>CM018097.1:0-391484 GCA_008658365.1 Alca torda
CGAGGCGGCGAGACGAGAAAGACAGACGGCGAGGCGGCGAGACGAGAAAGACAGACGGCGAGGCGGCGAGGCGAGAAAGACAGGCGGCGAGGCGGCGAGGCGAGAAAGACAGGCGGCGAGGCGGCGAGACGAGAAAGACAGGCGGCGAGGCGGCGAGACGAGAAAGACAGGCGGCGAGGCGGCGAGACGAGAAAGACAGGCGGCGAGGCGGCGAGACGAGACAGAGAGGCGGCGAGACGACAGAGAGGCGGCGAGACGACAGAGGCGGCGAGACAGAGAGACGACGAGACAGAGAGACGACGAGACAGAGAGACGACGAGACAGAGAGACGACGAGACAGAGAGACGACGAGACAGAGAGACGACGAGACAGAGAGGCGGCGAGACACAGAGGCGGCGAGACAGAGAGGCGGCGAGACGAGAAAGACAGGCGGCGAGGCGGTGAGGCCAGACGGTGAGACAGCAAGGCGGCGAGACGAGACAGAGAGACGGCGAGACGATACAGAGAGAGACGCCGAGGCGGCGAGACGGCGAGAGGAGACAGAGAGACAGCGAGGCGGCGAGACGGCGAGACGAGACAGAGAGGGCGAGGTGAGATGGCAAGACGGTGAGGCGGCGAGGCGGCAAGGTGGTGAGACGAGACGACGAGACGGCGAGACGGCGAGACGTCATCAAGTCGTATCGAGTCGGCGATACAGCGAGGCGAGGCGACGAGACGACTAGACGAGAAAGACAGACGGTGGGGCGGCGAGGCTAGGCGAGGTGGCGAGGCCAGACAGTGAGACAGCAAGGTGGCGAGACGAGGCAGAGAGACGACGAGACGATACAGACAGAGGTGGCGAGGCGGCGAGTAAGCAGGGACGTGGGGGGGGAAGACCGAAACGATGGAAGGGAGGACAAAGGGGCAAAGCGGGGACGTGGGGGGATGAGGAAGAACGATATGATGGAAGGAGGGACCAAGGAGCAAATCAGGGACGTTGGGGGGTGGGGAAGAACGAAACGATGGAAGTAGGGACCAAGGAGCAAAGCGGGGATGTGGGGGGGTGGGGGTGGGGGGAAGCACGAAATGATGGAAGGGGGGAACAACGGGCAAAGCAGGAACGTGGGGGACTGGGGGGGGAAGAACAAAACGATGGAAGGGGAGACCAAGGGGCAAATCGGGGACGTGCCAGGGGGGTGAGAACGAAACAATGCAAGGGGGGACCAAGGGGCAAAGCGGGGACGTGGTGGGGTGGGGGTTGCGGGGGGGAAGAACGAATCGATGGAAGGGGGGACCAAGGGGCAAAGAAGGGACGTGGGGGGGTAGGGGGCAGGGGTGGGGAAGAATGAAACGATGGAAGGGGGGGACCAAGGGGCAAAGAAGGGACGTGGGGGGGTTGGGGTTTGGGGGAGGGAAGAACGAAACGATGGAAGAGTAGAGCAAGGGGCAAAGCGGGGACATGAGGGGGTGGGCAGGGCAAGAACGAAACGATGAAAGGGGGCACCAAGGAGCAAATCAGGGATGTGGGGGGGTGGGGCAGGGTGGGGGGAAGGATGAAACGATGGAATGGGGGACCAAGGGGCAAAGCAGGGACGTGGGGGGTTGGGGTTTGGGGGGGAAGAACGAAATTATTGAAAGGGGGACCAAGGGGCAAAGCGGGGACATTGGGGGGTGGGGGGAAGAACGAAACGATCGCAGGGGGGACCAAGGAGCAAAGCAGGGACATGAGTTGGGGGGGAAAAAACGAAACAATACAGGAGGGGACCATAGGGCAAAGCAGGGACATTGGAGGGGTTGGGGGGGGAAGAACGAAACGATGGAAGGGGGGACCAAGGGGCAAAGCGGGAACGTGGTGAGGGTGGGGAAGGGGGGAAAGAACAAAAAGAAGGAAAGGGGATTCAAGGGGCAAAGCGGGGACGTGGAAGATAGAAACAATGGAAGGGGGGACCAAGGGGCAAAGCGGGGAGGTGGGGGAGGGGTGGGGGGAAGAATGAAACGATGGCAGGGGGGACCAAGGGCCAAAGCGGGGACGTGGAAGATAGAAACAATGGAAGGGGGGACCAAGGGGCAAAGTGGGGAGGTGGGGGGGGGGGGGGGGGGGGGGAAGAATGAAACGATGGCAGGGGGGACCAAGGGGCAAAGCGGGGACGTGGTGGGGGTGGGGGGAAGAATGAAACAATGGAAGGGGGGACCAAGGGGCAAAGCGGGGACGTGGGGTTGGGGGAAGAACGAAACGAAGGGAGAGGGGCAGAAGGGGCAAAGCGGGGTCGTGGGGGGGTGGGGGGAAGAACAAAACGGTGGAAGGGGGACAAAGGGGCAGAGCGGGGAAATGGGGGGTGGGGGGGAAGAACGGAACAATGGAAGGGGGGGACCAAGGGGCAAAGCGGGGACATGGGGCGTTGGGGTTTGTGGGGGGGGGGGGAAGAATGAAACGATGGAAGAGTAGCGCAAGGGGCAAAGCGAGGACGTGAGGGGGTGGGTGGGGCAAGAACGAAACGATGGAAGGGGGCACCAAGGAGCAAAGCAGGGATGGGGGGGGGTGGGGCGGAGGTGGGGGGAAGGACAAAACGATGGAAGGGGGGACCAAGGGGCAATGCAGGGACGTGGGGTTTGGCGGGGTGGAAAAACGAAACAATGGCAGGGGGGACCAAGGAGTAGAGTGGGGACGTGGGGGGGTGGAGGGAAGAAGAACGAAACGATGGAAGTGGGGACCAAGGGGCAAAGCGGGGACGTGGAGGGGGAAGAACGAAACTATGGAAGGGGGGACCAAATGGCAAATGACCAAATGGGGTTGGGGGAAGAACAAAACGAAGGGAGAGGGGCAGAAGGGGCAAAGCGGGGTCGTGGGGGGGTGGGGGGAAGAACAAAACGGTGGAAGAGGAGAGCAAGGGGCAAAGCAGGGACGTGGGTGGGGGGGATTGGGGGGGAAGAACGAAACAATGGAAGGGGGTGGGGCGGGGGTGGGGGGAAGGACGAAACGATGGAAGGGGGGACCAAGGGGCAAAGCGGGGATGTGGGAGGGTGGTGGCAGGGGGAAGAACGATATGATGGAAGGGGGGACCAAGGGGCAAAGCAGGGATGTGGTGGGGTGGGGAAGAACAAAACGATGGAAGGGGGGACCAAGGAGCAAAGCGGGGATGTGGGAGGGTGGCGGGGGTGGGAAGAACCATATGATTGAAGGGGGGACCAAGGGGCAAAGCAGGGACGTGGTGGGGTGGCGGGGGGGGGGAAGAATGAAACGATGAAAGGGGGGACCAAGGGGCAAAGCAGGGACGTGGGGTTTGGCGGTGGGGGAAGAATGAAACGATGGAAGGGGGGACCAAGAGAGAAAGCTGGGACGTGGGGGGGGAGGGTTGGGAGGAGAAGAACGAAACAATGGAAGGGGGGACCAAGGGGCAAAGCGGGGATGTGAGTTGGGGGGTGAAGAACAAAACAATGGAAGAGGAGAGCAAGGGGCAAAGCGGGGATGTGGGGGCGGAAGAACAAAATGATGGAACAGGGACCAAGGGGCAAAGCGGGGACGTGGTGGGGTGGGGGGAAGAATGAAATGGTGGAAGAGGGGACCAAGGGGCAAAGCAGGGATGTGGGGGTGTGGCGGAGGGTGGGGGTGGAGAACGAAACGATGGAAGAGGGGACCAACGGGCAAAGCGGGGAGGTCGGGGGGTGGGGGTCGGGGGTGGGGAAGAATGAAACAATAGAAGGGGGGACCAGGGGGCAAAGCAGGGACGTGGGGGGGTGGGGGGTGGGGGTGGGGAAGAACAAAACGATGGAAGGGGGGACCAGGGGGCAAAGCAGGGACGTGGGGGGGTGGGGGTGGGGAAGAACAAAACGATGGAAGGGGGGACCAAGGGGCAAAGCGGGGACATGGGGGGGTGGGGAAGAACGAAACGATGGAAGGGGGGACCAAGGGGCAAAGCAGGGACATGGGGGGGTAGGGGGGAAGAACGAAATGTTGGAAGGGGGGGACCAAGGGGAAAAGCGGGACGTGGTGGGGGGAAGAAGAGGGGGGACCAAGGTGAAAAGCGGGGCGTGGGGGGGGGAAGAAGAGGGGGGACCAAGGGGAAAAGCGGGGACGTGGCGGGGGGAAGAAAGGAGAAAAGCAGGGATCGGGGTGCAAAGAAAGGAGAAGAGGGGCGACCGGGGATGGGATGTGGAAGAATGAGGAAGGAAAGAAAAGAGGAACAGGCGACAAGTGGGGGAAGACTGATGAAAGAAGGGAAAAAAGAAAAAGGGTCAGGTTGCAAGAATGGGAAGGAGGAACAGGGGACAGGGGGAAGAATGGGGATGGAAGAAAAAGGACGGGGAGAAACCAGTGGACAGGGAGGGACAAATGGGGAAATGTGTGACAGTGAGGGAAGATGGGAAAGAAGTAAATAGCGAAGAGGCGATGGGAAGAAACAATGGGGAAAGAAAGAAAGGAGGAAGAGATGATGGGGGAAAGAATAAGGAAAGAAGGAGGAGAGGGTAAAAAAGAAGAGAGAACCAGGGAAAAGAAGGGATAAATAGGGTAAGAAGGAGAGGAGGAACAGGGGACAGTGGTGAAAGAATGGGAAAGAAGGAAAGGAAGAACAGGGGATGCGTGGGAAGAAAGAGGCTACGCGAGGAATAAAGGGGAAGTGTGGGACTGCAGGGTGAGAAGAGAGAAAAAAAGAAGGAATAGGGGATGGGGGAAGAATGCAGAAAGAAGGAAAGGTGGAACAGGCGACAGGAGGGGAAATGAGGAAAGAAGGAAAAAAGGAACAGGGGATGAGGAGGAAGAAAGGTGACTGGGGAATAAAGAGGTAAGAAGGAAAAGAGGAACAGGGGACGGAGAAGAAGAATGGGGAAATAAGGAAAGGGGTTGAGAAGGAAGAAAAATAATGAGGAAGACGGTTTGGGGGAGGAACTGGGCAAGAAGGAAAGGAGGAACGGGGATGGGGAAATAATGCAGAAAGAAGGAAGAGGCAACAGGCAGAAGGAATGGGGAAAAAAGGACATGAGGAACAGGAGAGGGGAGGAAAAGAATAGGGAAAGAAGGAAAGGACGAAGAGGGGACAGGAGGGATACATGGGTTAAGAAGGGAAGGAGAAACAGGGAATAGAGGAAATAATGGGGAAAAGTAAAGGGAAAACAGGCAATGCGGGGGAAGAAGGGGGAAAGACAGAAAGGGGAAACAGGATGGGGGGAAGAATAGGGAAAGAAGGAAAGGAGGATCAGAGAACAGAAGCAAAAGAATTGGGGGAAAAAGGAAAGGAGAAACAAGAGACTGGGGCCTCTTGACCATAACGCAGCCATAGATCCACACATCCCATCTTCGCTCTAATACCACCCACTGACCCCCTTTCCTACGACGCTCCCCTCGGCTCTACGTTCCTCTGCACAGCTTGTCCCTCATGCATCTCATAAAACCATATCAAACCAGTCAGCTGAATGCAGATCAATACCTTCATAATGCCAAACCTCTTCTTCTGATTTAGAAATACTAGCTTGGCTCTAACTACAGCCTATCATTAAAAACCCCACACAAAACAGCCCTGACATCCCTGAGATGCAGCCTCCTTCGCTATTGAACACCCCTCCCACAGAGCTCTGCTCTTCCCATAAAAGATGAATGAAGAACCTGTCCACACAGCCTGCTGATGGCTACTCCGAGATGACTGTAAAAACCTTTATCTCAGTCTAAGCAGATCCACATATTAACCACAGACTCTTCTTGCTGCACCTCCTACCCCTGATGCTACGCCCACAGGCAGGGCAGCCCCGAGCCAAACACACACCTACGCGCACACCAACGCTACACGGAACACTATGAACAACACACCTCCAAGATGAGAGAAAACTCTCAGCAAGAAGAATGACACCCGAATGCAAGTCATTCTAGGGTCAGAAGACCTGCGGGACCATAACGGTGACTTGAGGAGGCTCTGTGGAAGCCCCAGAAAACAGGTAGAACATCATAGCCCGTGACAAGACATGACTATCTAAACCCAGAAGATGTATGCCCGGGAAGCCTGGCTTCAAGGCCTAAGCAATTAAGGATGCAGGGCTGAAAACCCACTCCCTGAAAATGGACTGCTAGAAAGCAGAACCGCTCGTGCAGCTGGCAACAAAACCCCAAGTGAGAACCGTTCCGAGTTTTCCATCGCAGAAGACCCATCCACGCTTTGAGCTTGTAACTCAAGAACATCAGCGCCTAAATACAACCATTTCAGCCTCTACGGATGAGCATGCCATGCTCCTTGAGTGTTAAGAGGACAACGAGACTCAAAGGTCTAAGACACAGAAGACGCAACACAAACTACACAACAGACAGCCTGGAACCGCCCTGCCCGGCACAACTCAGCATCCTGCTCAAGACTAACCTGCTCCCTTTCTCTGCCCAAAGGGGACCGCTCCTGGACATCCCTCTGAGCTCCCAGCACCTGCGTCGGCTGCTTCTCGGGAGCTGCTCTTCCCAACCCTGCCCTGGGCGGGCATCTCCTCTCTCCCGTCTTCCCACGGACTGTGGGCTCTGCTACAGACCCCCAGAGTCAGCGAAGCCCTGACCTGACCTACACCAGGGGCCTGCCGCAAGCCTCAAAGGCTCCAGGGACACGGCAGAACCCTGCATACCGTGGGGGAAGGCAAAGAGGTGCCCAACAGCCTGAAGGACATCGTACCTTAGGTCCCTGCTGCTTTCTTAAGACAAGATGCTCACCCAGTCCCGGCAAAGTAATCTCCTCATCTGCCCCACTGAGACAAATGCTATCGGCATCTTACCCAGCACACGGCAAAACCAGTGAAAAAAGAAACAACAAGAAAGTTCCATCTTCAATACAGTCAGGGATTCCAGGAAAATGTGCTGTGCCTGGAAGAAACAAAACCATACCCTTCAACAATCTCACCGCCCCCCAACACTCAGTACAACATGACTGACCTCAAAAACCACAAGGAAGAGACGCAGCATCCAAGACCGGTCTCTACTCTACGTGCTGCCAAGCCTCGCCTGCTCCTGAAGGTCTCACCACCTCCAGCTTCTTACCTCCCATTCTCGAAATGGGAGAACATCTCCGCCCCAGGAGCTCAGCCGCCTCCAAAGCTACAATCAACAGAAGGACGGGCACAGCTCTGACCCTGGAGAAGCCTGGCAGCAGAATGAGCTGCCCCAGCAGAGGCTGTGGGTTATATACTCCTGGCCCCGCCCACCGCCATTCCCACCATCACCTGGGAAAGGGGCTGGGCCAACAAGCCCTAGAGCCTGCCAGAGGAGCAGCTGCTCCTTTTCTCCTTGCTCTCATGGCTTAGGCTGGGCATTAAAACAAGCAACAGCTGCTCTCTTTTCACATCTCTCACAAGGGAGAAAAGAAAGAGAGAGAGACTTTGGGATTGAAAAAGCAACTGAACTGTCATGAAATAGTAAAGGAAAAACACCACCGAGAAAAGACAACAGTAACAAGAAAACAACCCGGTATCGCGCTCCCAGGATGACCATCATTTCACTGGCAAGCGTGGGGAAAGTCCGAGCCTGGACTCAGCGACGGATGGGAACTGGAGTCGGGATCTGGTTGCAGAAACCCACGGATGGTGATCAAAGGATGACGGACAGACAGAGGAATCCTCAGACTCTGTCCACTGAAGGAAAGGTCCTTACCCCTTACCACCCCTCAGCTTTTAGGCTGAGCAGGCTGAGGATGGGATGGAATACCCTGTCAGTCAGATTTGGGTCACCAGTCCTGTCGACTGGTCCTGTTGACTTCACAACCTCAATTTTAAAAAGAAAACCTTGATGTTGTCTCAGAAGCACCAGTCGCGTCTGACACAGAAGACGCAACACAAACTAGACAATGGACACAGGCTAGAACTGACCTGCACAACACATGCTGGCATCGAGCTGAAGACTAACCCGCTCCCTTTCTCTGCCCAAAGGGGACCGCTCCTGGACATCCCTCTGCCCTCTGCTAACTTTAAAACCCCTCCCTGCAGTTGGACACCTTGTCTGCTTCCTCCTAAGCCTTCCCTAGCCCTGGCCCCTCCACTTAGCTGCCAGAGGGCCGGGGGTCCGAATCCGCTGTCAACAAAAGAATGACGTGTCAGCTACCTGGGATGTTCTTGCAGTCAGCAGGGTCCTCTTCATCAGGAGCCAGGAGGAAAAACTGTAGCTTGTTTCAAAGCTCTCTGGAAACCGATTATTTTTCTGAAAAGACCTTGGGGCTCTGGTCTTTCCTGGCGCCTTCACCCTCAAAACCACCCTTTCTCACTCGCCCCATGACCGGCCTCAAAAGCTTCCATATGTTTGGAGATTGCTGCCATGCCCAAGGAGCCAGGAGGGAAAACTGTAGCTTGTTTCAAAGCTCTTTAGAAACTGCTTGCATGGCCGCAGAGAGTTTGGGGCTCCGGTCTTTCCTGGCAACTTCGGCCTCAAACCCACCCTTTCTCACTCACCCCACGGCTGACCTCAAAAATTTCCATATGTCTGGAGATTGCTGCCACGCCCAAGGAACCAGGAAAGAAAACTGTGACTTGTTTCAAAGCTCTCTGGAAACCGCTTGCATCACCTCACAGACCTTGGAGCTCCTGTCTTTCCTGGCACCTTCAGCCTCAAAACCACTTTTACTAACACGCCCCACGGCCGGCCTCAAAAATAGAAAAATGTCCGGAGATTGCTGCCACGCCCAAAGAACCAGGAGGGAAAACTGTGGCTTGTTTTAAAGCTCTCTGGAAACCGCTTCCATTGCTGCACAGAGCTTGGGGCTCTGGTCTTTCCTGGTGCCTTCAGCCTCAAAACCACCTTTTCTCACTCACACCATGGCCGGCCTGAAAAATTTCCATATGTCCACAATTTTCTGCCACGCCCGAGGAGCCAGGAGGGAAAACTGTGGCTTGTTTTAAAGGTGTTGCGTGGGAAGAGGCAAAGCAGTTTTGGCAGAAGATAAACCCCCTTGCATTCTAACACTCCTCACCCAGGCTGGAGGCTCCGTGCGGTTGGGTTTAAATTCTGAGTGATGCCCAATTCAGCACTATCAGTCCAATCGCGTTTAATATGTATTCAACTATTACGATTTGGATACACTGATAGTGGACGGTACCTTCAGTCTAGTCGTGCTCATGAACCGGCACGGCCACTCTCGAGTCTTTGGTCGCCTTCAATGAGGAACCCAAACGACCAGCTACTTAAACAGTGCGGTTTATTTAAACAACAGATATATAGGTTCTTAGGATTGCCGGTGATAAATACACTGTCTGCAAAGCACGTACAAATGAAAGTACTATTACATATACCAAATGCGTGACAAAGTTATAAATGATCCAGCCTGGCTATAAATGTAGGAAAGAGATTTTCTAGAAAATTTTCTAAATTTGCCGAGAAAGCACTCGGTATAGTCTAAGTCTTACCCAAAGGCGTCCCTATCGGGGGGAAGAAAGGCTCAGCCCATCGACTGATCCCGGAAGTCAGCGATGGAGTTCTTCGTGATGGTGTCTTCCCTGGGTATCCCCCCTTTCTTGGGCTATTTTTATACTACTTGTTATCTTCAAGGTGGAGTTTGAGTGACTTTAGTCATCAATACTTTAATTATTCTTGGTGTAAAATTCTCTCGGTTCACATTTAAAGGTAGACTTTACGAAAAATTCAGGGCGCAGACTCAAGGAGGAGTGGTCGCACCTTGGAGGCGGGCAGCCTTTGGGATGGAGGTGTGTTTTGGTGTTATAATGACATTATAATGAGCAAAGTTCGCACAAAGGACAGCATTTCATCCAAATTTGAAAAAATGTTGGCTCCGACTATCGAGCAGGCAGTTAATTGGCAGCTTATCTGTTTCACGGTATTGTCCCGTTCCCGTATGTGCTATACATCACAAGGTAAAGCTGCGGAATAATCGTATCCCGCCCCGTCCCTCATGTAGCTTCACAAGCAACCTTATCAGGGAGCCACAGATGTTGCTTTCTTCATGCTGGCTGCAGCTGTTTTCTACCTCAGAAGCCTCTTGATTTTATACTTTTCCTTAATGTACTTATTCCACAAAAGGTCTCTGGGAACCACTTAAATCGACGCAGAGACCTTGGGGCTCCAGGCTTTCCTGGCACCTTCAGCCTCAAAACCACCCTTTCTCACATGCCCCAGGGCCGCCCTCAAAAATTACCATATGTCTGGAGATTACTGCTACACCCGAGGAGCCAGGAGGGAAAACAGACTTAATAACCTGGAGATGCCAACTCCTCCACGACTGCTGAACGGCCCCTCCTGCACCAAGCTCTGTGCGGCGATGCAAGCAGTTCCCAACAACCTTTAAAACAAGCCACAGTTTTCCCTCCTGGCTCTTTGGGCGTGGCAGCAAATCTCGGCTATACGGAATTTTTTGAGGCCGGCCCTGGGTCAAGTGCGAAAACGTGGTTTTGAGGCTGAAAGCGCCAGGAAAGCCCGGAGCACCAAGGGCTCTGCGGAGATGCAAGCGGTTCCCAAAGACCTTTAAAACAAGCCACAGTTTTCCCTCCTGGCTCCTTGGGCGTGGCACCAAATCCCAGACATACGGAATTTTTTGGGTCCCGCCCTGGGTCGAGTGCAAATTCGTGGTCTTGTGGATGAAGGCGCCAGGAAAGCCCGGAGCACCAAGGGCTGTGCGGAGATGCAAGCGGTTCCCAACCGCCCCCCCCCCCCTTCCACCGAGCCCCACCCCCGAGGCCACCCAGATGCCCGGGACCCGACCCCCCTCCACCGAGCCCCACCCCTGAGCCCCACCCCCGAGGCCACCCAGGTGTCAGGGACCTGCCCCCCCTTCCACCAAGCCCCATCCCCGAACCCACCCAGGTGTCTGGGACCTGACCCCCCCTTCCACCGAGTCCCACCCCCGAGCCCCACCCCAGGCCCTCAGGGGTCCATACTGCGGTCAGTACTGTTCAGTATAGAATCGAAGAATGTTTTGGTTTTGGAGAAACCTTTAAAGGTCATCTAATCCAACACACACCCCCCCGTAAGCAGCATCATTATCTTCATCGATGACATAGACAGTGGGATCCAGTGCACCCTCAGCAAGTTTGTGGATGACACCAAGGTGTGTAGTGCAGTTGACACACCTGAGCAGCAGGTTGCCATCCAGAGGGACCCGGACAGGCTGGGGAGGTGGGCCTGTGCGAAACTCATGAAGTTCAACAAGGCCAAGTGCAGGGTCCTGCACCTAGGTCTAGGCACCCCCCGGTATAGCACAAGCTGGGGGAAGAATGGATTGAGAGCAGCCCTGAGGAGAAGGACTTGGGGATACTGGTGGATGAAAAAATGATTATGACCCAGCAATGTGCACTCACAGCCCAGAAAGCCACCTGCATCCTGGGCTGCATCCCCAGCAGCATGGCCAGCAGGGTGAGGGAGGGGATTCTGCCCCTCTGCTCCGCTCGGGGGAAACAGACACCCTGCTCTGGGGCCACCAACAGCAGAAGGACACGGAGCTGTTGGAGCGGGGCCAGAGGAGGCCCCGGAGATGCTGCAAGGGCTGGAGCCCCTCTGCTGTGAGGACAGGCTGAGAGAGCTGGGGGGTTCAGCCTGGAGAAGAGAAGGCTCCAGGGAGACCTTCCAGTCCCTAAAGGGGCTCCAGGAAAGATGGGAACAAACATTTTAGCAGGGCATGTTGTGATGGCACAAGGGGTAATGGTTTTAAACTAAAAGAGGGGAGATTTAGGTGAGATCTGGGGAAGAAATTCTTTGCTGTGAGGGGGGTGAGCCCCTGGCCCAGGCTGCCCAGAGAGATGGTGGAAACATCCCTGGAAACATTCCAGGCCAGGTTAGACAGGGCTCTGCACAACTTGGTCTAGTTGATGTCCCTGCTCATGGCAGTGGGTTGGGCTACACTGACCTTTAACCCTCCCAGCCCAAACCATCCACTAATTCCATGAAGAGCCCAGGTACAAATTGCACACCCACCACCTTGAGCTCCCACACCAAAGGTGCCAGTGGGAAAGCTGCTGCTAGCCCTCAGCAGTGCTTTCAGTCTCACTGCCATCAAGGCCCTGCACTCACCCAGACCCCTCACGCACACCAGGGCCCAGCTGCAAAGCAGAGCCCTCCCAGCTAAGCCCCAGGTGCACCGGCTCTCAGCACAGGCAGCAGTGCCAATGCAGGCAGCGGTGCACCCCACACAGTACCACCAACCACGCTCAAACTGGAAGGAAGCACTGGGATCATCCTATAGCTGGGCACCCTTCAACGGGGACCACCTCACGCCAAACCAGGACTGTGCTAAACTGGGAATCTTAGCAAGGCTGGACACACCCAAACTGGGACAACTGCCCTCCCCAACAGGGACCACTGAGGTCACCCTAACACAAAGCTCCCCGCAAACTGGGTTGCTTAAACTGGGAGCACTAGGATCCTCCCAGACCTGGACCTTCCCTTAGTTGGACCATTGCACCTGTTCACACTGGATCCTACGGAGGACCTGGTGTAGCTACACTGAAGGGGTCCTCAGCCCCCCCAAAACCCCAGCTCCTCCCCCACCAGCCCCACACACCCCAGTAAGGGAAAACAAAGAGGGCCGCTGTGGTTTAACTCATTTTATTTAGATTCATACAAGGTAACTGCGGCCCAGCTGGACCGTGCACATGTGGCTGAGACCCCGTAGAAACGCAGCAGTAAGTCAGGAGCAGGGTGGGACAGGGTGAGCTGCAGCGGGGCACAGCGCCCAGGCTGCTGAAGGAATGGTCAGTTGTTAAGACAAAGGTTTATGAGAGCTGCCCGCAGTCAGTAATGGTGATCTTCTTGCTTGTTTTGCCATCTTTGGAACCACAGCGTTCCATGGCCTCCACCACATTCATCCCCTCCTTGACGCGGCCGAAGACAACATGCTTGCCATCCAACCTGCAGGAGAAGCACCGGTCACAGCTGGCACCTGCCATTCCCACACAGGGACCTCGGCACCAGGCCTGGCATGTCACCTCCCCACCAGGGACACCCAGCTTGCTGTCCTGCAGCCCCAAACTCACCACTCGGTCTTGGCAGTGCAGATGAAGAACTGGGAGCCATTTGTGTTGGGGCCAGCATTGGCCATGGACAGGATGCCAGGGCCCGTGTGCTTCAGGATGAAGTTCTCATCAGGGAACTTCTCCCCGTAGATGGATTTGCCGCCAGTGCCATTGTGGCGCGTGAAGTCACCACCCTGTGAACAAGTGGCATTTCAGGTCACGGGCACAGGAGCAGATTCTTGAACCAGCCGTGGCAGCAGGCAGATCCACCTTCCCACCCCAAATCTGCCAGCACCCAACCACAAAACCCACCCAAGCGCCAGATCTCCTCACCCACCCACCTCCCTGCTGCAGCGGGAGCACCACACACCTGGCACATGAACCCAGGAATGATTCTGTGGAAGCAGGACCCCTTGTAGCCGAATCCCTGCTCACCAGTGCTCAGGGCACGAAAGTTTTCTGCAAAGGAAGTGGAAAACCACCATGAATTGGACTCGTTTTGTCCACAGTTAAGGAGAGTGTCAGGGTTTGGTGCAGCCACAGTGCAGCCAGTGCCACTTTACCAACCTGCTGTCTTGGGGACCTTGTCTGCAAACAGCTGCAAAGAGAGGAGAGGTTGTTAGTGAAGTTGGGGTGAAGACCGGCCACATGCCCAGCCTGCAGGGATCCCCCCCCACTCGCTGCTCAGAGCACAGGGCTTCCCTCCAGGAGGTGAATCCCAGCCATGCCTGTGGCTGCAGAATATTCCCCGCCTCACGCTTTCATCTGGAAACTCTGAACTAACGGACACGGCATCCAAACAAGTTTAAATATGCCCCATGCCTCCCCAGCAGGGCAGATGCGCATTCGTTCCGCTGGCTGGGATTAAATTAAAAGCCTCTTTGCCGGGAGTTCCCCCAGGCAGGGCGCTCGCCGCCGCCCCGTGGCTCCAGGTGAGTTTTGGGCAGCAGCCGCCATCTGCGCTGCCAGGCGGGGCTCTGCGGCAGCCGCAGCGCGGCCATTCCTGGGGCGCAGCGCCCGGCCGTGCCGGGGATGCCTCACGCCGCGGCCGCCCGCCTCGCAGGGCGTTAAGCGCATTCCTTCGGCGGCGATAATCCTCGGCCATCCGCCTGCCGCCGCTCCGGGACGCGGGAGCATCCCCGAGGGCGGGAACGCGGCTCGCTCCGATGCACCGGGCGAGTCCGGGGGCTGATGGGGCGGGGGGGAGAAGAACGGGACAAAATGGCGGCGCGGGCAGCCGCGGCCCCGCCGCCGGGGCGGAGCGGAGGCTCCTGGAACGCGGGCTGGTGGCGGGGCCGGGAAGGGGCGGGGGGGGGGGGGGCGGCAGGTGCGGGGGAGGGGAATGGCCGCGGGCGGCGGCACGCCCTGGACGAGCACTCACCGCCGCCGCCTCCCCAGAGAGGCCGGCCGCATCCTGCGCCCCGCGGCGGGGCCTTTGTTCCCTCCCCGCCGCCGCCGTGGCCGAGCGGCCCGGGACACCCATACCATCCCCGGGGAAGCCGCAGCCACGTGGAGGCACCGCGGGCCCCCCGGCCGCGCAGGTGCGGCGCCCACCACCCCTCCCGGCCCCGGCGAGGAAATGGCGGCAGGAGCCCCTACCCCAGCGCTGCCCGCTCCCCCCCAGCCTGTCCCCCAGTCCCCCCGCCCCCACCTCGAAGGTGACGCGGCCCAGGGGCTCGCCGTTGGCGGCGATGTCGAAGAAGACGACGGGGTTGGCCATGGCGGGACCGGGGCAGCGACGATGGCTCCGTGAGGCGGACGCGGCGCAGCAGAAGGAGAGCGCCTACCCGCCGCCGCTTATATAGGGCCGAAGAGGACCCGCCTCCCCGACGGCGCCGGCCAACGGCCGCTGGTCCTGTGGCGGAGCGGCGGGGCGGACGGCCAATCAGCGGCGCCGCGTTTGGAAAGGCGGGGAGGAAGGGGAAGAAAAAAACGCGGGGGCGGGGGGCGCGCGCGGGTCCGGCGGCTGGGCCGGGCGGGACGCGCATGCGCGATGCCGGCGGGGGTGGGGGGGGTGGGGGGGGCGGTGCGGTGCGGGGGGTGGGTCTCGGCCGGACCCCGTTCCCCGCCCTCCAGGACCCCCGGCCCGGGCAGGGCCCCCCCGCCATGCCGGCTGCGCTGCGCGCCTGGCGTGACCGATGGCGGCAGCCACGCTCCGCCGACCGGCCGGGCCGCAGGATCCATCCAGCCCGCCCCCACTCGCCCCCCGCTCCCCGACGTGGGGAGGTGGGGGGGGGCGTGGGGCCGGCCCCACCGCAGGGTGACAAAGGACGGAGGGGGACAAGCGTGAGCCCCGCCGAAACGAAATCCTTTAATAGGCAGCGATAAGGACGCGGTACAGGGAGCTCAGCGGCGGGGGGGCCGCGGGGCGGCAGGGGGGCCGAGCCCCACAGTCCTCCCCCAGCCCCCCGCCGGGGAAGCGGCGTTATGCACACTTATACAGGGGCGCGGTGCGGCTCCGCAGCGACGCACTTGCCTTTAAATAGGGGGTGGGGGCGGCGGGGGTGTGGGGGGCAGTAGTGTTTCTACGCTATGTACAGCCTTGTGCTTCTGGGGGCGGCGGCGAGCCCGTCCGTCCGTCTGTCCCTTCAGGGAAAAGCCCCCTTGTGGGGGGGTCCCGGCTCTGCGGCGGCAGGGGCACGCCGGTGCTTCCCCACCCCCCGGCCCCGTGTCGGGGTCCGTGTCGGGGGGAGGATGGCTTTAGTTGTTCTCGAAGAGGGAGAGGAGGTCGTCGTTGCTGCTGGCGGGGAGGTCGGGGGGGCCCAGGTAGGAGAGCAGCTCGTCGGGGTTCGTCAGCTCGGGCAGGAGCTGCGGGGGGGCAGCGTGAGACCACCGGCCCCTCCCCCAGCGGCGGGCGTCCCCAGCCGGCGGCGGGACGGCCAGCCGCCCCCCCCGCCCCGGGGTACTCACGTCGAGGGCAGGCTCGGCGCCGTCGCCCGTCCCGGCCACAGCCGGAGGGAAGGCGAGGTCGGCGGGGGGGCCCGGGGGGTGCCGCGCTGGTGCGCTCCGGTGGTGCAGCGGCTGTGGCGGCTGGCTGCCCGGGGGGGTGCTGTGCAGGCCCGGCTGCACCGGGGGGTGGGAGGGCTCCATCCGCCCCGGCGGGGGCAGCTGGTGAGGGGGTTGGGGGGGAAGCAGCAGTGAGACCCCCATCCTACCCCGCGACCCGCCCAAGAAGAGATGTGGGGGCCGGGGGGGGGAGCCTCCCACCCGCAGCCCAGCTGACCTGTGCGGGGGGCTTCTCGGGGGGCAGGAGGCCACCGGGGATGTCAGACTGGTAGGAGATGGGTGGGGGTCCCGGCGTGAAATCGCTCAGCGTCAGGGTGCCGGGGGGGGGGAACGGCTCGGGGAACCCCCCGGGCCCTGGAAAGCTGGGACCTGCAGGAGGAAAGGAGGCGAGTGAGTGGGGTGGGGGGGGGATATGGCCAGGGCCCATCCCCCGTGGGTCCCCCTGTACCCGGGGCACCGTAGTCGGCGGTGGCCCCTGCGGGCGGTGGCGGTGGCAGTGCCGGGAAAGGCACGGAGCCGGGCCCCAGCGCCGCGATCATCTCCATGATGTTGGGCAGCACCATGTGCGTGGGGCTGAGGGTCCGGCACCGCTTCATTGCCGGCCCCTCTGGCTCCTCCTTGACATGGACGTCGGGTTTGACCGGGACGGGCTTCCAGCTGCAGGTCGGGTCGATGGTGATCTCCTCGTGCTCTGAGCTGGGAGCGGCAGGAGCATGGGGGAGGGTCAGCTGGGGAGGGGGTCCGTGCCGGTGGCATAGTGCCAGTCACAAAGGGATGGAGTACTTACTTCTGGATGTAAATCAGGATGCCCAGCATGTACTGGTCCACCTCCAGGCCCTCCAGCAGAGCCGTCTTACTGCCGGCAGGGAGAGGCAGGGTGAGGGCAGGGAACCCCCACCCACAGGCAGGGAACACCCCCCCTCCCCACAGGCAGGGCACCCGGGACACGACCCTGTCAGCCCCCCACTCACTTGCAGACAGGACACCGCCACGTCCCCCTCTCGCAGTTGAGCTGCAGGTAGGACTCCAGATCGAAGCACTGCGGGGACAGGGCGGCAGCTGAGCCAGCAGCAGGGGGCGCAGGGGGGACAACCCCCCCCAGCCCCCCAGCCCCCTCCCTACCTGTATGTGCCGGCAGTCGTGGCCCCTGGCTGGGAGCTGAATCCTCCGGAAGGTGATGGGGCACTTGAGGGACACCTTGATGGCTGTCTGCTCCACACCATCCTCGCCATTGGGCCCCGGGGTCCCTGGGATGGTCCCACTGCTGAAGTTGCGCTTGACTGTGTTGGGGGGGAGTGAGGGGCACTGAGGGTCAGAACTGGGACGCTGGGATGGATGTGGCAGCTGGGCATGGTGCCGCATCAACCCCATCATTCTGCAGTCCTGGACCAGCGTGTCCCCCCCACCGTGCTGGAATCCCCAGACCAGGGTGTCCTGTCCCCTGCCCATGCTGCAGCCCTGGACCAGGGTGTCCATCCCCCCTATGCCAGAGTTCTCAGAGCAGCATGTGTCCCCCACCATACTGCAGACTTTGAGCAATGTGCTCCCACCCGTGCCAGAGCCCCCGAATGAGGGCATCCTCCCCCACCATGCCAGAGCCCCCAGACCAGGGTGTTGTGTCCCCATTTCCCCACCCCCACCCCGATGCTGGAGCCCCCAACCAGGGTGTGTCCCCCCCACTATGCTGCAGCCCCTGGTCAGAGTGTCCCCCCCCCTCCATTCCAGATGAGGGTGTCTCCCTGCACTGTGCCAGAGCCCCCAGACCAGGGTGTGTCCCCTGGCCATGCCAGAGTCCTCGGACCAAGTGTGTGTCCCCCACCGTGCTGCAGCCCCCAACCAAGGTGTCCCCCATGCCAGACCCCCTGGACCATGGTGTCTCCCCCCACCACGCCAGAGCCCCCAGACCAATGTGTCATTGTCCTCCCCATGCTGGAGCCCCCCAGCCAGGGTGTGTGTGTCCCCTCATGCTGGAGACCCCTGGATGAGGGTGTCTTCCCCCCGCCACGCTGGAGCCCCCCAGCCAGGGTGTGTGTCCCCTCTCATGCCGGAGACCCCTGGATGAGGGTGTCTTCCCCCCGCCACGCTGGAGCCCCCAGACCAAAGTGTTCCCCCGACTGTGCTGCAGCCCCCGACCAGCGTGTCCCCCAGCATGCCACAGCCCCTGGATGACGGTGTACACCCACACTGTGGTGCAGCCCCTGACCAAGATGTCGTCACCACCACCATGCCGGAGGCCCCGACAAGGGTGTCTCTATGCCCCCTTCCCCATGTCCCCCTGTCCCCAGGCACGCCAGCAGCGGCACTCACTTTTGGTGATGCAGTGCTCGGCAGGGAGCAGGCGCTTCTTGATGAGACCCTGCAGCACTGAGCGCACCGAGGGCCGGTGCACCAGCTGCAGGACGAAGAGGTGGGACTGCGGAGAGATGGGGGACACTGAGCGGTGGCCCCAGCTGCCGCCACCGCTCCCCCCCCCCCCAGGACCTCCCTGGTGACTCACACAGCAGCAGGCAGTGACAGTGATCTGGATGGTGTTCCTGCCGGGCTGGCAGACGTGCTTCAGGTAGAGCGGCTTGTGGGAGGTCTTGTTGTCACCGCGCTCGATGGTGAGCGGTGTGGCGTTGACGCTGACCTGGACGGAGGCTGGCCAGTTGGTGTTCATCTGGCGGTCCTCATGGTGGTAGCACTTGAACTGCAGCTCCAGGTCAGGCCTAGTGGGGCAGGGCAGGGTGTGGCTGGGGTGTGGCAGGGAGTGTGCCCACACGCAAGCTACCACACTGGGTACCACCGTGCCATACAGCACCATGCCAAGCCACCCTGTGTGCCACCAGGCCATACCACACTGGGTGCCACGCCGAGCCACGCCATGCAGCACCACGCCATACAGCACCATGCTGTGCCACATACCACCACACACAGAGCACTGCCCTGTGCCGAGGCATGTCATTCATGTACCACCGCACCATATGGCACTGTGGCAAACTGCACCGGGTGCTACCATACTGCGATGCCATGCTAAGCCGTGCCATGTACCACCATGCCACGTGGCACCACACCATGCCAAACACCACCATGCGTCCAGCACCACGCTGTGCCAAGGCACCTGGGCGCCACTGCACCGCACAGCAGTGCCGTGTTGAACCACGCCGCGTTCTGCCATGCCAAGCTGTGCACCGTGACACAACGCGGCACTGCGCAGTGACACACCACACTGTAGGGCGCTGCCCCACCATGCCAAGCAGCACCGCATCACACCGCCGTGCCGCTCCGTGCCACGTGGCGCCCTGCCACGCCCTGCCACGCCCCCCACCTCATCATGAGGGTCTTGTAGACAGAGTCGCGCAGCTGGAAGACGTGGTTGCTGACGGCCAGGTTGTGCTGCAGGCGGAAGGGCTCCAGCACCACGCCGTCCCGCACCGGGAAGGTCAGCCGCAGCTCCTCCCCGGGCGCCGGCCCTGCGGGGACGCCTCAGCAGGGACCACACCCCACGCCCAGGCCACGCCCCGGAAAGACCCGCCCACTGCCTGGGAGCCCACCCTGCAGGAGGCCCCTCCCCCACAGAGGCCACACCCCCTGCAAGAAGCCCCTCCCCCTACAGCCACACCTCATCCACATGGGAAGCCCCGCCCACATAAAGCACCGCCCACTATGCCCGAGCCCCCGCCCACTCCAGGGCACCCCACCCCGTGCAAGAAGCCCCGCCTACCAAAGCAGCCACCCCTGAGGCCCCGCCCACTGAGCCCCCACCCTTGCCGCAAGCACCTCCCACTACGTGCAGCCCCGCCCCTTCGTGCGAAGCCCCACCCACTGCCTCAAACCACCCTCTGACTGGCCAAAGCCTGAGAGGCCCCTCCCAACCCCCTCGCGAAACCCCGGGAGTGGCCACGCCCCCATGCGGAAGCCCCGCCCTTTTCCTTAGATGCCTCACTGCACCACGCTCCCCTTAAAGGGGCGACGGCCACCGGGCAGCCACCAGTGGCGCCTACACCCGGGCCCTGGGGCATGGGGGGGTGTCTGCGATGTGCCACCCCCCGCAGCCCCCCCCCCCTCCCCCACCGGGGACACTTACCCGAGGGGGATGGGTGCAGGGAGGTCACGCTGGGCTTCATGTCCGTCAGGAAGGGCGACTTGACATCCTGACCCGGGGATGCATAGGGGGGGATGCCGCTGCCCGGTGTCATGGGCGGCGTGGGGTTCCCAGCCAGCGGCGAGCTGGGGTACCCCGGCAGCGACCGGCCCGGCTGCAGAGGCACCGTGCACCCTCAGCGCCCGGCCGGGATGGCATTGCCCCCCCCACACCCTTCCCGCTGCCGGGACTCACCCCGTTAACGGCCGCCTGGCTGTAGGTGCTGAAGCCAGTGCTCTGCCCATTGAACTGGTCAGCTGGCTGTGGGAGGAGGAAGGTCCCCGGGGGGTGGCACCAGGGGACAGCAGGCACCCATCCCCCCCATCCCCCTCGTGCCCACTGTCTCCCCTTCGGTACCTTGTAATAGGGTCCAGCGTTGCCCGAGGCGGAGAGGTACTGGCCTATGCCCTGCTGCAGCCTGTGGCCAGGGTAGGAGGGGGCCGGGGCGGAGGGCTGGGGGGTGCTGGGGGCGTACTGGGCACCAGCCGCAGCATACTGCCCGCCCTGGAGGTACTGCTGCGCCGCATATCCCTGCAGGGCCGGGGGGGTCAGTGCCGGCAGGGAGGGGGGGACTGTGGTGGCATGCCACAGACCCCACCGGTGCAGATGCTCACCTCACTGGAGTACGCTCGCTTGAGGCCCTGACGGGGGAGCTGCTGGCTTGGGGGGGGCCCGGGGTAGGTGTGCTGGGGCACCCGCTGCCCACTGTACAGGGGGCTGGCACCAGGTGTCCGCACAGGGCTCATGCTGACGGGGGAGATGCCAGAGGAAGCCATGACACCTGCCATGCCAGCTGGGCTCATGCCAGCAGGGCCACGGGGTCCGGCGTGGGGCAGGAACTGGCTGCCGAAGGGCTGCCCTGCGCCCATCTGTGGCAGGGAGAGACGGGGATCACGGCGCGGCAGTGGCAGCTGGCGGTCCCCTGGCTCTGCTGTGGCAGAGCTCTTACCGTGCCATACTGGCTCAGCTCCTGGCTCTGCTTCTCCTGCAGTGCTGCCACTGTTGCCGTAGCTGTGGCCGTGGCAGTGGCGGCAGCAGCAGCCACGGCGGCGGCGGCAGCCGCCTGGGTGAAGTCGGTGGGAGGCCGGCCAGCATGTGAGGGGAGCCCCATCCCACTGGGGCCACCAGGGCTACCGGTGAAGCTGGAGAGCAGAGAGACAGGGAAGGGGCATGCAGTGGGCCTGTGGCGGGATGCATGCCAGGATGGTGGGCATGGGGATGGCCTTACCTGGCGGCGAAGCCTGTCCCACCAGGATAGCCGGTCCGGCCATAGACGCCCGGTTGCACGTAGCCCTTCCCGGTCGCTCCCTCAGCAAAGGGCTGCTGCGGCAGGAACGGCGGCGAGCTCATCCCTGAACCAGTGCCGGCCATCCCGGGCAGCAGCGGCGTGCTGGAGCTGCTCCCCCCAGGTCCCATGGGGCTGCCGAAAACCTGAGGGGGTATGGAGTTGGGGGCGTTAGGGCAGGGGTGGCCATAGCTGGGGTGCCTAGGGTGGGGGGGTCTGAGGGGGATGAGGATGCTGGGGGATTTCCTTGAGGGGGTGGGGCTAAGGATGCTGGGGGGTCCCCGGGGTGGGGGGGGCTGAGGATGCTGGGGGGGTACCTGGCTCTGGGAGGTGTTGCTGACCCCCCAGACGGTGGTTACCACGGAGAGGGATCCCGCCGGCTGATTGGTGCTCGGTTGCCAAGGAACGGCCTCGTATGCAAATGAACCATCACTAGGAAGAAAAACAAATTAATTAAAATGAAGATGGGGGGGTGGGGGGAGGGGGAGGGGTGCTCACCCGTGGGGGGTGGAGGGTTTCATGGGGTTCATGGAGTTCATCGGCGGCGGGACGGCGTCACCCTCAACCGGGGCTGCGGGGATGAAGGCGGGGGGGGATGAAGACGACGGCAATCTCCGCCCCCCCCTCCCCGCCGTGCCCGGGGGCGGTTGTGCCTTGTGCACGTCAGGGGGGGGCCCGGGTGGGAGGGGGGGAGCCATTTTGCTTCCCGTCCCCTGCCCGTCCCCCCCGCACTCACCGTCTCGATCGGCCCCAAAATGGCCCTGGCAGCGCCGGGCGCGCGCGGCTGCGCGGAAGCTGCGCGGGATTTTCAGCGCGCGCGGCCGCGGGAGGAGGGGGCGGGGCGAGGGGCGGGGCCCAGCCGGAGACTGCCCCGCCCGCGCGCCCCTCCCGCGCACACAACGGGGCCGCGAGATCCTGGGGATGGACCGCACCGCCCCCGCCCCGCCAGGCGCGGGCAGTCGAGCGCCGAGCGCCGGTGGGAGCGCGCGGGCGGGCACGCGACGCGCGTGTGACAGCCGGCGCGTGACGCGGCGCGCGAGGGCGTGCGCGAGGCGGGGCGCGCGTGTGACAGCCTGACACGCGGGTGTGACTGCGTGGGGGGTCGATGGGGCGTGGCACACCTGTGTGACAGCACAACACGCGTGTGTGACTGCGTGGGGTGATGTGACGCACATGTGACAGCACGACAGGAGTGTGTGGCTGTGTGCGGTGGTGGGCTGTGGCATGTGTGTCAGCGTGTGCGGGGCGATGGGGCACGGCCCGTATGTGTGGCACCACAACACGCACGTGTGACTAGGGCAATGGGGTGCGACACGTGTGTGAGGGGGGAGGTGATGGGGCACAGCACATCTATGTGACAGCACGGACACGTGTGGGCCATGGCACACGCGTGTGACAGCACGACACACCTATATGAGTGACACGCATATGTGACTGCGTGCAGGGTGAGGGGGTGTAACGCATGTGGCAGTTCGGGTGGGACCGTGGGCTGCGTGCGAGCACACGTGTGTGGGGTAGGGACGCGGCCCCATGTGCTGCGGTGACAGTGTGACAGTAACACAGCAGCACTGTCACACGGGGAGGTGGCACATGCTTGTGCAAGCACCCGGGTTGGGGGGGAAACAGCTCCTGCTTGAAGGGCCCTGGTGGCCCCGGGGGGGCACAGTGTTTGCTGGGGATGCCCCACCACCCCCGCTGGGGGTCACCCCCACCCAGGCACACACACCCCCGGGGGGGGACACAGAGGCCCAAGGCTGGGTGTGGACAGAGGGGCCAGGGCTCCCCCGGGACAGGCACAGCCCCATGGATGCCCTGGAAGCTGGCGGGGGGGGGGCAGCACCCCCAGACCCACCTGGGCCCTTCCCCCCCTACCCCCGAGAGCCAGCAGCTGCAGGGGAAGTGTGACAGGAGACGGGGAGGAACTGGGAGGCGGCTGGCCCCGTGGCACTGGATGCCCCCAGACCAGAGCCGGGGAACCAGTTCCTCCTGGGGGATGATGGGGCGGGGACAGCTGAGGGTCTCACCCGCCCTTTGCGGGGGTCAGCTCCCAGCCCCTCTGCCCCCCCAGGGTGGCTGCACCGACACTGGCCCCGCACGAGCCAGACAAGGACTCCAGGCACCAGCGTGGGGTTTGACAAGGTCTGTAGTTAAGGATCGGGGGGAGGCGAGCAGGGTACAGACAGAGGGACAGACAGACGGACGGGCGCATGCTGCCGCCGCCACCTGGCGCTCAGGCCAGGTCCTTGAAGGCGTCGAGGTTGAAGGCTGTGTCGAGGAGCCGCTGCAGCTCCGTCAGGTGGGTTTTCTTGTTGCCGGTGGCGGGGGCAGCTGCTGGCTCCCGCCCCGCATACCTGCGGGGAGAAGAAAGGGGTGACGGGGGGAGAAGAAAGAAGGTGCAGGCTGACCTCCCCCTGCACCACAGCCACCCCCCGAGTCCCCACCAGACAGGCTTGGCGCGGTTGATGGTGGTGCGAAGCCGGGGTTTGACGTAGTCATAGTAGCCCTGGTTCTTGTGCTCCTCCTGGCACCACACCAGCTCAGCCGCTGGGTACTTCTCAGCTTCCCGCTGGAGGAGGTCGAAGGGGAAGGGGGAGAGCTGCGGGGTAGACGGAGTGGTGTCACGGCGGTGTCACAGGGGCCACATTACTGCTGGCCCGCGGGCTTGGAGGCAGCTGGATCCTGCTTACCTGCTCCACCCTGGTGATGGCCACGTCAGCCTCCATCTGCCGGGCCTTGCGCTCACGGGTCAGGTCATAGTAGACCTTTCCTGTGCAGAACAGCACCCGCTTCACTCGCTCGGGGCTCTGGGCTGCAGGGCCGCCGTCAGGGATGACGCGGAGGAAGTGAGTGCCTGCAGGGGAGAGGATGGCACTGTCACCCTGCCCCCTTGTCCCCTGCCAGCCCCCTCGGCACCCCGGCCTGGGCAGGCAAACCCAAGAGGCAGAGCCAGACCAGCTGGGACTGGCTCCGGCTCCCAGTACAAACCATCACACCTCTGTGTGACTCTACTCGGCGCTGCCAAACACTGGCAGTGCCACTCCAGTGGGAAGTGGCTGCCGACGGAGCCACGTTTCCCCGGGTTGCCAGACTCAGCACTAACGAGGGGTGGCTGCAACTCCCCGGGTATGTGGCTGCAGCCGGCACACCCCAGCCATGGAGAGTGGGGAGGGAGGCAGGCAGCCTGCGTGTCGCACCGGCACAGAGCTCCCTGCACAGGCTGTCTGCGATGCCCCGACGCCGGTGGCATCGGCCGCGCTTGGCCGCTCCAGTGTGGGGAGGCTGCTGCCAGGCGGACTTTACCCGAGGCAGCCAGATCCTGCCCTTCACCCTTCATCCGGCGTTGCAGGGGGGGAACAAACACCTCTGCGCCGCTCATACCTGGCAGCATGTCATCGAAGCTGGAGCGGGCTTCGGGGTGGCGCAGCAGCGACTTTGGAGTGAATATTATCAGCTGGAGGGGGGAGCAGAGGCAGAGCAAGGCCGTCAGCCTCACCAGAAATACCTCCCTTGCAAGCAAAGGCCGGAGCACCGACCTGCCCACCCCGCCCTGCCCCAGCACAGCAGCAGCCGCCAGAGATTTGCTCCATGCTCTGCCAGACTGGGCACTGGTTTCCCACAGCACCAGCTTTCCCAGTACGGGTTTCCCCTGGGGAGGAGGCTGAGGTGCTGCCTGGGACCTGCCTGCCCCACGGCACTGGGTTGTTTACTGATCCCCACTGGCCCCAACGCCTCTGACCTCCCTGCGGAGCACAGGAAGGGGTTGCAGCCACCCCAGCTGGCAGGAGCCGGCTGGCATCACAGCAGGTACCGAGCCAACCCCTAGCACCAAGAGGTCCTTGGCACGGGCAAAGGCAAACTGCCTGTGTTTGCTGCTGAGGTGCAAGAACAAGCCCGCCCTGAGTCCTGTCCCCAGGCCGGGCAGGGATGCTGGGCTGCCCTACCCTGGCACCGAACCAGGCACAGAACCGCTGGCACTGACCGGTTTGCGGAAAGGCAAGAGGATCTGGCGCCGGAGGACATGGAAGAAGTTGGCCGGAGTGGAGCAGTTCACAACAATCCAGTTGCAGTCGTAGAGCTGGCGCACGTCAAAGTCATCCAGTTTCTGCCTCAGCCAGCACAGCCGAGGGGATTTCAAGAAACACAGGGTGCCTCTTGGCCTCGCAGCTCCGGCAGCAGGAAGAAGAGCGCTCCCCCTCGCCCTCCCTCCCTCCTCTCCCCTGCCAGAGCACACAGAGACCCACAGAGATCCGGAGAGGCTGCAGATCTGTGCCTCCCACCTTGGGGCGCCCAGTACCCCCCTCCCACACCACTTTTGGGGCCACCTCTGCCTTACGCTGTGCAGCAGCCCAGGGGCAGCAGAGGTGCAGCCTGGGCACTAGGTCCAGCCCCTTTCCCCAAACCCTCCCGGCTGCAGCATGAGCCCAGGGCATCCCACGCCTCCTGCCACCGGCTCCCGACGCCCGCCCCGACCACAGCGCTGCGCTGAGCCCACCCAAGTGTAATTGCCCCCCCGCCCCATGGCAAGGCAGCAGTTGGATCCAGGACACAGGAGGGCCGGGCTGAGCTCAGCGCGGCCGCCACTCACAGGGAAAACGTCAGGATCGTCGTTGCACATCTGCAAGAATCGCTCTGGGCGGGCAGAGGAGTGTTCGGGACCCTGCAGGGACCAAGCCGAGGGCAGAGTGAGCTGGGGGGCAAGGCCAGTGCAAGGAGCCGATGTTGGGCATGGTCATGCAGTGAGCAGTGCTACCTGCTGCCACTGCCCTGGGCTCTGCTGCTGGTGCAGGCCCGGCAATGGGCACCCCTGGGCACCCACGAGCTGGGGAGGTCCTTACCATGCCCTCCATGCCATGGGGAAGCAGCAGGACGATGCCGTTCTGCCTGACCCACTTGGCCTGCCCAGGACAGATGAACTGGTCGATTATGCACTGAGCAGTGTTGTGGAAGTCCCCGAATTGGGCTTCCCAAAGGACTAGGGCGTTGGGGCTGGCCATGGCAAACCCCAGCTCGAATCCTGAGGGATGGGAGAGAAGTGAGTGGGTTATCCTCCCAGAGCAGGCTCACCCACCCTGGGCAGTGGGGACAGACCTCCTCACTCACCGAGGACACCGTACTCTGACAGAGAGCTGTTGCAGACGGTGTAAGGAGCCTGGTTGGGCCAGAGGTGATTCATGGGGATACAGGTCCTCTTGTCCACGTTCTGATCGTGCAGGACATGGTGGCGATGGCTGGAAGAGGAGAAGGCGTTACTCCATCGTCACCCCTTGGATCCCTTCTGGAAAGCCTGGAATCACCTTTACGACCACCAGAAGCACGGCTTTACCTGAATGTCCCCCTCTCAACATCTTGGCCACTCAGGCGGATGTGGATGCCCTCTTTGAGCAGGGAGCCGAACGCCATGTACTCTGCCAGGGCCCAGTCCACCGTCCGGTTCTTCACCATCTCCCCACGGGTTTTCAGAATACGGCTCAAACCTGCCGGGACAGCAGCTGGTTCGTAGCTGGCGCGGGAGGGAGCTCCAGTGACACTGTGTTTGTCCCTCAACCTGCCCACAGACTGACAGACTGCAAATGCCCAGAAGCAGAGGAACAGATCCACCTCTGTCTGAGGGATGAACCAGGGACAAGGAAATCAGGACTGCAAGGAAAGGATCAGCCCTGAAGAAGAGATATTCCATAGTTCACTAACTTAACCACAGCTCCCTCATGAACTAATTCTCATAGACCCACCGGGTGGTTTGTGTTGGAAGGGAACTTCAGGGGTCACCTAGTCCAAGCCCCCCACCATCAGCAGGGACGCCTTCCACTAGACCAGGCTGCTCAAAGCCCCCTCCAACCTGACTTTGAACACTTCTGATGATGGAGCACCCACAGCTTCTCTGGGCAACCTGCTCCAGTGTCTCACCACCCTCACTGTAAAACATTTCTTCCTTCTGTCCAATCTAGACCTACTCTCTTTCACCTTAATCCCCTTGCCCCATCTCCTGTCACTACAGGCCCTGGTAAAAAGTCTCTCTGCACCTTTCTTATCAGCCCCCTTTAAATACCGAAAGGCTGCGGTAAGGTCTCCCTGGAGCCTTCTCTTCTCCAGGCTGAACACCACCAACTCTCTCGGCCTTTCTGCTCAGGAGAGCTTTTCCAGCCCCGGGATCATTTTTGTGGCCTCCTCTGGACGCGCTCCAACAGGTCCATGTCTTTCTTGCGCTTGGGACCCCAGAGCTGGACACAGTGCTCCAGGTGGGGTCTCAGGAGAATGGAGAAGTGGGGCAGAATCCCTTCCTTTGGGCGTGCAAATTGAAGCACTCTAACAGGTCCCTTGCTTCCAGGCTACGTTCAGCCCTATCCCACATCTCTGGAACAAACGCCCAGTCTGGCATAGCTTCCACAAGCTCCTACCTCCATGGATAGTGAAATCCTCCACCGGCACTGAGCTGGCCACTTGACCAATGTGCGTCAAGTCCTCTTCATTCAGACCAGTGGAAGGGCAGGTCATGCTCCGGGGCTGGCCATCCAGAGTGAAGAAACCTGCCGGAGGAGGGGCGGTCCACCACGTTGCAGAAGCCATACCCAGCTCCGTGTGAAGACCTCAAGCCACAGACACCCTCAAGCAAGGGTGGGGATGCCAGGAGCCAAGAGCACCACCCCACCTCCCCACCAGGGTGACTTACTAGAAAATAGCTGCCACGGCTCCAGAGAAGCCAGGCTCTTTGCTAGGGACCTCCAGAACATTGCTAGTGACTTACCAGGCCAGGGTGAATCCAGCCAGTGTTTGATGTGCAAGATCTTTTCATCCTTGGATCTCGCATGGGCCTCCTCACAGATCTTATCGTACTTGGCAATTTCCTCCTGAAAGGCAGAACCAGGGGGCAGAAAAGCATTAGCGAGGGATCTCCAAACAACAGTGCCGTGCCTGGGGACCTTGGCACGAGCTTGCAAGGGTGCTGGAGAGCACAGCTGGCCCCCACAGCAGGGGAGCCCCAGGGCTGTGCAGCTCAGCCTTAGAGAGCAGAGATGTCGGCAGGAGGCCCCAGTCCCCCAAGGGACAGCTCTGCTGCCATCTGAACCGACAACTTGATTTCAACCCTAAAGATGCTGCAAAGTGGTACCAGGGCAAGGAAGAGCCGGCAGAGCTGCTGCCACACTTGCTGCTGGGGCAGCAGAGCCAGGGCAGGGGACCTGCCCCGGATACCCCCAGGCCACAGCGAGCGCAAGTGCTGCAGAGCCCAACTCCCAGCTGTGCCGCAGTGGCCCAGCACTGTATGGCCTGTGCTGCACCGATCATGGGGCAATCCTTGAACTAGATGTTCCTGCACTGTTTGGAGTTGGCACAGTTCAAGGACGAGCCTTGGCTCCTAACCCATCACTGCCAGGACTGCAGCACCCGCCCAACCCTAGCACAGCTCTGCCACCTTTAGGTGACAAGCCCAAGCAGAAACGGGTCCCGTCACATCATCCACACTCAGGTGTGAACCAAACACCAGTTTTTCCCGGAGATGTCACCTGCAGTTTTCCTCCCAGGCCCCAAGGGACAGTACCTCGTACTCCGGCTGATTTACCACCCCCTGGGAAATCAGCAGCTCTGCATATTTCTGCAGCACCGGTTTCTGTTTCCGGATCTGTTTGTACATCAGGGGTTGCGTGAACATGGGTTCATCCATCTCATTGTGACCATTGCGCCTGTAACAAACCTGCCGGGAAGGGAAAGAGCCTTTGAAAACAGCCGCTTGCAACCCACAGCTCCGAAAACCGACAGAGGTACCTCGGTCTCTGTGCTAGGGAGGGTCTGAAACAGCCCAGGAGGGACCCGAGCGTGTCCTCCTCCATGCCGGAGGTGAGGGCAGGCTCCATACAGAGACAGTGTCACCTCTCCAAGTGCTATTACAGCCTCATTGCCTTGCTTTACAGCACCATCTCGCTCCCCTCACATCAAAATGGACACAAAAGCCCCGAAGAGAAACCTCAGCTTTCAGAAAATACAACCCAAGAGGTACTGTCAAGCACCCACAGAGAGCTGCAGATTTAGGATAAAGCCTCGTGCTATGTTTCTTACCAAATCCACCACCACGTCCTTATGGAAGGTGCTTCGCCACTCTGCTGCCACATTGCACACGTAGACAACGGCCTCCGGGTCATCTGCGTTGACATGGAAAATGGGCGCATTCACCACGCGGGCGACATCGGTTGGGTATGGAGAGGAGCGGGCCATCCGGGGATCTGTTGTGAAGCCGATCTGTAGCGGGTGAGAGGGAGCAGGACCAGCACAGTGGTAAGGATTTGGAAAGCGGCACATACAGCTTTCAGGGCAGCTTGGCTGCCGCAACTGAGCTGGGGGTTCCCTCATGGCTGCACCACTCAGTCGGTAGCACAACCTGCCCGTCTCCTGCACCTCGCGCACTGCAGCCCATCCCGGTCCCTTCGCCTGGGCTGTCATCCCTCTGCACCCACGGGGATGGGCTGGTCCCAGTGAAATGACTCTGGTTTATGCGGGGGCAGAATGGAGCAGTCCTGTGTGATCTCGCACGCCGAGCATCAGGTTGCACCACCTTTGTGCCAGGCTAGACTCAAAAGCTGCTACTGTTGAGCAGCTGGGTATAAAGTATCCCCTGCTGATCCCAGGATTATGGCTCATGCCAGGGCCATTGGCTGGGAAACAGCTACTGCCTGCTGCCAGCTACCACCCAGATCTGAGCCTGCAGAAGCTGGTCTGTGAGGGACCCCACAGACACAGGGGATTTGCTCCTCACCTGGTTGTTCACCACGACGTGGACGGTGCCATGGGTGGTGTAGGAGGGCAGGTCGCTCAAGTGGAAGGTCTCATACACAATGCCCTGCCCAGCGAAAGCAGCGTCTCCATGCAGGAGGATGGACATCACCTGTGAGAAGTGAAGCCACAGCAGTCAGCAGGGGCTCTGTGGGGATGGCAGGCAGGGGCAGCCACCAGGAAAAGGCCCAAGTCTCATCCCCGTGAGCCTTCGGCATCCCAGAAAGTACAGAGCATCTCATCAGCACATCCGATGCTTCTCAAGGGATCAGAGCGGAACTGGCCACGGCTGGCACAATCACCAGGGAGAAGGCTGCGGCCACCAGTTCTCCCCCGAGCAAGGGCAGCACGCTCAGGCACCTCAATTGGGCAGCCGGATGGCACCCAGCACACAGTGGCTGGGAAGCGAGTCCCATTCCCAAACACACATATCCCAAAGCAAAGCCTTTTTCTAACTGTGGGACGATGAGAAAAATGCCTCTTCCCCCCAGCACTTTCACCCCAGAAGATCTTTGGGCACGGAGCCAGAACAGGAGCTTGCTCCAACTCCAGTGATGTCATTTTGCTATCGTACCCAGGGGCTGGCTGAGGACGCCACCTGTCAGACGAGGACAGAGTTTGTCTATTTATGTCCAGCCCTTGGGGTGTAGAAGGAAGGGAAGTACTTTTGATCTCACCCTTCCACTTCTTGGTGTTGGAGACAGGTCTGCGATGAATCAGACCGCAAATAAACCCCTCCACACACCAGCCCGTTCCCCACCTGCTCTCCCACCCAGGTGTGCAGAGCTGCCTCCTGCTGCCGGCTCCAGCTTTCCCAGCCTCAGGAACAGTTACCCCTGGTCAATTGAGATCCTTCAGCTTGAGGCTCCTACTGCCGAGGCTCCCAAGCTGTGATTCTCCAGTTGGCTTTCAGGAGCGCCCCTCATTTCCCTGCTTTCCAGCCAGGGGTTCAGGCGTCTGCTGCTCTGCACAGCCCGGCTGAGCCAGTCATTCAGAGATGGAGGAAGTGGCAATAGGAGCTTGGGGTAGGTGAGTCCCTACCAAAGTTATCCCGAAGACAGCGGGGAAGGATGGGGGAGTTAGGGTGATAGCAGGGTAACAGGGGAAGGCAACAAAAACCAGCTGGGTTTCTTTACTTTCCCACCAGCCTGCCTCCCACCAAACCCCATCCAGCCTAGGCCATTTCACTACGGGCATCTCAGCACCACTCACCTTCTTCCCTTCTGTGTCCCCGCAGTAAAACTGCTCTGCTTTAGTCTTGCCTTGAACAACAGGATCAGCTGCCTCCAAGTGAGAAGGATTTGCCACCAAGGAAAGGGTGATGTTCCTGTCAGTGACGCGGTTAATCCGCCGGTGGTACATTCCCAGGTGGTACTTCACATCACCAGAGCCCTGAAGGAGGGGAGGGGAGAGGAGAGTCACCCCTAGGAACATGAGAGCTCTTGGGGCACAGAAGGAGACCTGAGACAGAACTGTGCTGACCCCAGCAGCTGGACAAAGGGAGCATTTTCTGGAGGCACTGGCAGAAAGCAGCAGGCACTCGCTTTAGGAGCTGACCTGGCACCAGCAGAGCAAAAGTAGCCTGTTCCACGTGCCAAACCACCAACAAACCTCAGACACGCATCAAGCCCATTTAGGTAAGGTTGTAGGTGCCGGGGAAGAAGCAAGTGTGGTGGGTTTGGGGAAGACACTGGAAAACAGAGCTGGGATAACGCTTACCCAAGCTCTGCCCACACTGTGGCAGTACAGCTGTTCCTGGCATCGCTCACAACACTCTGCAGTTCCCAGTCAGGGCACCTCAAAGCCTCAGGCTGATGGGTTCTCACCTCAAAACCCCACCTGAAGGGCATGGCAGGATAAAGCCAGCCCAGCCCAGCTTTCTGAAAGCCAAATCATCCCTGCTGATGATGCTGGAAGCTTTGGAGCACAACAGAGCACGTGGCACAAGAAATTCAAGCCTCAGAGCTTTTGGAGCTGCTTTAGGGACCCTGTATGGGGACCAAGGGCGGCTGCAAGAGTACAAGCTGACCTCTGCTCCTGGCTGCCTTCCCCTCACCTTGTTGTTCACTCCACAGCTGCTTTACACCCATGAAGAGCCACTGACCGCCCAGCCTGCACTGGAGACACCAGCACCGGCCAGGGCACGCGTCCCTCCCCGGGAAAGGAACGGGCGCACCAGCACTGGCACCAACATGAAGGCTTCAGTCACACGAGCGTGCATGCAACATGGAAATCCTTGTGATGCCAAAGTCAGCGAGTGACACAAGCAGTGGAAAAATCCAGCTCACTCTGCATGGCCACAGCCTCTGGGGGCCGCACGGGGATAGGCGACAGAACGCGCTACGGGCAGAGGAGGAGACTCACTTCATCAGCAGCCTCCAGCTTGGAGTCAAACTGGCAGAAGATCTGCTCCAGCTCTTTCCTGATCACGTTGGCGAGAACATTCAGGCGTCCCCTGCAAAAGCCAGACCATTGTTGGCAACCGGCAGCACCAGCCTGGCATCGAGTGCCAACAGTGACCTGCCGTCCCCCCTGTCATGCAGAGGCAATGCAACAGCCCCACACCTCCAGCGATGGCTGTAGGGTCACCCGGGGAGGGGGCTCTGCGGTTTCACCCAAGGAGACTGCAGACCCCTCAGCTCAGGGATGGACCAGCTGCTGCCACATCCCAACAGCTGCCCCGGAGCACGCAGGCCGAATCCTGCTCTGGGCTTCAAGCTCTGCCGGTTGAGCCACCACCCCTCTCCAGACGAATTTACAAATGAGCTGAAGGTGAAAACACCGTGATGAGCAGAGAGCAGCCAAGGCCTGAGCTTTCCAGCTAAGGTTCACCACTAGCCAAGATCAGTTAAGTGATGGCAGAAACCAGTTTGTCCTTCAGTACCAAACCCCAGCAGCATCCCCCTTTCCTGCGCCCCAAGCACCACTGAGGAGAGAAGCGGGGTTACCTGTGGGGCATCCCCATGATAACATAATCCACTCCCTTCTCACTCGACTTATCAATAATGGTCTTTAAGGCTGGGATCAGCACTTCACAGCCCTCCAGGCCGAAACGCTTCTCAGAAGACCATTTCCGATGGAGGAACTCCTCAAACCTGGAAGGTAAAGGATGAGAGGGATCAGTGCCAGGGCTACAGCTGAGGGCAGAAACCAGAGAAAGGACGCGGACCGCACTGAGGGAGCCACAGCACCAAGTGATGCTTAAGAAGACATCACGCTGCAGACCGACAGCCTTCCCGGTCACCCAGTCCCCTCCTGCAGAGCCCAGCTGGCTGCTGCACCCCCAACAGTGTGCTGCACTTAAACCTTATTTTTAAACCTTTTCTTTCAGGATCATCCACGTTTTCGGGCTCTTTGCCAGCACTTGAGCCTGCCAGGCCTGCAGCTCACTGGCATCACCCTGCTGATTAAGCCGAGCGCAACAGATGATGTCAAGATGTAACTCAGGTAGTGACTGCATCACTCTGGCTGGGAGCAAACTACCCCGGCAGCAAGGGAAAGGGAAGGTAAGACCCCCCCAGGGCACCTGGTAGAGCGGACCAGCCTGGCCAGCAGCGTGCGTTTCTCTTCGTTGGTGAACTGCATGATGCCCGGAGTCTCAAACTTCTGACGGATCCACTGGCACTGCTCCAGGTCATTGATAAACATGAACTCCACGCCAATGTGCTGGCAGTATGCCATCTGCCCCAACAGGAGAAGGGCCATGAGACAACAGCCAGGGCTTTAACACCTCCTCACCCCCACAGCAACACACACGCGGCACCATATCAGACCAGGGACTCTTTCATTCCCCTCTTTAACCTTTCAGCAAGATGAAGAGCCCTCCTGCACCAGCAGAGATGCAAACCCTCCTGTCTGGCAGCCGCACCGTGCTGCCCAAACACCACCAAGCGCTGCCTGCACACGGGCAAGCGCTGCCTGTGATGGCAGACAGGGGGGACCCATGAGCAGCACCCGGCAGCCAGCCCTATTTTGGGAGTCTGGTTTGAGCTATTTTACTGGGAGAGGGGATGCTGCAGAGGACCTCGGACCCTGCACATGACCCAGCATCAAAATGTTTAATTCCCTTTTCCTGAGGGGCCCAGGATCAGACCCTCAAGTCCACCATCCCATCCACCATCCACCCTGGAGGGGAGATTTTCCCTCAGTGGCATCAGCTGTGACCAGGTCCACAAACCCACTTCATATGGCAGGGAGAGAATCAGCAAAACAACCTCCCCCAACAAATAAGGAGCCTGTTCTTGCTGCACATCTAAGATGTTGATGCAGCTTTGCTTCTCCCAAGGTCAACCTGTCTCGGCAGAGACAATCCGAGCAAGCCTAGAGCGTGCCTGGGAGGCATCTGCATTCTCAGATCAGGCAGAGCAGGGTATGAAATGCGTCAGAAAAGGGGAACCGGCTGCAAGAGCTGGAAGCCCCAGCCCCAGGATGGAGCTGCTGCTGCACCGAGACCCTCCAAAGGGCCACCACGCAGGACAGCAGCACTACGGAGGGGAGTATCACCTGCCTCCAGCCTGCTCCTTTGCTCTCCCAGCACTGTTTCCTGCTTTAAACTGGAAAATATAGCTGAAGGGGTTTCCAAAAACGCAATGTTTAGTTGCTTGGGGTTTGCTCCACCTTGGGTGGACCAAACGTGTTACCACAGTGCAGCATGAAACTGGAGGTGATCAGAGATGACCAGGTTAACACGGGGCAGCTGCTACAAGTGGGGCAAGCGCCAAGGAGCAGCTCTCAACCTGAAAAGCTTAAAATCTGCAGGTTGGTGCAGGGTGTGGCCAGCAGCAGGGCCCAGGACCTCCAAAAACCAACTGCTCTGCCCCCGCCCGGGGCTGCAAACAGGTCTCGCACAGCCCTCCCTGCCTTCCTCACCTCCAGCCGACGGATGATTTCCCGGAGCGGAAGAGCCGATTCATTTCCACCGATGAAAGTGGTTGTGGGCAAGTGGAAGACCTTGTCGAGGTCAGATTCATCCAGCCCATAAAAGCCTGCAGGATTTTTCATGGGTGGGACAAGCGGAAGCAAGAGAGAGAAGGAAGGAAGGAGGACGGGGTGACACCGTCACACAGGGAGCAGGTGCGGTTGGGAGAGGTGGGGAAGGGACAAAAAAAAGCAGCATAAAACCAAAAATAAGCATGAAGGAGGTTTATATGGATAAAAAACCAAGCCGTAATTAAACAAAAAGACATTAAGCACAGAACAACAAGGTTATTATGAAAGGTAGCCCAGGAAATGAAACACAAAGCAATATATATATGCATGTAAATTGGTAATTAAAAATCCAGGGTGAGAGTCAGGAAGTTTGTAGCCCCAGGAACACAAAAAATACACCACAAATTATAACAGAGGAGAGAGAAAAGAAACAGAGGAATTGAGGAGTCACTGAGCACAACAGAGGTGTCACCACATGATGGGAATTAAAAACGAAGAGCCAAAGTGGAGAAGGAAACGGTTAAAACAGACAAACCCCAAAGAGGGAGAGAAAGAGAAGCAAGAGAGAAAATGACATCAGGGCTCTGCGACGGACTCTCCTGAATAGCTCAGCCCGGGATTGTGGCAGCCAGCCGGCCCCTCCAAGGTTTTGCTGCCCAGATACCCCCTCGCCCAATTAGCAGCCTTTTAAGTAGGGGTTTAGCCTAGCTCTGCTCAGCAAACCCCGTCCTTTTTGGTGCTGGCACCCTGTGGTTCATAGACGGCTCCTACTTATGGCACGCAGGGCTGCGGGTCGCTGGGTGCACCTGGAGAAGGTGCTGAGCAGGGCTGGGAGCCGAAGGTCGGGTTTTAGAGCTGCCGATGAGCCACGCTGCTGCCGATGAGCCTGCTGCTGTTACAGCATCAGCACGTCCCTGCCAGGGCCCGCAGCAGCTCCACGGTACCCCAAAGGCATCGGAGGTGCCTCAGCGCCCACTGAAGCTCATGGTTGTCTTTGGGGAAACTGAGGCACGGAGGAGGAGGGACCATGAACTGGCTGAACGATGCAGCAAGACAGAAGCAGAGCTGGGGAGTCTCAAGATCCTTTTGAAGCAGGAGCTTGGCTGGAAGGAGGGAATGAGGGGAGCTGCCCACTCCCAACAGAGCCAGGTTTTGAGGTGTTCTCTAACCCAGGGCAGGAGCCACAGAAGAGGCAGTGTTACCCCCACTCCTCCCAGCTCTCTCCAAACCAGCGCAACGCCCCAGCTGGGGTCTCATTTAGGGAGGGTATGGGGGATGCCACCCCTAAACACTGCAGGGTTGTGCAAACCACCTTTCCCCGGGCAAAGGGAGGCAAAAATTGGCCCCTCCAGACCTAGTCATCCTTGAATTTAATCTTAAAAGAGTCGATCCCTCACGCTCTGGTCAGAAATGGAGGATGAGCTGGAGACAGGGCTGGCCACAGCTCATCCCTGTGCAGCCCCAAGGACGGTGCTTGCCGGAGCGCTGGGAACATCCACAGCAAGCCCAGAGCAGAGGTTTTTGTGGTTGCCACTGATGTCCATCCCCTCCCCTGCTCACATCACCCTGCTGGACGCTGCTAGTCCCCAGGAAAGGAATTAAGCCAGACCCTGGGGAGCTCAGCTCCAGAGCTGTGCCTGGGAGCACTGAACCACAGGTGGCAGGTGTTGAGGGTCTGGCCCTGCATCTCCAGGACTTCTCTGTGGTTCCTTTCCAAACAGAAGTCCTGGAGAGAGGCAGCATTAGTACAGAGCATCCCAGTTAAGCTGCTGGCTGGAGGTTTCAGGGAAGCCTCGGTAATTTGCTGTGGCTCCCAGCCCTGCGGCACAGGGCTTCGGCTCACTCTGCCACACCGGTTTGAAGGCTCAGGCACACTTTGTGGGGTATCAGATTTTACAAGGAGTTTTCAAGGCTCTAAGCATCTCTGCTTCTGCTTTGCTGCAGCCTGCCAGCTTTTTTGACAGTGCTGAGTATTTATAGGCAGCAATACGATCAGATGGGGGGGAAAGTGAGGGATGAGCTGCCAAATTTTCACTGGGACAAAACTAGGGCAGAGTCAGGAGAAGACAGCTTGGATTTTTAGGAGATTCGAACCAATCGGGGAGACTGAGGCCTCTTAAAACTAACGTTCACAACAAAACGTGTATTCTAGTAAGCTAGGCATGCAAACACACAGTATGGAAAAGGCCAGCAAGGCTCTAAATTAGGGATCTCTACAGGTGAAGCATCACTAACCAAGCGCCTACATCAAGACTTTTAGTGGGACAAATTAAAAATAAACACATTACAAAACTCAAGAGTGGTGCAAGATGGGAAGGGATCGCTTTCCCAGTTTGGTTCATGCCCAGAATAACCTATTCAAAGAGAGTCCTGCACTCCAGAGGGTTAAAGGCTCATTAATTGCATACCTCCTACTGTTAACACTCTCAGCCGCTCCTTGAACACTGCAAGATCTGGGGTGGGCAAGGAAGGGGGTGCAGAAAGGGAGAAGATAGAGAGACGCAGTCAAAGTTAGTAAAAAAAAACACCTGGAACCGTGAAAACTAGTCATGGAAAGCACAAGTCAAAAAAATACAGTATTTAAAATACAGTCAAAAACCATCAGAGGCAAAAGGGCTGGGATGGAGGATGACTAAGCACTAGTCGGAAAAGAAAATCTGGTGGAAAGTCTGGCAAGAGGAGGGAGGAGTAGGGAGGGGAACGGGGGACATCACTGGGGAGCAGTTGAGCTGCATGGTTTGAGATCTCCTCTCGCGTGCACGCCTCAGATGGGAAAGGGAGACAGCCCATCACGGCATCTTCACCTGCTACAACCAAAAGGCATCATCCCATCACACTGCATCAAGGGGAGCATTATCCTCTGCAGGGTAGGGAGCTGCCTCCCACCAACATCTGCTCCTGGAGGGTTTTGCTCTCCTCATCGCTACTGGGAGGATTTCGGGGTCACCCGCAAGGAGGCACCACTGCTGCCTATGCACAGGCAGAAGAGGAATCAGGGTATTAACGAGCAGGGCGTTAATGAGGAAGACCAATGGTGAGGCAGGCATGCACAACGCCATTATTTCTCAAGTATGCTCGGTGCAGGCAGGAGCGCTAGGATGCTGTGCCGGATGCAGGCAGGGCTGCTGGAGCAGCAGGCAGCGTGCGTCACCGGAGTGCGCTCCCCAGCTAGGTTAGGTGACCCGAGTGCCTCAATCTCACCTGGGTTACAAGAAAGGCTTTGGAAACACTTCTTCTTTTGGTTATCAGGGAAAAATCATACATTTAGGTGAGATGTTTGGTTAGCAAGGTCCCAAGCTGGGGAAAGGGGAGGTGGCAGCGCTCCCAGCCCAGCTCCCCGCAGGGGCTCGCCTGGCTCTTCCTGAGCTGGAAGATGATTTCCATCAATTTCCCTGGGCAAGAGGCAGGAGCAGCTGGCTTCCACAGAGAGACAGACAGACAGACGGATGCTCAGACGCACACCGCCTTCCACGCACAACCTGGATTTCAGTGTGCTACAGTATTATTTCCTTGGACAGGTCACATCAAGTTCTGCAGTCATCTTGTCCTTGTTTTACACCACTTACCATGCCAGATCAGCTGCAGTAGAAGACCAGGATGAGATTATTTTGGTTTTTAAAAAGAAAAGACAAGATTAAGAGGAATTTGGTGGCTCCGGCCCCACCACTCATCACACCAAGTACCCCCAGGCAAGCTTTCCTCCCTTTACATTTTCTCCAAAGCTCACACTGCTTAATCTAAAGAGAGCTTCAAAATCAGACCCAAACCAGTTGCTAAACAAAAGGCAATTGAGAAGAAAGATCAATTTCTGAGATTAACCATGCAACTCCTTTGAATTACAGCACTGCCCGGCCATGGTTTAAGCTGTTGGTAGCAGAGCTCGCACCACAAAAGCTGACCTTTTAGGATTTCACTGCTCAGAAAAATGAAACAAGATTGTTTCCAAGTTTCAAAACTACTCTTGTTATTAACTGCTCTGTCAAGCGTTAAGAAATACTCTTTCAAAGCAAAAAAAAGCCAGCACGATCTGCTTAGAAATTGGCTTTCCCTGCCACAAGCAGTCAACACCCGATCTTAGACTCAGCCAACACACTGCCCACACTGCACCAGCTCTGCTCTCGTTCCCTCCTGCTGAGCGCTGTTTGCAAGCTATGATCGCCAAGTTGTATTTTAAGATTGACCTGATGAGGTTTTCCAGGATGAGGATACCAGGGGAAGTCTACTCACTATAAATAATACTTAGAGCAAGATAATAAAGCCTCCTTTGACTAGATACAGCCATTTCAGTCAGGGGTCCTACCACAGGACACAACCCCAGCATGAGCTATCGGCTGATACCAGCATAGCTTGTTCCCAGGACTCATTATTTCCTACCAATTCATGGATTCCTGGTAATTAAATCAATAAGAGGAACCACAATGACAAATATGTTAGTATGAAAGCCACAAAGAAATAGAAGTTTCAACTTCAGGCCTGGCTCAGACACAGAGATCACAGGCTGAGATTCTCTTCCAACTGGTGCCTAGGGACCAGCCATGCCTGAACACTTTCCACCGTGGCAAGCCAGGCTGGGTCACACTGCTGGGCTCGTGACCACTCACCCTGGGGGAGAAGGAGAAATGGAGCTTATACTACATTACCCAGATTCTGTTACAGCTGTGACGATGCTGTCAGCCCAGCTCTGCAGTCGGGGCTCCAAGGGAAGACCTGCTCTTGGATCACTTTGAGCCCTTGGGCTCTTCATTCTCTGAAGCAAAGATGCTGCTGGAACACACCTTGCTTCAGAGGAACCATGTGGTCAAAGCAGAAGAAAAGCCCTCTGAACTGATCTTCCCCAGTGAAGCAGTCCTCCGAGTTCAATGCCAAAGCAGAAACCAGGAAGGAGCAGTATCCCTCCAGGGTCTGTACTGGGACCAGTATGGCATAGATAGCGGGTTTGAGGACACCATCAGCCCTTGGTGCAGGTGACACCAAGCTAAGTGGTGCAGTTGATACGCTGGAGGGAAGGGATGCAATCCAGAGGTACCTGGACAGGCTGGAGGAGTGGCCCCTTTGAAGGTCATGAAGTTCAACAAGGCCAAGTGCATGGGTCGGGGCAATCCCCAGTCCCAGCACAGACCTGGGGATGGATGGATGGAGAGTGACCCTGAAAAGGACTTGGAGATGCTGGTGGATGAAAAACTAGACATGAGCTGGCACTGTGCGCTTGCAGCCCAGAAAGCCAAACATAGCCTGGGCTGCATTCAAAGAAGTGTGGCCAGCAGGTCAAGGGAGGTGATTCTGCCCCACTTCTCCATTCTCCTGAGACCCCACCTGGAGCACTGTGTCCAGCTCTGGGGTCCCAAGCGCAAGAAAGACATGGACCTGTTGGAGCGCGTCCAGAGGAGGCCACAAAAATGATCCCGGGGCTGGAAAAGCTCTCCTGAGCAGAAAGGCCGAGAGAGTTGGTGGTGTTCAGCCTGGAGAAGAGAAGGCTCCAGGGAGACCTTACCGCGGCCTTTCGGTATTTAAAGGGGGCTGATAAGAAAGGTGCAGAGAGACTTTTTACCAGGGCCTGTAGTGACAGGAGATGGGGCAAGGGGATTAAGGTGAAAGAGAGTAGGTCTAGATTGGACAGAAGGAAGAAATGTTTTACAGTGAGGGTGGTGAGACACTGGAGCAGGTTGCCCAGAGAAGCTGTGGGTGCTCCATCATCAGAAGTGTTCAAAGTCAGGTTGGAGGGGGCTTTGAGCAGCCTGGTCTAGTGGAAGGCATCCCTGCTGATGGTGGGGGGCTTGGACTAGGTGACCCCTGAAGTTCCCTTCCAACACAAACCACCCGCTGAGTCTATGACTTACTGAGCGGCATGATAACTCTACTCCCCACACCCAGCTCCCTCTCCTCAGGAGGGAGAGCAGTCACTGCAACCACTTGCAGCCATCAGCTCTGGGTTTCAGGCAGACCCTGATCTCCTCTCAAAAGGGAAACACGTCCACTAGGCACAGGGCTTCAGGGCCCTCCTCTGCTGCTCTGCTCAGCAGGACCATAGCGCCCACAATAGTGGCCAAAATCCCTGAGCTAGAAAAGGCTCTCCTCACCCTTTCCTCTCCCCAGCCGCTGGGAGTGGCTTCAAAGTCACCTAAAAAGGTCTCCCTGCTCCCCTCGCAGGGCCCACCATGAGCACTTTTGCCCTCTCCTGCACCTGGGTTCATGCCCATCATCTCCCCACCTCTTCCCATCAAAACCTCCCAGGCACAGGGTTTGCTCCAACCCAGAGCCAACCAGCTCCCAAGGCACAGGCAGGGCTTGGTCCTCCAGCACGTCACAAGTCCAGACCTCAGGGTGAAGCAGATTCCCCATCGTCCAGCAAGCTGGGACAACCAAAACCTAATCCTTCCCTACCACTCCCAGTACACATAATCCTGTATGAAGGTCCAGCAGGTCCAGGGCTTGTGTCCCTGCACTGGCAGCTGAACAAGGAATCAAGATCATTTACATGCACGATACGTTCTGATCGGCTGTTTCAGTTGTGCAAGGTTAGTAATCATTACTGCTGCTCTACTCTAAGTTAGAAGCATGCCTCTCGAGCGCTCGTAGTGCCAGGGTAACAACCCTTGGAAAGCACCAGCAAGGTGAAAGAGCTCAGCGCTGCGACCTTGTGCTAGCTAGAAGAATGGCAGCATACTACAGAGATCAAATCTAAAGCACGTTGAGAGGCGCTGAGTTTAAGCACTTACAGATTAGGATTTCAAGTCCTAGGCACCACACACGCTTCTGTGCAACACTCATGCATTTTTCACTCAAAAGCATTGGGATTTCCACCTCTCTACTCGGATGGGAACACATCCCAAAGCTTCCTTGTTATGATCACCAGCAGGGGCTTATAGCTCAGTCCTGGCAAAAGGGGGTAAATTAAGGGATTTACAGATGCTGTGGCAAGCTGGGTAGCAAATGAGGGCAGGGCATCGTCGCAGGAGCATGCCAAGAGGCACTTTTCAGCCCCACAGAGATGAAGCCAGCCCATTCCCCCCAGCTCTTGGGGTCCCCAAAAACAGCATTGGAGCTGAGGGAACAGACCTCCGGCTCTCACCAACACAAAACCTCTCTGCTTCGCACTTCCAGAAGATTCTCCAATTGCTTCCACCCCTGGACGAGCAAGTTCAGTGACATAATTAATTGGCATCGTTTGGAGGAGAAACATGAGCCGAGCAATAGGGTTTTGGCATAAGACCCATTCACTGTGACAGCCGGAGGGGGGCAGAACTGCTCCACAGCAGCCAGTTGACTATAAATTTGGAGTGATCATTACTAAGGAAACTCAAGACCTTTCCCCCCTTTCTGGTGAAGCAATCTACCTATAAAGCTGTGAAAGAGAGAGGAGCTCAAGCAATGCAGCACTAACTGCTCTCAAAGCCCTCACCCAGTTTGTCTGTGGATGTGATAATATCGGCTGGAAGGGAGGAGTCCAGATCTGCATCCAAGATGCCCAGTGGGTCGAGTTGTGCTACATGATGCCCTCGAATCTATGAAATGGGCCAGGAATGGAAAGGAGAACAGGCACCAAGAGGGAGGGGGTAAAGGGAGAAAAACAAAAGAGGGGAGGGGTAAAAAAGTTAAATTACATTAGAATTAATTTGCAGAGTAATTCTCACCGACGTTTGGAGAAACAGTTACTGGCGCATCATCAAAATTTACACAACTAATGCCGAGAGGATCAAGCTTTGCAATGTGATGACCCCTGACCTGGAAGCAATAACACGGATTAGTCATTAAAACAAATTAATTGAAGAGACATTCCTTAAAAAAAAAAAAAAAAAAAAAACACACAAAAAAAAAGACATGCACAGTTCCCCTCTTTACATTTTCTGCAGAGCCACCCCAATTTCTGGCTGCAACTAAAGCCTGGAGAAGTTGTGTTTGCTTTCAGCTGCAGCATGTAGGTGTGAGTGCCACCAGATGCAAGGACCACTCTGCTCTGTCTGAAGCCAGGCTTCGGCAGGGCAGGCAGGTGGAAGGTTATCTCCTTCACAGCAGAGACCTTCCAGAACTGCAGTCCAAGGGTCTCCCACCGCCTGCCTGGTGTCCAACCTGAGCACCTCCTCTCTACAGATGCAGTAACTCCACACCAATGGTTTCCTCCTAAGCATCATGGCAAGTGAAGAGGCAGTTTTCCAGATTTTGGAAGATCTAGGTGCTCTCCTGCCAACATGGCAGAGAAAACAAGCATTGCCACCAGCAGCAGTAGCTCCTGAAAGGCAGAGGAACTTGTCCGAGGAACACCCGCCTATCTGTGCTACTAGAGGTCAGCAGCTCACAGCAACGTTCGGGAGAGAGAAGCCTACAGCAGGACTTGGAGCACTCTTCTGGGAAGGGGCAGGTGTGGAAATACCAAAGAGCTTTGGCACCAAGCCGGCTCCCAAAAGCGGCAGTCAGGCCAAGAGTCACCACGCTGGGTTTGAATCTGCATCAGGAGTCCCAGAGAATAATGAGAGGTAATGAGGAGTTCTGCTTTTCGCCTTCACAGGAGAAGGTGCCCACAGACAGACCCCACCACATCTCGCTGGGCAAACTCCATTCATCTCAGCAGCCAGCACTGTCCAATTGGCAAGACACAGTTTCTTTCTTCACAGCTCCTGCTCTCGAAGCTTCAGGCTCAGCTATGGTGGGAGCAGGGCAGGAAACACTACTGCCATGGTACAGAGTGTGGTGCCTTCTTTATGCTGTGAAAATGATACTCCTTGGCCATCAAATCTGTTACCAGTTAGAAAAATCATATACGAGGGGATTACTAAGCCTCTTGTACAAACCAGACATACTGATCTGACCTTATTCACCAGAAGAGCATTCCTATTCAGAATATCCCAAGGAGATTTTAGGAAAGGATTTTTGTGGTCTTACCAGCCAAAGAGCCTTAAATCATCCATTGACATTGAGGCAAACTGCTAAGAAAGCACCGATCTCCCTCCGTGCTCTCTGCAGGGCCAGATGACGACGTGCCTAAGCACTGGTGGCCACATGGAAAGCTCTTTTTCTGGGCCAGCATTGTCTGGGAACAATTTGCTTGTCTGTCTTGCAACAAAGCGCTGGGGCCAGCCCATCGTTTAGCAGTCGGCAGGATGCAAGCTCACCACGCTGTTCCCCATGGCCAGGATGCTTTCAGCACAACCAGGAGGCCACTTTGTCCAGCAAATGGCTTCGAGATGGGGGTGTCTGGTGGCTTTGGGGTCAACTCTGCGGTTTGCAGGCACGCAGCAAATCCTCAAATCAGTGCGGGAGCGAGGAGAAGGTCTTTTCCCCCATAGGAGCCATGCTGCTTGTTATTCTCCACATGCAACAAAGTCAGGCAGGTTGTTTTCCCCCAACCCAAAACAAGAGCACAGCAGGTATTTGCAGGAAGCACCACGCTGGCAGGCCCTGATCCTGATACAGGACTTCAACCACCCGGTCATCTGCTGTAGAAGCAGCACAGCGAACTATGCACAGTCCAGGAAACTACTGGAGTGCACTGAGGACAACTTCCTAGCACAGGCGATGGAGAGCCTGACCAGATGAGAGGCACTGGTGGACGTGTTGCACACTAATGAGGAAGAACTTATCACAGAGGTCAAGACTGGAGGTAGCCTGGGCTACAGCAAGCATGCCCCGGTCAAATTCTCAATCTTGACAGGTACAGGACGGGTGAAAACCAGTCAGGATCCTAAACCTCAGAAAAGCAAACCTTCGGCTGTTTAGGGTGCTAGTCCATAGGATCCCTTGGGAAATTGCCCTCAGAGGCAAAGGAGCAAACCAGAGCTGAGAGATATTGAAAGACATTTTTCTTAGGGCACAAGAGCTCTCAGTCCCAATGTGCAGGGAGTCGGGCAGGGGAGGCAGGAGGCCAGCTTGGCTCAGTCATGACTTCTTAGCCAAACTTAAACACAAAATCAAAATGCGTAGGCAGTGTAGACAGGGATACGCATCCTGGGGAGATGATAGGGATATGGCCCAAGAGGGGAGTGCAGGGAGGGGGGATCAGGAAAGCCACAGCACAGCTGGAGCTGAACTCGGCCAGGGATGTGAAACATAACAGAAGGGGTTTCTCCAGGTACACAGCACAACAAAGGAAGATGAAAGAAACTGTAACCCCATGACGAATGAAACGGGAGACCTGACTACAACTGACATGGAGAAGGCTGAGATACTAAGCAACTTTTTTGCTTTTTTGCCTCTGTCTTCACCAGCAAGCGCTCTAGCCACACCACCCAGTTCACAGAATCTGAAGGCAGGAACTGGGACAATGAAGTACCACCCACCATAGATCAGGTTCAAGACCATCTAAGGAAACTAAATGTGCGCAAGTTCATGCAACCTGATGAGATGCATCCAAGGGTCCTGAGGGAAATGGAGGATGAAGTCACCAAGCCCCTATCCATTGTATTTGATAAGTCATGGCAGTCCCGTGAAGCTCCCAAGTGACTGGAAAAGGGGAAACATAACCTCCATTTTTAAAAAGGGAAAAAGGAAGACCTGGGGAACTACAGGCTGGTCAGTCTCACCTATGTGCCCAGCAAGATCATGGAGCAGATCCTCCTGGAAACCATGCTAAGGCACATGGAAAACAGAGAGGTGACTGGTGACAGCCAACATGGCTTCACTGAGGGCAAACTGGGTCTGAGAAATTGATGGCCTTCTATGACAGGGTTACAGCATTGTAAGGGGAGAGAGACTGACGGCATCTACCTGGACTTGTGCAAAACATTTGACACTGTCCTGCATGACATTCTTGTCTCTAAATTGAAGAGACATGACTTGATGGATGGGCCACTCTGTGGATAAGGAGTTGGCTGGACAGCTGCACACAAAGAATTGCGGTCAACAGATCAACGTCCAAGAGGCGACCAGTGACAAGTGGCGTTCCTCAGGGGTCAGTACTGGGACCAGTGCTGTTTAACATCTTTGTCGGTGACATGGAGAGTGGGATTGAGTGCCCCCTCAGCAAGTTTGACAACACCACCAAGCTGTGTGGAGCGGTTGATATGCTGGAGGGAAGGGATGCCATCCAGAGGGACCCGGACAGGCTGGGGAGGTGGGCCTGTGCGAAACTCATGAAGTTCAACAAGGCCAAGTGCAGGGTCCTGCACCTAGGTCTAGGCATCCCCCGGTATAGCACAAGCTGGGGGAAGAATGGATTGAGAGCAGCCCTGAGGAGAAGGACTTGGGGATACTGGTGGATGAAAAAATGATTATGACCCAGCAATGTGCACTCACAGCCCAGAAAGCCACCTGCATCCTGGGCTGCATCCCCAGCAGCATGGCCAGCAGGGTGAGGGAGGGGATTCTGCCCCTCTGCTCCGCTCGGGGGAAACAGACACCCTGCTCTGGGGCCACCAACAGCAGAAGGACACGGAGCTGTTGGAGCGGGGCCAGAGGAGGCCCCGGAGACGCTGGGAGGGCTGGAGCCCCTCTGCTGTGAGGACAGGCTGAGAGAGCTGGGGGGGTTCAGCCTGGAGAAGAGAAGGCTCCAGGGAGACCTTGGAGCCCCTTCCAGTCCCTAAAGGGGCTCCAGGAAAGCTGGGGAGGGACTCTGGATCAGGGAGGGGAGCCATGGGACAGAGGCTAAAGGTTTTACACTGAAAGAGGGGAGATTTAGGTGAGATCTGGGGAAGAAATTGTTTTCTGTGAGGGGGGTGAGCCCCTGGCCCAGGTTGCCCAGGGAAGCTGTGGCTGCCCCATCCCTGGAGGGGTTCAAGGCCAGGTTGGACGGGGCTTGGAGCAACCTGTTCTGGTGGGAGGTGTCCCTGCCCAGGGCATGGGGTTGGAACCAGAGCATCTTTAGCATTCTATGCTTCAAAAGGATTCTATGCTTCAAAAAGAAATAATGACTTGGAGACGCAACCACAGCTACAATTAAGAAGCTATCACTAATGCCGCAGCACTGCAGGGTCACTGCTCACCTACAATTAAGGGGACAATCCATCTCAATCCAATTAAGAAATTAATTGTCTGGTGTTTTAAGTAGGTTACCTGTCACAGGTGGGGTTTCCTCCTGCCTTCCTACTCTTTTGTACCTACACTGTGCTGAACTTCCACACCTGGACACCCCACTGTAGCTACAGCCCTACAGTGATACTGGGGTAGGAAGGGAGGTGGATTTCTCACTGGAGGCAGCTTAGAAAAATACATCCAAGAGCTATCACCTCTCAGCACTGCCATTCTGAGACTGAGGAAGTGACGGGAACGCAGAAGAGGTTGTGGATTTTGTCTTCAAATTGCTGACTTGGAGTTGCTGCCTCCAACTACATCAGTCACCACTTGTTTGAACTTGGCGTCTGCCCACATGTTCCCCCAGCAAAAGTTGCACAGCCTTTAGAAACGGCCTCCAAGGATCCACCTGAGCTGGAAAGAGCAGGTAGTCACCTCCCATGAAATCAGTCACGAGGGAAGACGCAGGTCCTCACAAACGTGTCCCAGCTTCCTCTTCTTAAAGAAAAGCAGGGCAGTGCCCCAATGTTGACGTTGGCACATTGGCTGCGGAGACAGGCAAGGCAGGGTAGGGGCACTTTCTTCAAGCCAGAGAGCAGGGCCAAGGCTGGGCAGACCTTTGGACTTGCCCAGTGCTGCAGTTCTTGCCTTAACCTGGGGCCTTGTACATTGGATTTTCCAATCTGGATTTTATCTGAGCAGGAACATGACCTGCAGTGGGTGCTTCTTTGCAGGAATAGGTGAGAAGACCGTGGTCACACCTCCACAGCAGCTGGGTTTGTTAACTTCACACCACAGCCCCAGTTAAAGCCCCCACACTTAACAAACCAGAGTGCAACCAAAGGTGAAAGGATAACACAGATGTAGAAACACATTTAAATGTTCTCTCAAGTTAAAATATTGGCTGGCTTCCCCCAGCCAGAGGATGTTTCCTTCCTTGTTTCTCCCAACAGGCTGACTTTGGCAGCATCAAAGTTGCCCAGCGGCAAGTCTGAGCTGCAGCCCAGCAGCACCACAGCCCTCTTCCCAGTTGCAAATCGCAAGGAAATGTTTCCTGAACTTTTATTTTAGGACCTCAGAAGTTCTCTCAGCAACATGGGGGAAGCAGGATGGGGGTCCCACACCACTGCTGAGCAAGGCAGAAGCCCACAGCACAGGAGCATCATTCCAGCAGCCAGCAAACCACCCTGCTCAGAGAAGACCTCCCCCTCCCCGCAACCCTAATTGCTCTACTTGGGTTACAATAGCTTTAATCTTCCCATTGTCCATCAAAGCATCAGCTGAGCTACTGCCTCAACGGATCAGCAGCTCCTGTTAAAAACCAGTCAGTCCAGCACTCATCCTGCACGCTCATCATGCAAAACACGTGCATCCACCGCACTAACCCCAGCCCACCTCAGCCACCACATGCCCCTCTACGGAGGGCATGCTCCTCCTCAGCACAAAGCTCATCTCCTTACCTGATATGCCCTGATGAGAGATTGCACTGCGAGATGGTCCTCCACCAGTTTATCTACGTTGGGCTGTGCTTGAACCAGGAACTGGGCTTGGGACAGCGTGGAAAGGCTGGTACTCAGTGGAGGGGGGCTTTGGTAAGCAGTGCCTGGAGCAGCTCCGGCATTGGCATTGCGAAAGAAGATGTCCCATGACTAGGAAAAGGGAAAGAAGAGAAGCGAGAGGGTCATTACCTGCAACCCAAACAACTCCTCACTCGAGGTTACTGGGGTCTCAGTTCTGTTGCCACAGCAGAGAGAGAAATTCCCCAGGGGCAGAGCTGCGTCCTCCCTGGCACCCCAGCCCTACACAGCCACTGCTGAAGGCACCCACCTGCCTTGGACAGGGGAACACTAAAGCTCTCCCACTATTCCAATTACACCATTATCCCACTTCCCATCCATCTGGATTGTTTCTTTTGGCATGAGACCGTCCCCAGAGCCCCCCCTCCCTCTGCAGCAGCACTCAGGACAGGACACAGGTGACACCCCTCGCCTGGCTCGCCTATTGAAACCGCTACTCTGAGCAGTAAGCCCCAGCCTGGTCTTCAGGCTCTTGTTTCCTTCCCTCCAGGGCAGGAGACTGTCCTCTAAATACCCTCAATATTTCCTAAAAAATATTTTTGCCCTCTAATCAAATACACTATTTCCTCTTTTCCATGGTCTAAATGCCCTGAGACCCAAGTCCCAGTGTAAGCCATGTTGTCCAACCCTCAACCAACAATGGCTTTTTTCTTTTTCTGCCTCCTCTCCAATTTTTCCCCATCCTTTCAGCGACACCAGTGCTATGTGGATACTCCCATGCCAGCTCTCCCATGCCCTTAGCAAGGCAGACACCCTCTCTGCTCCTGTTCCCTCTGCAGATGGGTATTTCTAGGTGTTAAGAAAACAAAGGACGCCCCCCCCCCCCCCCCCCCCGCCCAAAAAGCCTTTCAACAGACATGGTGCAACTTTGTGGTACTTATCCATCACTGCCTGAAGTGTCCCAGGCCAAACTCAAGTTAAATTGTCTACTTGGAGAGGCATCTACAGACATGGGGAAGAGGAGAGACCAACAGAGCAAAGTCCCAGATACATCTTCCCATCACACTCTCACCCCTGCCCACTTCCCATGTGCCACTGAGTGATAGCAGAAGACGAGGGCAAGGCAGAGTGGCATCTGCATGCCTGCACCTACCCAAGACACCAGCTAGAGCAAACAAATCCCCTCAGATTCACTCACTGGTTTCAGCCCAAGGGTCTCTCCACCAACTGGGAGCAAGAGCCCAGCGCTCAGTATCCTGCATGCTCCTGACCCTCATGTCTGCATCACCCAGCCACAGTGATGCAGAGATGGGCGAAGTGCTGCCCAACCCAAGTCGAAAAGAGCCATGAGAGCAGCTCCAGCAGTGGTTTGGGGCAGAAAAAGCAGCTTTTGCGCCCTGGTAGCAGGACAGAGGTGACTGAAAACCTGACCTTTGGCAGAGGAGCACCAGCTCTCCCCCTTCCCTGGAGCTCCTCCAGCTGCAGCACCCATCACATGCCCCAGGAAGCTATTTCCAGCACGGGTCTACCCAGACACCCCATCACACGGCTGCACGAGGTGATTAAATTTAGAAACAGGTCACTGAAGGAACATAAATAAAATCTAGAAAAATTTGGCACCATAACTGATAAACAATAGCTCCCCCAAAGGAAAAATGAAAAAAAAAAAAAAACAAAAAGAAGAGACAGAAAACACACAACCCTGTTCTCATTGTTGTCTGCTAAAGGAAATTTCATCTGGAAAAGAAGGAGAGCTGCTTTTTGTACGATCCTTACTCCTCGCCACTGGTGAGAGCAGCCCAAGCCCCTTCCCTTCCCCAGGCTCACAGAACTCATGGGTGCCCCAGAAGCCATCGGCTCCTGGGAGCGGGAGGGACAAGCATGCCAGGATGAGCTCTGTGCCCTTGGGGTGGGGATGAATCTGTCTGGCTGCTTTGCTTGTGGTTTAAGGTTGATTAAGGTACTGGAAAATAAAGACAGACAAGAGAAAGGGAGCATCTGCTAGCCCAGGGAGGGGGCTGGCAGCGGTGCTGGGGGACAGGGCCAGAGCCAGGAGGCACAGGTGTTGCCTTTATGACCTCCTCCCTTCTGACATTCAACACTATTAACCTCCTGGAGATGCAATTTGCTTCTGTTCTGAATGAAAAAGTTCATTTTAAGCTCTCCAAACAAGGTGTGGCACCGGCTGCGTCAGCTCAGGCACTTTCACTAAATGCTTTATTGCCCAACATAATTACAGAGTATTTCAGGCTACCTGACCGCAGGCTTTGCCCCCAGTGAAGGCTGTGGCCCTGATAAGAGCTATAAAAACATCAACTTTCAAGTTGCTGATGTGGTTTCGAATTCAAGGGTATTCAAGGCCCACGCCTGGGGTTTCTGGTGACCCATAGAGGGTCTCTGGAGCTCACGTATCCCATGGGAGGGGCTGAACAGCCCCATCAGCCTTATCCTGCTTTATTGCAGGAAGGAGGACTTTGCCTTAATCCAGCACTTGCTGAAGGTAACAGCAGTAATAAACCTCATCAGGTTATTCCCTTCTGACCCTCTCTGTGCCCACGGCAGCCCTGCGAGCATTCCTCCAGTTCTTATACCCTACATATAAAGATAGGGTATTATACATATATATATATATATATATATATACAGGGTATAAGAGAGGTCAGATTCACCTCATTTTTACTAAGAGGGCTCAAAGCTTGTATCTCCCCGCTCCTCGGTGCGCAGCCAGTGCTCCAGGTCTCGGTATGCTAAATGCTCCCAACCCCAGGCCTCTGCTGTGACTGTCCTACAGCCACGTGTCCCACCACAGCCACAGCACAAGGTGTTAGCCCGGCCTGACCCTCCCAGTACTCCTTTGTGCCGCTGCTTGTGCGCCGTCAAACAGGATGGGAGAGGCAGCTGACCGCATCAAGCCTGGATAGTTCAGGCTTTAGAGGGATTTTAAGCTCAGCTCTGAGAGCAAAGCTCACCCCAGACTTCTCTTCTGAGAACAGCCCCCCAAGTGAAACCAGCATCTTTCACTTCATTTATCAGACTCAGTTCCTGGAGAAGGCTGTGAGTCCCAGCCTCCACCACAAAGCCGGCTCGGAGGTCAGACACGGAGCAAAGGGAGAGGCGTGACATCTCCCACCCACCGCAGGGCACCTCAAATTGGGCTGGGGCTGCTCCAGGCTGGGAGGTGCACAAGGGAGATACAGCCTGTGTCCCTGCTCCTTCTCCTGCCACATACTCCAGGGGACAGAAAGCACCAATCAGGCATGCTCCGCACAGTCAGCAAGCCAGGCAGGACCTCCTGCTCTGGCAGGGAGAAGAGGAGGAACACTCAGAGCTTAAGGCAGGAAGAGCAGCCTGAACCAAATTTACAGCTGAGAGTAGGGAGTCAAGCAGTGATGGATCAGTTCAGGCTCTGCACATCGCCTTGTGCCTTATCAACAGAAATAAGGAGCTTCAGTTCTCTGGGGTGCTTGCTTTTGAAGATGGAGGATAAAACCCAAACATTTCCAGCTCTTAAGTGATATTCTTACCAAATTCAGACTGGGCCCCTATTTGCGAGCACAACTGCAAAGGACACAAAAGCACCTCCCAGGGCCAGGCATGGGGCTCGGGCCTCGCTGAAGGCTGTGGGCTCCTGCTGTCATGTCAGCAAAGCTGTGCTTACACATCACAGTCTACACACATTGTGGTCATAAAACCACTTTCAATATAAAAATCAAAACACTGGCATACTGAGAAGTCCATGTTAAAGACTGATGTACATACATACGGAGAGAACTGTATCCCTTTACACCAGTCCAACCTGAACACGGGGGCTGTTGTTCAGGAATGCTAAGCTTGTCACAGATGTGTGACTGTGGGTGTCATCTACCTGCACTCAAAGCTCTCCGGCCACCTGACCTGAAGCAAGACACTCAGGGTGCTGGGGAGATGGTGTGGGCTGTGCCAAGCATCACTAGCAGCCAGCACCGTACCCGAGTCGGCAAAGAGGGGGGCAGGAGGAGGGAAGCGGTCCCAGGAGCGCGCAGCACTCCCTCCGCCACAGCCCACAGGCACCCTCTCCTCCTCTTTCCCCAGCTCTGCTCCTCTTTACTCATCAGAATCAGAAAATGGAGTTCAACTGAAGTTTAGCTTAAAAAACAAAAGCCTAAAATAGCTTTTAAAAAAAAAAAATTACCCCACTCTAAACAAACACTTAAGTATATTCTACAGTTTAAACCACCAGTGTCTGCACGGAGGAAGTGAATTCATTTTGCTCAGCCGGGATGGTCATGCTGGCTGAAAGTCTCATAGGTTTTGGTGACACCAGCAAAGAAAGCCCAGCTCTTCCCTGGCTGAAGGTCTCGCCCTCACCAGCAAAAAGCAGCACGATAAGGTGCAGCTCTGCTCTGTGCGCGGAACAGATAAGCCACAGCTGGGCCCATGTGACTGCCCAGCTTTTTTTGGGAACTCCACCCTTGGATCTGACCCTACATCTACCAGGGTAGAGGCCAACACTTAGCAGGGACAGGGGTGACACACTCCACTGCTGCTTCAGGGGACACAGGCTGACAGACCGCTCACAAGCTGACACCAGGGACGGCTGCAACCCCGATCCCACCGCAGTGGCTCAGTGTCCCAGCAGGGACAGGGTGAGCCATGAAAAAGCACAGAGAGGAGAAAGGGGCAAAGCTAGGAGCTGGGAAGGGATCTTGGTAAAGGGGTCACTGGAACGAGGTGGGATCAACCCAGGAGAGACGAGTCAAGTATCAGTGCATTATCTGACTAAGCGTGTCAGGGAGTAACAGCAAAGTCCATGCCAAACCTCAGCTATCAACTCCACGACGAGTTTTGGGACCTGGCATTGGATTTCATAAGATCAGTGGTTTGGGCTGGAAGGGACCTTCAAAGACCATCCAGTCCAATGCCCGTGGTCTGGATCCTACTTTCTGCCAAGTAGGATGTCAGCTTGATTTTGGTTAAAAAGCCGTCTGTAAGACTTGCTTTTTACATCACTAGCATCAGGTTTGCTTCCTGGCAATGATAAGACCCTGCTTCATTTCACACCGATTTTCCTACTGCCACAAGCCATCCCCAGATGCACTGGAGGCAAAATCTTATGTCAACTCCTGCACTGCTCACTAAGCACTTGGAAGTATTTCAAGGGACATCGATATCCAGGGGTGACTAATACACACTTGCAATTCTTCACCATAAACATTGCACTGAGAGCCTGGAGAGGTGGTGGGAGCTCCACCCTCGTATGGTGCTCAAAACTTAACCGCACAAGGCCCCAGCTGACCTGGTGCAGCCACAAAGCTGGATGCCACCTCCAAGCTGGAGGCCACCTCCCAGATGGCTGTGCCGGGGCAGAGGCTCCAGAGGCTCCTTCCAACCTAAACTCTCTCCCAATTTCTTCAGCTGAGCATGCATGAGGACTCCCGTACAGCACTGCATGCACTGCCTACCTACAGGCTAGCTGCTGAAGCTCCAGGGGCTACATTAAAGAGTAGACAGGACCAGAAGAGATCCAAGGTCTGGCCTCAGGACCCAAACACACTTCCCAGTCAACTGCCCCTGTTAGTCTTGATGTTTACTCTCACATCTGTTCAGAACGACATTCAAGAGTAGGGTCTGTAGATCAAAGAGCCAGTATCAAACCATGAAGACCCTTTTCCAAAGGCACAACTGTGCCTGTCGCTGGGACAAGCGTGGTGTAACCCTCACTCATTTTCAAATTAGACTACAGCATTTAGATTCATGTGTTTTAATTCAATATCCCGCCTCCAAAGGACTGGGCTGCATCACATGCATGTGCTTGGGCAGCTTTCAAGTCACTATTTGACAAAGGGCACAACCCAAACCAACATACTTTGTGTTTTCCGAGTCTGTATTGCTTGGCTCAGCTGCCTGTTTGCCTCGAAAGAAGCATAAAGTCAACGCTGTTTGTGAAAATTCAGCTTTGATCCTACCATAAGACCTTTACAGCACCCTAGAGGCTGTGCAGTTTGGATGTGTGGGATCGGTGCCATCGCAAATACACTCAATGCTGATGCACACATTGGGACATGAGATTCCTTACTCACCGTTGACTGCTCATTTAACCATCGCATCTTGGTTTTCGGACTGCTCATGTGCTACCGAATAAAGAAAATCCCTGCTCTGTATCAGGACATGTATGAAACTGTCTTAAAAATCCCCTGGGTAATGCTGAGACTTAGTCACTAGAGGAATATTTTCCTTGTGAAACACTGGGGATGGGGAAAAAATGCAGTTGGGTTTCAGAAATCCTCTTCTCATCTGAGCCCTCACCTGCTGGACTCTACGTTAGAGACATGGCCTTCTCCCCGCTGGAGGAGCTTCAGTAATTCAAATCAAGACAGAGCTCTGCACATACTGCCCACAGCCTGGGCCATTTCCCAGTTTTAAGTTCAGGAGCAGCTGGTGGGATAGCTACAGCCCACCTACCCCAACACGTAACCCAACATGTAACACCACCTGTGCCCGAAGCAAAACGGAAACCAGTGGAGAATACCCTCCCTGCCTCCCCCCCACTCTCCACTCCAGAATAGATGAGCCATCCATAAAGCATTGGAGCTCGTTAAAGGTGGATTCCCAGGAGAAGCCATTCCTTGTGTCCGTTCGTGATCCAGGATGCTGCCTGCGTCCCACAGGGCGACGGCGTTCCCTTTTGAACAGAAAAGCTCCTCTTGGCTCTTGCTCAAGGAATCGCTGACATCTCTTTTGGGCAAAGCAAGGCAGAAGGACCATCCACAATGATCTGGCCCCTCCGGCTGAATTTGATCCTCCCTGGGACGTGCGCACTTCCTTACCTGAACCCACTGCTCAGACACACAGAGAGAGAAGCGAAGGTGATATCCTGGTGAGGTTGCTCCTTACCTTATGTACACTTTTGGGATTTTCCAGCCAAGCATAATACATTTCCTCCACGTAGTTTGAACTAGTCCCACTCAAAAAAGGCTCAGCAGCCACTGGTGCACTGTAGCACCTGATCTGTTGAAACGTCCTGGGTGCTGCCGGCCTGTGTTGGCAAATTGTCTTTACAGTCTGCGAGGCCGTCAACGGCCTCAGCTTTGCCGCACAAGTCCTTAAGTTAAGCATGTTTGTCCTGTCACCTCACGCAAATTCCTGTTGGGAGAGAAGGGAAAAATCGGTTAGAAATTACCGCAGAAGAGCACAGAGCAGAGACCAACCCCCTTTCACTCCCCATGAGCCCCGAGCATGGAGAACTAAGCTTAGGATCAGTTGTTAATTCAGGTAAATCCATACACCCCGTCCCACAGCCAAGTCCCCAGCAGCTGGGAAACAGAGTTTTTGCTCAAGACACTTGGCGCAGCCAGGTCTGCCTCTCCTGTCCCTGCCAGCATGGCACCATCATCTCCCCTGACATGTCGGTAAAAAGCAGATTTTCTCGGTGGGGTACCCAATGCTGGCCTCAAACGAGCTGCTGCACCTCAAAGCCACCCGCATCTTTTTATACCCAGTACCTTCATACAAAATAAGGCACGTTTGATGGTGAAACGCGGCCTGGATTAACAATGTAAGGCATCAGTTTCCCTCGGTGCTTTCCTCTTTAGTTCCTTGCCAACAACATCTACTCCTTTTCCAATAATAAATCCATAAAGTATTCTTTGATTTCTTGTGATCTTTTAATTCTTCCTCTGAGAATACTCTTTTTGTTTGTTTTAAACAGGAAAATCCTCTATGAAACTCAGATTCCAGCAAGAGTTGGACATTTAAGCCCTTCCATCTCCCATTTGCAGGGACATCGTGCGAGTCTGAAGAAAAACACTTTAAAGCACTGTGCACAGAAGGGTGCTGGAAAAAACTTGTTACCAGCTGCATTTTAACACTGAATATCATGTTTTCCTTCACATCAAGCTGATCAAGTCTAGCAGGGCAAGCTCCTCCAGGCCTGTGCAAGCTGCAAGAGGACAGCTCTCATCACGCCAACCCAGCATGGAAGCTTTTTCCATTGCCCTCTCTCTCAGGTAGTAGGTCTTGGCTTGGATTTTTGTTGCGTTATTCAACCTACGACCACTCTGCTTGGCCAAGGTTTTCTTCTTGCTGTTTTTTGTTACGTGCACCAGGATAAAGCTGGGAAGAAACCATCTACAGCAAAGACCCCTCTCAAAGTAGAGGTATGGTGGTGCAAAGCACTTCAGATGTGGGCTCCAGGACAGTCCACTTTATCACTTCTTAAAAGCTCACACCCAAGAAGGCCAATGCAGTCTAAAGGCCGAGAGAGGGGCTCTCCCCTGCCCAGAGAACCCAGAAAAGCAACCTTGAGCTGGCACAGGACCTCTCAAAGGTCCCCCAGCAACCTCCACCTCACAGCTCTTGGCAGGGTGCAAGGACGCTTGGGGTTAACCGTGCTCCTCCTTATACACATCTGACCAACAGCCACAGCCCAAGGGAAAGCGTTGGGGCAAGTTCATCTCGGGGGAAGCGCTGGCACTTGGAGTCAGCTCTTCTTGAAAGGAAAGGAGTTGCCCTTTCCACCCAGCTCCTCCCGCGAGAGTGGAACCTGAGGCTGGAGGGGACCCAACTGGCCAGTTTCCATATTCCCGACCAGTTTAACAAGCAGCATCCCAATGTCAAAGCAGCTATCATGCATTCACCAAATTAAAATGAAGTTTTGCAGTGGACTGGAGAGAAAAATACACCTTCGTTACCAGCATTTCATCAGCTGGGCTTCCAGATTTACCTTGCAGAATCTAGTTCTGGCTACCTGGCACAGCAGCAGCTACGCTTCCGGCCTCAAAACACAAGACTTTGGTCGAAAGAGGCTGAGGAAGACCCAGGATCACTTTAATTCAGCCCAAGCGTTTTACAGATGTACCTGAGGGAAGGAGGGAAGATCACTCGTGCTTTCCACCCTGCTTGCGCACTTCTGTTCACAGTCAAACAGGCAAGAAATGGCAGGCAGGTGCAGTACAGCGAGCGTGGCAGCACGAGATGTCTTCCCAGCTTACCCTCCTCAGAGTTAAGCAGCAAAACACTGGCAGATACTTCAGAGACCGGCTGAACGGGGTGTCAGCACACAAGCAGGCACGTGATGGGGAAAAAAAAGCTTTAGGACGAAAGCGTTGGCGGCGTCTCTGGCTTCGGTGTCTGGTTTCGGTGGTGCCGCTCAGCAGCGTCCCGGTGACCTCTCTGGACAACAGCGGTGTTAAGGCCAGGCTTTGCCCCAAAATGAGCAGAACCAGCCAGTCTCCAAGGGCCTCTCGCGGGGAGGGCTGGCTGCCCGAAGGCGCGGGAGGCCATGGCGAGCTGCGCGCTGTTTCTGAGGTAAACCCCATTAGCGCTAGCCGGCGGGGCGGGGACCGCGCCCGAGACCGCCGCTATGGGGTGACCCGAGGCTCGGGGAGGCGGCGACAGCTGCGGACGGGCACGGGGGGGCCGCACGGCCGGATCCCGGCCCAAATTTCACCGAGAGGTCGAACAACGGAAAAATTCAACACAGAGTGAGGAAGGGGGGGTGGGAGGGGGAGGAAGGGGGCGCGCGGCCCCACACACACTCGCGCGCGCCCCCGCCCCGCCTATCGCAGCGCCGCCAGGCGCCCAGCCGCCTCCCCATTGGCCGTGCCGGACTGCCCGTCCAGCCGCCGTCCCGCCCCCCGCCCTGAGGCGCCCGGGTGGCGGCGCCAAGGACACCGGGGACCGGCCGCGGCCGCGCCCGCGTCCCGCCCGGCCCGGCCCGGCCCTTCCGCGCCTCGGGCTCCGGCGCCAGACCCGACCCGACCCGACCCGACCCGACCCGACCCGACCCGGCCCGGCCCGGCCCGGCGGCGCCGGCGCGGTACCCACCGACCAGGCCCCTCCGTCCGCCCCGCTCCTGCCCCGGCTCTGACAGCGGCCCCAGCGCCGGCCTGTCCCGCCCGCCCCGGGCTGCGTCACCGCGTCGCCCCGCCCCCCACGCTGTGCCGCCACGCCTCCCCCACCGGGCGCGGCTCAAGGCGCCTGCGCCGCCGCCCCGCGCGCCGGGCGGAACCTCCAGGGGAGGGGCCAGGCGGAGGGGCGGGGCGGTCGCCATGGTTACCCGGCGCGGCCACCGCCTCGGGCGTGGGCACCCCCCATGGCCTGGGGACCTCCGCATGGCCTGGGGACCCCCCCAACGGCCTGGTGACCTTCCATGGCCTGGGGATCTCTGCCATCACCTGGGGACCCTCCCAACGGCCTGGGGACCTTCCATGGCCTGGGGACCTCTGCCATCACCTGGGGGCCGCCAATGGCCTGGGGGACCCCTGCCACGGCCTGGCGACCCCACCAATGCCTGGGGATGCCCACTGTGCCCTGGGGACCCTTGCCACAGCCTGGGGACACTCGCCATGTCCTGGGGACTCCTTTGTGGCCTGGGGACACCCCGACAGCCTGAAGACCTCCACCATGGCTTGAGGACCTCCACCATGGCCTGGGAACCTCCAGCATGGCTTGAAGACCTCTACCACAGCCTGGAGACCCCTACTGTGGGGACTTCTGCCATGGCTTGAGGACCTCACCGTTGCTGGGGACCATACCACAGCCTGGGGACACCCACCATGACGTGGAGGACCCCCTGGCATGGTGGACCTCATGGCCTGGGGGACCTCAGGCCTTTGGGGACATCCTGATGTGGGTGACAGCCAGCGGGCCTCGCCTCTGCATGGGGGACAGGCAGAGGCGGCTGGGGGCACAGGACACTCCCAGGGGGTTTTGGATTGCTGGCTGTTTCCTGGGGATGAGTCACAGCAGTGGCAGGAGCCGGCCAGCACTTTCGGGAAGTGAAACAGGCACCAGGAAAACACCCTAACAGCCCGTGGCGACGCAAGCCTGGCCACGCACGTCCCCAGCCCAGCAGGCATGGTGCAACCACTGGCACCCCAATGGACACGGGGCGTGCAGCTGCTGCGGGGGGTGATGAGGACTGTCCCCAAAGGCTGTGTCCCCAAAGACCATGTCCCCAGGGCGGTGCAGGTGGGCATGTGGGACCGAGGAGGTACTGGAGCGGCGGGGACAGGAGGGGTGATGGAGGGGGCCGTGAGCAGCGCAGGAGGAAGCTGTGGGGAAATGGCGGAGCGGCAGCGCTTGCGCCACCAGCCCCTTCCGGGGCAGCTGTGGTCCCCAGCACTGACGAGGGTGGGCGTCATTGTGGCCCCGGCGGAATGGGGGTGGGGCAGGCCCTGCTGCGTCAGCACAGCCACCAAGAGCTGGCACGCAAGCACCGGCCCCACACATTGACCCCAGAGCATCCCCCTTGGTCTCTGCCCCACACATTGACCCCAGAGCATCCCCCTTGGTCTCTGCCCCACACACCAACTCCAGAGCATCCCCCCTGGTCTGCCCCACACATTGACCCCAGAGCATCCCCCCTGCTCTCTGCCCCACTCACCAATCCCAGAGCATTGCCCCTGGTCTCTGCCCTACACGTGGCCCCTTGCTCAGCCCCCCAGCGCTGCTTGGGGGCAGCCATCCCCCCAGCCCTCCCAGTTTCATTGGAGGAGCTGGGCAAACCCAGGCATTGCGAAAGGTGGAAATCCCACTCTGACGGCGTTTCCTTCCAGCGGCTCTTGAAAACCGGCTGCGCCTACGCCGGGCTCAGAGGGCACCCGAGCGACACTGCCAGCAGGACAGGCAGGAGCAGGCAGCCAAGCGCCACAGCATTCAAGAGATACCAGCAAGTCTCTGCCCAGGTTTTCGCAGTCGGCAGCAGAGATGGCGTTCGTCCCCGATTTGGACACACTGGGGAGCAGCAGGTAAGTGTGGCTGTGCCAGGTGGGGACACTGGGGACACAATGCTGCCCTCATGCCATGGTGGCCCTGGCTTCACCATCTCTCCTTTCCTTCCAGCCTGAACGAAGAGACATTTTATGATCCCGACTGCCTCTGCCTGCAGAAGGTAACACTGGGGCAGTGGGAATGGCCCTGGGACCACTGATGGGGAAGCCGGGCTCTCACCCCACATCCCCTTTCCTCCCCAGAAACCCCGCCTGGACTTGGAGGTCGCATCGCCTGAGGTGGGCATCCAGGTGACAGTGACCAAGGGACACTGCACCAGGACCTTTCGCCAGGCTGCTGTCCTCGTGGTGGCTGTGACCAAGCTCCTGAAGCAGCCAACACACAAGGACTTTGCTGACAGTGACCTTGGGGGCTTCCTGGATGATATTTTTGGTATGGAGGAGTGGCATCAGGGGTGTCACCCCAGCTGGGGGATGCTCTCAGGGGATACTCTTGGACCTGGGTGCATCGGCATCCTCCTGACCATCTCCCTCCCTGCAGAGCCTGTCTCCTTCCAGCAGATCGAGGGCAGCTACGCTGGGGCGCCCATCTACCGTTACACCCGCTCCCAGTCCTTCGACATCCTCGACATTGACCAGAAGTGCTTTGTCCTGGAGTCGCCCACCCAGCTGGTGGCTCTGCACCTGCAGGGACCCTCCGCCGGGCGGAAAGGTGAGGAGACACAGTCCCAACCCAATGTCCTCGTCCCCAGCCTTGGGATCACCTGGGAGCCACCCCACAGCCCCAGGACCACCTGTTAATCTGTTCCTTCTCTCTGCAGTGAAGCTCAACATCGCTCTGTACCGTCCCCGGTCATCGAAGGGTGGCCTGGGGACTGGACAGGTGCCGGTGGCGTTGGGCATCAAGGGCTACCAGCTCTACATGTCATGTGTGATGAGCGGCGCCGAGCCCATGCTGCAACTGGAGGTGAGTTGGGGGTCCCACCGGCTCCATCCTCCATGGGGCTGAGGGCTCCATCCCACCCTGAACCCCGTTTTACCCCCTTGGTTGTAGGAAGCCGACGTCAGGAGGGACATCGAGAGCGTGGAGCTGATGCGCTTCATCTTCTACCGCCTGGACAGCCCAGTCGAGGGGAAAACCCGCTTCGAGTCAGCTGCCTTCCCTGGCTGGTTCATCTGCACCTCCCTGCAGCCCCGCCAGCCCGTCAGCATCACCAACCGCCCTGACCAGGTCAACATTGCCACCTACGAGCTGAGCGGGCGCTGAGGAGCCCCCGCACCCAACCCAACCCAACTGGCAGTTGCTGGTTTTCAGGCTGTATGTACTGAGTACAACACCCTCCCAGCCGAGACCCCCGTCCTCCCCATCTATTTCAGGTGAAATAGCAGCTCTGGGCCCCGTGGGCCCGAGTCACCCCAATTTATACTTATTTATTGTGTCTTCCCAGTGCTTTTGTACTTATTTATTGTGTCTGCCCAGTGCTTTTAATTTATATACATTTTAATGGAAATATTGTGATTTTGTTATCTGGAATGGGGGTATTTGTTGGTGATGGAGGTGGAAATAAAAGGTTTCCCAGGATGGCATCGCTCAGCTCATTGCTCTCACAGGGTTAAACGATGAGGGGGTGGTTTGTGGATGGGAAAATCTGGCTGTTTTGGCTGCTTTTGGGGGTTCTGCAGGCCTGGGCACAGAGCCCAGGGGGTGGGGGGTGACCCCCCAGCCCTGTGACCACCCCACACCCAAGGGACCACCCCACACATGGGCCACCTCGTTCCCATGCCCACCCTGCAGCTGGAGGGCGGCTGGGGCGGGCATGCCCAGGGCTGCCACCTCTGCCCCAGCCACTGCCACCACCAAGGCGTGATGTGGTGGGCCACAGCATGGCCTGGCATGGTGCGGCATGGTGTGGCATCACATAGCACGGTGTGGCATGACATGGCCTGGTATGTCATGACATGACACGAGATGGCATGGCATGGTGTGTCATGGTCTGGTCTGGCATAGGATGGTGTGGTGCAGCATTGCATGGCATGGCATGGTCTGGCATGGTGTGGTGTGGCATAACATGGCCAGGCATGTCATGACATGACACGCACGGCATGGTGTGGCGTGGCGTGGCATGGTCTGGCATGGCCTGGTCTGGCCTGGTGGGACGTGGTCTGGCACGACACGACATAGCGTGGCATTGCCTGGCATGGTGTGCCATGTCGTGCCCCGCCGCACGCTAACTGATGGGAACGGTCTAATTGCCGGGGCAGCCGCCGGCGCCGGGTCCCCCCTCGCCGCGCCCACCGCATCGCCCCGCCCGGAGAGGAGGTGTTGTCAGCGCCCCCCTGCCCTCCGCTAGCCAATCACGGCTCTCCGCGCCCGCCGGCCCGGCTCGAAGCCAGCTCTTTCGCGCTCTCCATTGGTCGGTTTGAAGGAGGGCGGCGGCCAATGAGCGCGGCGCAGCGGTTGGCGGTGGCAGCGGGTGGGTCGGTGGCCCTGCTGAGGCGAGCGGCCGGCATGGAGCCGGCAGGGGCAGCCGCGCAGGGTGAGGGGCCGGGGGGGCCCTGTGGGGCGGGGGCTGCTGGGGAAGATTTGGGGGGGGGGGGGAGAGCTCTGTGTGGCGGTGGGCGCTGAGGGAGAGAGGCTGATGTGGGGCGGGGGGCCCGCGGGGGGTGTGGGCGATCGGAGGGTTCTGTAGGGCAGGGATGTGGGAGACCCTCTGGGGTAGGGGGGACACCCCACTGGGGTCGGGCTGGCAGTGGTCTGTGGTGGAACGGGGGGTGCTGGGGGGGCCTGGGGGTGCTGGGCTGGGGGGGGGGGGGGAGCCGGAGTGGGTGGGCCTGCTCTGTGGGGCAGAGTGGAGGGGCAGGGATGGTGCGGGGCAGCAATGGGGGGTGAGGGGTGTGGAGGGGGTACCCACCAAATGGGACCACTGACGGCGTTTGGGAGGGTCTCTGTGGGGGCGTCTGGGGGTGTGCCATGGGGTGTGAGAGCACCCGGGGGTGCCTTGGAGCTCTGCAGAAGCCTCAGGGTGCAGTGCCAAGAGGAGGGGGTGGCGGGAGGGGGGGACTGAGGTGCCCTTCAAGCCCTGGGCGTGCAGGCTGTTGATGAGGGTGGGACAGCTTTGGGGACGGGGCGAGGCCCCGGGGATGGGGCGATGCTGGACTCTGGCCAAGCCAGGCTGTCCCTGCCATGGGATGCCCCAGCACCACAGCCAAACTGGGGGGGTCAGGGTATCCCCTGCCCCTCTGTTGAGACGCTCCTCGCTGTTCCCACCTGCCCATATTAGCTGAGGGCTCCCCTACGGCGGGGTACGGGCTCATGGGATACGTAGCTGAAGCAGGGTCAGCAGCGGCATCTCCCCTTTCCTTCTGCAAATTGACCAAGCCTCACACAACTGGGGCTTCCAGCAGCATCATGTCACGAGCATTGGAGAGCTCTGGTCTTTATGTGACGACAGGCCATATCACATGCACGGAAACGCTCTGGGAATTTCTGAGAACAGCATCGCCAGGCTTGGGCGGGGAGCGCAAGGGACCTATATGGCAGTGCTGTGAATGTAAAAGCAATCTGTTCGTATCAGTGCTCTGAATACCAAGGTTGTGGTGCATGCACTGCATTTTTCCTATGATCTCTTTGCAGAAGAGCGGAGAAGACGGCTCCAGGACTACCAAGCAGCCAAAGAAAAGCTGAAATGCCCAAGTGCAAAGTAAGTCAGGAGGATGTTGGGCTTAGGGTAGATGATTTGTAAAGGTCCCTTCTGACCGAAATCACTCAGTGATGCTCTAAGACAAAGCTGACTTCCCAGCTTGCCAGGGTCTGCCTTCCCTGCGCAGCTATTCAACGAGCCTACAGAGCATCTCTTCCCACTGCCGTGCTGTCAAGGCAGCAACCAGGGACGGCTTTGCCCCACAGCGCCCCGGCAGCGCTCTGCAGAGTTACTGGCAGCGGGACCAAAGAGATGCTCTGAGTGTTGACGTTTCCTGCTGGTTGATATTGTCTCTTCTGGGTATTTTCTGAGTCTCTGTGAAACTTTCTCATCTCAGCCCTTGGGTCTGGCAGAACAGGCCCTTTTGCCAACGACTCAGCTTCGTAACTGTGCCTTGAAGAACGAGTGGTTCAAGCCTCACCACTGCTTTTTAGTGGCAGCTTTCAGTGACCTTCTGGGACAGGTTAATATTAGGCAGGGGCATTTTCAGTGCATTTAAAAGGAAATAGATACAACCACCTTTTAAATGAGTTACCTGGCTCTGGGAACCCATTGCTGCCTTGCTTGGTTCCTCTGGAGCCAGTCTGTGAGCAGACTCTCCACTGTGAGCACAGCAGCCGCTTGCAGGCTGTGGGTAGTGAGGCATCTTTCTGCACAGCTTTTAAATGAAACTGCTGATGTGCTTGGGAAACCTGAACACTTGAAAGACTCCCTGTTGCACTGAGTATTTCTCATGACATTGTGGTGCAAAGGAAGCCATAAAACTACTCAGTGGGGAGAAGATAAAGGGAAGCAGGATCAGAGACCAGAAAGAGCAAACCATTCCTGGTGCCAGGCTCTGGAAAACACCAGTAATATAATAGAAATGAGGAGAGAAGATTCATGATCTTTCTTTATGGCATAGTACACCACTTGTGTGGAAGAGAGGACAATACCCTAACTCTCCGGGCTCTTTCACTGCAGAAAAATATCTGCACAGGCATTAACCTTCCCTAAGGCTGAGGTGCTAACTGCAGAGCAGAGGGGTGGGAGAACTCCGCAGCTGGTTGATGTCAGAGGGCTCCACTTCGGGGGGGAGGAGGAGGACAGGATGGGGGTAGCCGCAGCGGGGGCTGCTGTCCCATCTTTGCACTTTGCTGACAGTGCCTGGGCAGCTGAGGGGCTTGTGAATCAGCTGCCGCAGCACTGTGGCTCGCCATGGCAGAGTAAACCCTGCCGATGCGCTCTGAGACGCCGCTGTGGCCTGCAGCATGGCTGCAGCTGACTCGGATGCACCTTGGCTGCCTGCGGCATGTGGGGGAAGTCAGGGTGGCAGCCAGGGGCAGCAGCCTCAGGAGCCTCCAAAGCTACTGCCTGCCAGGCCCCCCTGCCTGCAGGAACCATGTTCGTTACTTTTGGAAGCCGTAAGTTTTGTGACAGCCTTGGATGTCAATTTTTTTTGTTGCTTTTCTGTTGCCGCACAGAAGAAAAAGAATTAATATTATGTGGTACTTCCTTTTTGATTTCCAAAAACTTCTTGTAAGTTCCTGTGACTGATACAACCAGCAGTGGTTTAGATATTTAACCTTTTTCTGCAACAGTTGTTAAATAACCTGATATCTTGTTTAACTTCCTACAGACCCTTTTTAAAGGACAGTACAAATCGCGTGAATCCACTCTTAGAACCAGTCTCTGAACTAGACCATGTAAGTAGAAGTCTTTTGAGTCTAGTTTTGTATTTCATGCTTGAAGTGAGTCGGGGCAGAACAGGATTCCCAAATCAAGGTAGTGAGCGCCTGACCCTGACGGGGTGCAATCAACAGATTGCTAAATAGCTGTCAAGAAGTTGTTATAACTAATTATTTTTCAGAGCAACTTAATGGGGGAGACACATCCTCTGCCCGTGCACTGGTGGGTGTTGTGTTGTTGTTCTGTTGACAACTGCTTTGTCACCTTTTGTCACCTTTTGTCTTCATGTGGACGTCCCCTGGGCTAGCAGGGCTCAGACAGGAGCAAGCTGTCAGGGTTTGACCAAACTGAGCTCTCCTTGGGGCTGAGGTTCCCTTTGTCTCTCCAGATTGATAAGAACAAGGATGTGCTCAGAAACGTGGTGAAGGGCCCTCAGAGGGATGGCAAGCTTGGTACCAAATCCACAGAGCATGTTGGCCATGCTGCTCCGCAGAAATCTTCAAATACATCATCCCAGAGAGCAGCGGTGGTGCGTCCAGAGCCGCCAAGAAAGAGTGCAAAGCCCCCCATGGGGCTCGTGCCAAGTATGAGCCACCGTATGCAGCCCAGAGGGAGGCTCCCGGCTTCAAACCCTGGTCACCTAAATCCAGAAAGGAACAAGAAGCCTGCACAGGAGACTGCAGCACCTCAGGCTGGAAGTGAGCACCCTGCTCCTGAGGCACCTTGCTCCCTGAGTGAGGGGCTGCGGGACAGGCTGGTCTGCAACAAGGAAAACGTCCGAGCACAAGCCTCTGTACGGCCTGTGCAGAACAGAGTTTTTCAGTCTGATGGAAACAATTTTGGGAGCAAGAGAGACTTGGCCCACAGGCAGAGTTCAGCCACAACGTCAAGAACAATCATGGGCCCAAAGGACAGAATTAATAGCCACCAGGCTAAGGAAGAGCCGATTCAGGATAAATTCAGGAAGACACTGCCAGGCTCAAAAAGCACATCTCAAAAACTAAGCGTCAAAACTCAGCCGTTGCAGCCCCCTCGGTTACTTAGTGCTTCTACTAATTTGCTACATAAAAAAACAGAGGCAAACCAGGAAAAAACTAATACAGCAAGGGAACCTATAGGAAAGCCACTCGGCATAGTTCCGGCGGGAGGTCTGAAGAACCACAGTAGACCCCCCCAACTGAGAAGATCTCCCACAAAGCTTCTGGCCTCCAGCAGGCCCCATGGCACCACAAACATGAAATCCAGCCTGAAACCAGGTAGCACCGTGCCATGGCAAAGGCCCATGGCTAAAGAGGAGGCGGGTAGGAAGGAAGTGAAGGTGGTGCCCCCCAGACACACAGCAGTATCCCGAGTGGCAGTCCCCCAAAACCAGCCTCGCAGCATATACAGCTCCAAAACTCAAGCAACTGAGAGTGATTTTAGCAGGAGAGATAGGCTTAAACCAAAGCTGCCCATGGCAAGTGGAATCCAGGCTAGGCGTGTTCCCAAGACCCCATCGGCTGCGGACCGTAAGTAAGTTGCAGCTTTGGCCAACTGTCCTCACCTCCAGGGGACAGCAGAGTTTAAAGTGTTTAACCGGGTGAACCAGCACCAATCTGCTGGAAACGGGGTCCAGAGTTCCCTTATCGGTGAATCCCTGCTTGGGTCTTGGTGCCCCAGAAAAGAGGAGGGTGGGGAAGAGATTTGGTGGTACCCTGGCTTCCTCTGCCACCAGTTCACCAAGCAGGAGGAGAGTGTGCAGCCACTCTCCTGTTTTATCTTCAAGGCACTGTTAAATTTGAGAGGGTTTTCCTTTCCCAGCCTGGAGCTCAGATGCCTTTTTAGGATAGATGTACTGGTTCTTCCTGAGCAGCTGAAGTTGGCTAGAGGGAGATTCCAAGGGAGAACAGTAGCCTGGCAAGTGTTGCCGGTCTGCTGGGGTGGTAATAGCGATCTGTTGCTCCTTTAACAGGAAACAGCTGGAGGAGTGGTTGGCATCCAAAGGCAAGATATACAAGCGGCCACCTATGATGCTGCTTCAGAAAAAGGCAGTGAAGCTGTCCTGGAGAGATGTCAAGGAGAAAGAGAAGCAAGAGAAACCGGAGCAGCTCTGCCTGAAGAAGATCAACAACATATTAACTGAGTGCCTGAAGCTTGTTGAGGAGGTGGGAATGGGAAAGGAGCAACTTGAATGGGCTCCTCTTCTCCTGGAGCATCCCAGGAGATGAGAGCCATGTCCCCCCAGCAGCACAGTGTGGTTTGGAGCAAGCATTCTTGCTCGTTTGGTTGCAGTTACTTTCCCTACCCAATATCATGTGTAGGAAAAGTAAAAGTCCTTGTGGAGTTATGGATAGGCCAAAGGCACGCAGCGCGATGTGCTAACAGGGAAAACGGAGCAATGGTCATGGGGCTTGTGTGCGTCATTGCCGGTGTCCTGGTACCTGGTGGTGCAGTCTGCAGCAGAAATTTCTGCAGCAGCAGCCCAGGCTGATTGAGCCAACTTGGGGTATGTCCCTGGTGGACCTCACGGCTGCTGTGAAGTATCACCTCTGGGAATGCTGACCACTAGCCCTGCTCTGGGATTTAGTGGCTCCGTTAGTGCCAGCACTGAAGAGTCAATCCCTTGACATCCCTCTGAAATACTAGACTCATTTTACCAAGGGGAAAACAGAGGCAGGAAAGCTATTATCTGTCCATGGTCATAGGAGGCTTGCAAAACCAAACTCTTCATACACTCCTTTTCCTAGAGAGTGCTGGGAGGGCACTTATGCACCAACAGCTCCCCCAGTGCACACCTCTGGCCCTTGCCATTGACACCTTTCTCTGGGACCTTGCACTTCTTGTAGGGTGTCCAGGCAGAGGACATCTCTGCAGTGCTGTCCCAAGTGCCCCAAGCAGAGAAATTTGCCAAGTTCTGGATCTGCAAAGCGAAACTTCTCGCCCGGATCGGCCCTTTTGACGTGACAGGGTTGTACAAAGCAGCAGTCTGCGCTGGTGCTGCGGTGAGTGAGACATGCTTCTCTTCGGTGGCTCCCCATGTTCCCTGACTCTGCACCAGCAGGTCTCCTCAAGATCCAAGGGTCGGATTTTGGGATGAGTTTAGCAACACTAGTCACTGGTGAAAAAGCCCTTTAGAGCTGCCGGTCCCATTTTGTCCCACAGAAACACCTTTAGTCAGGCAAGCAGGCAGTGCCGTGCAGGCATGAATGGGGTCGGGGGAGGACATGCACCCTGCTCTGTGTTGGAGCAGCGGCTGGAAGCAATGTGACGACACTGGTCTGTGCTGGTCTGAGCGGCATAACTGCAGCATCTGATGGGATTTACCAGGGTAAACGCTGCGCAGGGTGGGTGCCTGCCCAGCCATGCCTGTGTGCTGACAGATTGCACCTGGCGAAGGGAAACTGCAGCCTTTTGCTACTGGCTCCAGCGCGGGGTGTCACGACACAGCAAAAACCTTTTCCCCGTTCAGTTGTAACTCTGGTCTCTGTTGTCAAGTCAGGCCTGCCTTGACCTGCATTCTGCTTTTCCTGCAGCCACTTCAGGAGCTCAGAGAAGTTGTCCTTGATATTTTGAAGGCTGCAGGCCAAACATCAGAAGGTAACGTGTGCATATGGGGGCTGGCTGGCGGGCTGGAGCATGGGCAGGCTGGGGGTCCCTGCTGCTGCAGGCAGGGAAGCAGCATGGTTTGCAGTCTGTCCCAGCACCCCGTGTCCCTTTTGACTTGGATGGAGACCGAGTGTTGTGAAAGTCCACAATCCTGGTCTCAAAAATGGGACAAGATTCATCTGCCAGGGCTGGGCACTGTCCCAGCACATCACACCTCCGTAGCAAGGTGCCCTTGCCTGTGTCCAGAATGCTGCAGTGTTGTAATCCCTTCCAAGCTGCCGTTCCCTGCCCTCTTTGCAACCATGCTGCCCTTTTCCTCTCCTGTCAGGGGAAAAGGCTGAGCAGCCCGTTCCTTGCAAGCCTACAACACCTTGCCCAAATGAGAGGCAGCACGTGGCAGCGACTCCCGGCCTGATGGGGAGATCCCTGACCAGCCTGCCCGTCTCAATCAAGTTACAAGTTACGTCTGCATCCAGGTAAGGCTGAGCTGCCCACTCCTGGCAGCAAGTGCCCTCTCTGCCACCACTCCTCTGCAGGGTTTACCTAAAGTCTCTTGTCCTCTCCACAGAGGAAAGGAGTTGCTGGAAGGCCAGGAGCTGAAATTCCTGACACCAGTGCGGCGGTCGCTGCGGATAGAGCGGGCTGGGAGCCACTACCCAGAGATGCTGAAGGACCATGACCCTGTGGTGTCATCCCTTAGCGAAATCCTGGATGCTGAGGAGGAGACTCAGTTCTTCTTCCGTAAAAACAAGGCTTTGCCAGAGGTGGTGGAGCTGGAAGGTTTGAGTTTGTATCCCCCAGAGTGCTGCTGAGGGATTCCCAGCAATGTGCAGGCTGCCTGCTCCCCCATGCTCCCTTGCACGCACTCCACTGACTCTTGTTGCCTCTCAGATGTAAATACGTAGGGGAGGCACATAATAAGCCTCTTTTAAATATACGAGCACTGTCTATAAATATATAAAAACTTGAAGTAGAGGTGAAGCGTGGTCTGGTGAGTAGTGTGCAAGGTCTGGGGTTGGAGACATGGGCTGTGTCCCCCGGGACTGCCCTTGGCTCTTCTCCTGTGACGTGCCCTGATTTTCCTGCTGTAGGATGATGTCAGACAGACTCTGCAGCGCGCCAGGCACCTTCCAGTGTTTTGGAAGCAATGTCCTGAGGGATTTCCTCAGAGCTGCATTGTGCCCTACCTGGACAGCATCTGGAGGGTTCCTGCTGAGAGCCACGCACGGACCCAATGTCTCGAGCCCTGTGCAGCAGCACCAGCTATGCCAGGCCAGTGAGGGGCTGGAGGGACTGAGGTACCTGCGGTACCCTGCTTCCGCACGGGCCCCAACGAGGCTGGAGGTGGCACAGGCAAGAGGTGCAGAGGTCCTTGGGATGCAGCTATCCGGGTCAGGGAAGACCCCTGGGCCCAGCTGGCTGTCCAGGATGGGCCAGCCGAACCCTGTGAGTGCGCTCGGGGTCCCTACAGCAGCCCCCCTCCCTCAAGGGCTGTTCTCACTCCCAGAGCAAGTAGCAGCACTGGCTGCTGGTGATGGGCTGGTTACTGGGGGTTGGCACAGTTCCCTGCTGCAAGGAGTAAAGCAGTGTGACTGCCATGAAAGGTGGAAGGCAGCCCCGTTGTCACCCTCCTGTACCCAGCAAGTGGTGGTCCTGTCCTCATCCCACCCTTTTGCCTCCTCCCGATACAGCCACCACCAGTGTTGGCTCAGCATCTTTATTGAGAACCTCGATGTTGGAAGAAGTCAGCAGGATCTGGAAGTCCCGGCAGACCTTGGCCCCCTCCTCCAGAGTGCAGGACAGTGCTGGCAGAGGGGCGGGTGTCTCAGGGTGGCCACACTCTGCCTGGGGGCTTGCGCTTGTCCCAGCTACTGGCCGAGGATTTGGGAATTTCTGTTTGCCCCCACCTCCCAGGCTCGAGGGCAAAGCAGTTTTGGTTTAAAACAGCCAATTTTATGTCTCTGCAGTGCCAGCAGTTTGAGTTTCTTTTATAAATAGAAAATGATAGAAAACAGAAGAGGGTGATAGCAGGGAAAAGGGATTCCTAGGGAGCAGCAGTCACCTCCAGAGGCCTCCTATGTCTGAGCAACATCACCCACCTCCACCCAGAGCCCAGCGCTGCAGTGACCCCTGGGGTTGGAGCTGCTGGGACCAGCAACCGGTGCAAGTGGGCTTCCAGCGATGCCCAGAGCTGCGGCGCTGTCGTCTCTCCCTAGCATTGGGTGGCCCCAGACTGGCAGCGAGCGGGCTGGGAGATGCAGCTGATGCCAGAGGGGCCATGAGTGGAAGTGGGGGGCACTGGGCAGCCCATGGGCTCAAGGACCCTGCTCCTGGCACAAGCGGGAGAAGGGGCACCACTGCACAGGGAGAGGCGTGACATGGGGCATGGGCCAAGGGCCACCAGCCATCCTGTGGCCAGGGGAGGCGGTGGCTGGCCATGGGTGGCTTCGGTCTGCCAGCTGGCAGTGGTCCAGGGCTACCGAATGCCCCCATGTGGGCTGTCACCTGTCAGCTCAGCAGCCGTTGGTGCTGGGGTGGGCTCAGGCTTCTCCATCATCCTCCTCCTCCTCCCCGCTGGAGTCTGGGGGGACCCCAGTGACCTGAGATGGAGGGGGGCAGCTCAGTGGGCACAGGACCCCAGCGCCATGGGTGTGTTGCTGCTGGGACTCCCATGCCCCTCTGTCCCCTGCCACCCACCTGCTGGCCGGGGTGGCTGTGCGGGGCCAGCCAGGGGGCCAGGGCCATGCCTGCCTCCCCCGCATCCAGGCGGCCGTGCTCCACTGTCGACTCGTGTGCCATCTGCGGCAAGGAGAAGGCTTGTGGAGAGGGGCCGGCACTGGCCAGCCGAGGGGCTGGGTGCTCACCAAACGCCCCCATCAGCCCCATACCCCCCTCCTCAGGCAGGGAGGGAAACTGAGGCATGGCGAGTGAGTAGCGGGGGCTGCATACCAGGACCGGGGATGCCCGGAAGAGGTAGCTGAAGGGATAGTAGAGGAAGTTGATGAAGGAAGCGGCATAAAGGTCGGCATAGCGCATCAGCTGGTTGGCAAAGAGCGTCTGGCGCGAGCCACAGCGGAAGAGGCTGCCCATCTTCCCGTAACACATGTCCATCTCATGTGTGACTTTCTGTGGGCACAGGGGGATGGTCAGGGCACCCAACAGCCCGCCGGTGTGCCCCCCATGGCGAGGGGGGGATCTGGGGCGGGGGGCTGGGATGGTGCCCTGGGTGTCACCTGGATCTGACGCTTGATGGAGCTGATGTCTGGGCGCTCGCTGCTGCCACTGTCCAAATGCCTGGAGTGCGAGAGACCCAGCTGGGGGCTCGCCTGGAGGGGCCCCCACAGGTGCCTGCACCCCAGCCCCCCCGCCTGCCCTGTGCCCACTCACTGGTACAACTCCGCCAGGAAGAGGTCCAGGCTCCGCAGCTCGTCAAACAGCTCTGCAAGGACAACGGGGACAGATCAGTGTGGGCAACGGCCCCCACTTCCCAGCACGACTGACACGGCGGCTCAGGGCACGTCCCACCAGGGTCAGTTTTGCCATGGAGCCAGGTAGGAGGCTCCGGCCACCTCCCCCTGGGGCTCGGCCATGTCCAAGGCTGGGCAGGGTCTATGTCCCTGGCCAGGTGCCGCTCACCGCTCTTCTCCGTCCAGACCTGCAGCTCGTGGGCCAGCTCGGGCACCACCAGGAAGGTGCGCCAGCCCTGCCGCTTCTTGGACTTCAGGATGTCCCCGAAGATGTGGTCCCCCATGTAGAGGATGTCTTTGCCCTTCACACCCAGCAGGTCACACACCACATCCGAGGAGCCTGCGACAGCGGGACGTCAGGGCAAGGGTGCAGGCATGTTTCCCCCGTGCTGCCTGCGGAGCCCGGCCGGGCGCTCACCGCCAGAGTAGACGGCGCAGTGCTGGAGCGGGCCGGTGTACGTCCCGATGCGCAGCTTCCCCGTGTCCTGTGGGACGAGAGAACACCGGGATGGGGGGGGGGGGCACATTATCTGTGCCTGCCTGGTGCCCACCCAATGGTGAACACCCCCAAGTGTCCCCACGGGAGCCCCCACCGTGCCCAGATGGTGCCCACTGCCCCCCACAGCGATGGAGGGGTCCCCACCGTGTTGACTTGGCGCAGGACGGTTCCCTCAGCAAAGAAAAGCGGCTTGCGGGTGTCTACTACAATGAGGTCGAAATAGGATCGCCAGGGACGCTGTGGGGTCTCAGCCTGCCGAGTGTTGGGATGGGGTGGGGTCAGCGAGGGGCTGCCGATGGCACCCCACACACATACACAACCAGCCCCGGACCAGGGGCAGGCTCACCTTGTCCCCATCACTGAAGTCGAACAGGTAGGACATGATGGCCTGCAAGAACACCCGGCATCTTCACCACTTCACCCCACTGGCAGGGGCTTTAACAACCCCCACCCTGGGGCAAGCTGGAACCAGGAAGGGGGAGGTGGGTACAGGCACAGACAGCCCCTACTCACATCGGTGTAGTCGTAGTCACTGTTGGTGGCCAGAAAGACCTTCCCCACCTCCTTCATGCGGCTCAGCAGCAGCGGCACGCGGGGCTGGCAAGGGGCAAGTCAGCAGAGGGGTCGCGGGGACCATGGGGACCTGGCCAAGAGGACTGGGGGGGGGGGGGGGGCCACAGACACTCACGTCCTTCACCACGTATTTCTCCAGGTTCTCCAGTGTCTTCTCCTTCAGGCAGCCCTGCAGAGGGAACGGATGGATCTGGCCAAAACCCCTGGGGAAGGTGGGGGGGGGCATTCCCAGCACTCTCCGCTCCTCCCCACCCCCCCGCCCACTGCACCCACTGAGAGGTGGACGTGGTCCATGGCCTCACGCACGTCCTGGAACATGCTGCGGAAGGACATGAAGAGGTTCCCGTGCTTGTAGCCGGTGTCACAGCTGCAACAGTCAGGAAAAAGGGAGGGGGTGAGGACACCCCCCCCCCCATCATCCCACCCCACCCCAGATCCACAAGGTCCAAGCCTCCACCCACCACCTCCCTCTTACTTGACGTATCTGGAGCAGTTGGTGAAGAAGTCCACGAGACAGGCGTAGAGGTGGGCCTCTGCCAGGGAGGGGACTGTGAGAGGGGACACGGGGGTGTGGGGGGCACAGCACCCCTCGATGGGGGAGAAGGCGGCGGGGGGGGTGTCAGATCTCACTCACCGGTGAGGTTGAAGAGGGTGTTGAGGATGTGGAAGCGCTTCATGTCATGCCGCTGGATGAACTTGTTGGGGTAATAGTGGAGGATTTCGGCCCTGGGGAAGGAGCACAGAGCTGCACCCCATACTGGGGGTCCCCTGCCCCATCGTGTCCCCCCCGCCTCCCCCCCAGGCAGGCAGTCCCAGACTCACCCCTTGAGGAAGCGGAAGCCATGGGCACAGACCAGCAGGTTCCCGTGGGGGTCCACCTTCAGCAGGTTCCCGTACAGGGCGTCGAACACCAGCCCCCTGTGCCACGCTCCCCATCAGCAGGTGGGGGGGTCCCACTGACACCCCCACCCTCTACTCCCCCCCTCCCCAAAACTCACCGGGTGGGGAAGGTGGGGTCATACTTATAGGCGAGGATCTCGTGGGGGTACCCGATGGAGACAAGGTGCTCCAGCAGCAGGGCAAAGGCCAGCTCCTCATAGTCAGGGGACTTGTACACTGTAGCGGCCAGGAGGGGCAGTGTGGGCTGGGGGGGTTCCACTGCCCCCCACCTTGCCTCAGCACCCCCCACCCCAAAAACTCACTGGCCAAGGTGTAGTCCATGTCAAAGCCGAAGCACTTGATCTTCTCCAGCGCCAGGCTCCGGTTGACGAAGATCCTGGGGGGCAACCGTGGGGGTGTTATGGGGTTTGGGGGGGGTGTCTAGGGCTGGGGGGGGGGCACAGAGGAGGGGACGGGGACCTGTGCCCATGTCGCCTGTCCTTGGCCAGGGGGCTGGGGGGCACAGGCTGCACGCCTGCCCTGGCCCAGGGGCCGTACAGTGAGTTATTGGAGCAGAAAAATGGGCTTTTGAGCTGGAAATGGAGCCCCGGGGGGAGGGGGGTGGGAAGGGGGGATGGTGAGCCCCCTGTTTTCGCCTGCACCCCCCGGCGTGTCTCCACGGGGGACCCCTCAGGGCCGCTGCCCCTTCCCACCCACCCCCCAGGAGTCCTCCCACGCACCTGCACCCCTGGGGTCCTTCCCCCAGGTCCTCCCCCCCCCCCCCCCCGCCAAGAGTCCCCCCCAACCCCTTTCCCCGCCGCTCCAGGTCCTGCTGCCCCCGATCGGACCCCCCCGACCTCCCCCCCGCTCCTGCCCCCATCCCCCGCCCGTGTCGTTCCCCGTGTCCCCCCAGCCCCACCGGTGCTGGCAGTCCCTCCGCAGCGCCCGCGGGTCGCCCGGGCCTGGGGCCGCCGCCGCGCCCCGTTCCCCCTCGCTGCCCATCGCTGCCGCCTCCGGCCACGGCCTCCGGCCGCCGCTTTAACGGCGCCCCTCGGGACCGCCCCGACCCGGCCCCCCCCCCCGCCACCGGCCCGGCCCCCCCCCCCTCGGTAGCAACTGCCGGGACGGGACCCGGCTGGCGACCCCCAAAATGGGGCGGTGATCCCCTCCCCGTGCCTTCCCCCACAAGGGGCTCCCCGGACCGTGACACCCCCCTCCCCGGGCCGTGCCCCAGCGGCCCCCCGGGGGAAGCGCCCTCCCACGGCCCCGGGCCCGACGGCGCCAGCAGAGCCCGGCCGGGCCTGGAGCGCCCCGGGCCGGTGTTTGCCCAGCGGGGCCGCTGGCAGCGCCCGGCGGCGAATCATTAACCGGGGTCAAGGACCGGCCCCGCCGCCGCCCCCGACGGGCGCTCCCGGGATCGGGGGGGCTCCATGGCTCAGCGCCCACCCCCGGCACCTCGCACCGCCAGAGGGACAGAGGATGCGGCACCTACGTCCCGTGGGACACAGCCCCGTGCCAGCTGTAAGTGTCCCCTGTGGGACCTCTCCCCAGCCCCGTGGGTCACATCCCCACGCAGCTCCACCGGGCACATTCCCAACCCTGTCCCCCGATCCCGGGCTCAGCACTTCCAGGGGAGCACTTGGTGTCCAGGCTGCCCCCACCCACCTGCCCTGGCCCAGGGCCAGTCCTGGCACTTGCCCACAGCCCTTGCGACATCCTGGTGCTGACCGGCTGACGTGGGTCCCCGTGAGTGGCCTTGACCCCTGGGACAGGAGGGAGCATCGCTGGGGCACCCAGGGGCAGGTAGAGGGGACAGCAGGAGCAGCTCCTGCCCGGGGGGCGAGGGGGAAGAGGGCTGGCAGCAGGGTGAGGAGCTGCTGTTGCAGGCAGAGCACACGGCCACAGCTGGCCCCAGGTGTGGGGCCCTGATAGCCCACATGGGGCTCTTATCAGCCACCCCAGCCCCGGCTCCCTCCCAGGGCGTGGGTCCAAGAGAAAAGCCGTGGGGCAGTGTGTGACAAGTGCCCAGGGCCACCCCAGCCCCCCCCAGGGGCCCCAGGACCACTGGCAGCGCTGGTGTATGAAGGAAATCTTTATTGAGTCCGAGGTAGCAGCAGTGAGGGGGGGGGGGTGAGGGGTGCCCCCCAGGCACCCCAAGCAGGATAGGTGGGCAGCACCACTACAGCAACGGCGGCAAAGCTGAACAGTACAGCCCACACTAGGGGGTGTCCCGCAGCCCCCAAGCCCTCCCAGGAGGGGCAAGGACCAGCCAGGCCAGGGGATCTGAATTAAGTCATTAAAAATAAGAAAAGTGGCCTCCCATAACTGCTAATCTAAAGCTACAGCGCAGCAGGGGAGTCACACTGGGGGCGGGCCCAGCCTCGGCACTGCACACCCCCCCAGAAACTTAGCATCAAGACATTTATATTAAAAAAAAAATAAAATATATATATATACACACTTCAGTGACAACACTATGCAGAACTGAGGAAGCTCCAGAGATGATGGCAGCCCCCATCCCACACCAGGATGAGCCTTCCTGGCTCCTGGGGAGGAAGGTGGCAACAGGGAAGCAGGAACAGCAGGAGCCCCGGAGCCCTCACACCCTCAGGACAGCGTACTTGAAGACAGCCATAATGGCAGCACTGATGAGACCCGAGATGGGGACAGTGACAAACCAGGCCATGAAGATGTTGCGGAAGAGGCGCCAGTCCACTGCCTTCCTGGAGCGCAGCCAGCCCACGGAGACCACTGAGCCCACCTGCCCAAGGAGCCAGGACACCATTCAGCATGGCAGGGGGACGGGGCAACCCCGCCCCCCCATGTGTCCCACCACCCCACAGCCCCTCCTGGGGGGCAGGGTCTTGCCCCAGCCCCTTGGGGACCCAGGAGAGCCCAGGGCAAGGAACTGCCAGCTCAGAGCAGTACAGAGCCCGAGTTCCCCTGGCTGCTTGACAGAGCCCAAGGGTCCATCAAAGGGGTTTTGTTCTCCCCTCACCCCCTCAAGTGCCCCCTCACCCAGCCCTGGGAAGCCACTGCCACCCCATTGAGATGTAAATGCAGAGTTGGGACCTGAAGGACAGCCAGCAGCCCATTTTGGGGACCTCCCACACAGCTCAGCCTTCTTAGCACCAGGACTCAGGGGAAGCCGAGCTCACACTGAGCTGGCACCATCCCCTCCTGCCACCCCCACCTACCTTGCAGTGGGTCGTGCTGATGGGGAGACCGACATTGGAGGCGATCACCACTGTCAGAGCAGATGCCAGCTCAATACTGAAGCCGCTGCAGAGACAGAAAGCACATGAGACCCTGGGCACTGGAGCTCCTGGCAGACCGGGCTGTCTTAGCCCAAGCTGGACCTAGGACCACTCCCCCCAGGCAGGGTCGGCTCCTCACTTGGCTCTCCAGAGCCCCAGCCTGATCCCCCAAGGGATGCAGGGAGGTGTTACGGGACCACACATGGCCCAGCTCCACCACCTGAGCAATGAACCCCCCTGAAGGGTTCCAGGAGCAGGATGCAGCTCTAGGACTGCCTGAAGCCTCCCCCTGCCACAGGACAGGCCTTACCTTGATGGTGTGATGGGCGTCAGGTCCTTCCCCATCGTCTGGATGACTCTTCTTCCCCAGACCCACAAGCCAATGCAAATCCCCACACCTCCATAGAGCAGCAGCCAGATGGGAGTTGCCACCTTGGTAGCCACATCACCTGTCTGATAGACCAGGTAGAGCGCGACCAGGGGCCCTATGGCATTGCTGGAAGAGAAAGGAGAGCTAGTCTAGAGGGCCAGAGGCTCTGGGCAAGGTGGGCACCAGCTCCAGCTAGCAACGCCACCACTCCTGCTGGCCCAACTCACCTGACATCATTGCCACCATGAGCAAAGGAGCCAAAGCAGGCTGTGAGAATCTGCAGGAACTGGAAGAGGAGGGACACCTCGGGTTTGTCCTGGTCATGCCATTCTTCCAGGGAGGTACTGCTGCCCTTGCGGTCACTGATGCCCATCTCCACCTGAGCTGTGTTCAGATCCACGTCAGCAGCTGGGTGGGCATCGGCCACTGCGTTGCAGTAGCTGGTGTAGCTATCCATGCGGACCCTCTTCTTGGTGTCCGCCACAGGCCAGGTCAGCTTCTCCATCTCCTCACCCTCCTTGGCACGGAGGGAGTCCAGGGGCATGCCGCAGATGGCCATGGTGTAGGAGGTGTAGCTGTTGTTGCGACGCAGGGGCTTGTCCCCCGAGTCCCCCATGCAGTCCCCCATCTTGGCCAGGTGCAGTTTATGCAGCAGCTCCTTGTAGAGGCCAGAGTCCTTGTGCACAGTGTGGTACTGGTACTGCCCGCTGGAGCTTATCTGGTGGCCCATGGCCTGGTTGAACTGGACAAGGTTGCCATTGGGCAGCCGCACAGCTCCTGCCAAGAGACAGTGGGGGGTTTAGCACCTAGGGGTACCTGGAGTGGGGTACCACCCCAGTCCTCCTGTACTGCCCCCCACCACTCACCATTGTCAATGCTGGTTTCCTTCAGGTCAAGGCTGGGGAGCTTTTCCTGCTCCGGGGCCTCCTCCAGGTCCCCCATGTTGAAGGAGACTGTCCTCTCCTCCACCACCGCCTGGTGGGGCACAGCTGAGCCCACATCAGCAATGGGGCTCTTGGCATCACCCAAGGGCACCTTGGGCTCTTCATGGTCCTCCTTTGGGCTGATGTTCTTCTCCATCAAGGGGCTTTCAGAAGGACTGGATTTGATCTCTCCTGGGAAGGGAGGCAGGTGCTATCAGACCTTCCCACCACCACACCCAACACCAGGAGCAAGCCCACACCCCCGACCACTCAGACTTATGGCAGCTAAATAAAATTTACAGCTTCCCCCCATCCTGAACTTTGGAAACTGCTGGGCAGTCACACTTTGTCCCAGACATGACAGCCAAACCATCACAAGCCAGCTCATCTCCTATTTTTAGAGCCCACCCACCCACACGGGGTGTGGTGAGCACCATTATGGGGCTTCTATGCCCATATTTCCAATGGCAGAGGTTCCTCTTCGAGCCATGTTTGTCCCTTCCCCATTCCCAGAGGATGTGGGATGCTCTGGACCCGCTTCTGGGGTGGTTGTGATCCCTGAAGTTGATGGGAAGGTGCCCAGAAGAGACCAGCTCCTTCGCCAGCCCATCAGCTCCTGCCAGCAGGACTCGCCTGCCTGGGCTCCTCTCCAGCTGGTGGGTGACAAACCCAAACAGGAGCCGGTCTCCACCTCCTGAGGGCAGCCTGGTTTCCTGTCCCGCTGGAATTGCCAAAGCCAGCAGCACCAAGCCCTGGAAGCTGAGGCTGTTACACCCCCTCTACCAGGAAAAGCATGTTTCCTCCAGGTGAAAAACATGAGGTCAGCTCATTCAGACAACAACAAAAGCCACCTCCTCATCACAAACATAACCATTTTCCAGCCAGTTTGCTGGCTGAGAGGGCCTGGCTGCAGCATCCAGCCCCTCACCCTGGCATCAAGCCCCTGCAGAGCTCATCTCCCCCTGCACCACCCCCACCTCCCAGCAGTGCTCCCCAGCAGGCAGGGGAGGCTGCCTCACAGGCAGGAGTTAAGCCAAAGCTCGAACAGCTGGAAGAATGTCAAGGGCAGCCATAAAGCTGTTAGTCACACCCCAGTTACACCAGTCTGGCAAGGACACTGGTTATCCCCTCATCTCCAGTTCCTTAAGTGCCCCAGACTGCACACCACATTTATATGCAAGACCACACATGGCTCCAGGAGAGCTGCCTGTACTTCTCAGGAGGCAGAGCTCGGGACTGCACTTTTGGATGCCTTTCAATAGTTTTAATATTTTTTTTTTTTTTTTGCTACAGGGAAAGGATTTCATCAGCTTACACACTTTAAAACTTGTGATTTGCATCTGCCAGGCCAAAGATTAATCAGCAGGTATGCAGAGGATTAAAGGTTACACTGGTTAACAGGCAGGTTGTCTTCTGCCTCCTCCTCTTCTATATTAAAGAGTGAAATGGGGCTGTTTGGTATCGCCCGCTGTCCTGTGTGGTTCAAGGAGAGCTCGCCCCGCTCAGAAATCAGGTGCCAGATGCCACCGGGAAACACAGTGGCTACTTTGAGGGGGATTCTGGGGTCCCCAGAGCAGTGTTCTGGTACCGCTGGGGGTCAGGAGCAGGCAGGGTCCAGCTTACAGAGATGTGCCCCAGTGACTCAGGGTTTGCAGAGCAGCTTAAGTGATAACTGACACTGAGGATCCCTGCTAATAACAGCCCTGCGGCTAATGAGATCTCCCACTGGGAAAAGAAGTTGGTTAGTCCGAGCGTGCCCTTCCCCAAAGGATTGCAAAGAAAGAGATGTTACTTACGTTCAATTTTCTTCTTCATTCTCGGACACACAAAGAACCAGACGACAAGAGCACAGACAACAGCACTCCCCGCCGAAATTAGGAGGATACCCCACAGAGGAAGTTTGTCAAAGCCCAGCACTAGGAAATAAAACAACGGATCTTTGAAAACCTCTGGGCAAAAGCCTCCTCGACATATGACTTTGCTCTTCCCAGCACGGGGACTCCATCACCTGCAACATCCCTGAGCTAATTCACCTGCCAGGGAGAAAGGCTGTCGGAAAGCCACCACTGACGGCACCAAAACCTCAACCCACACAGAATTTCCATCCCAGGTTACAGTCTCCCCCATCAAAAGCTAATCTTTCACATGTGCAGACACTTTCCCTTCCCTCCCACAGCCAAACCCCATCAGGGACCGGTGTCTGCCCTGAGCAGGGACAGGAGGCTCCTCACTTGCTGCAATGTCAAAGAAAAAACACACACCACCACCCAGCACGGCTGCTGCAGCGACAGCACCACTTCCCCCATGCAGGACCTGGGCTGCTCCCACCAGAGAGCCCCACGTCTCCATTCACTCCTCCAGCTGCTGGGGGAAGATGGTTCTCTTGCTCCCCGAATCCCTAGGAACTCAAGTTTCCAGGCATCCAAGATATTACGTGACCTATTTACAGGCATTCTCACATGCAGCATGACTTTTAGCAGAGGTTTTGCATTACACAGCCCACTGCAGCCCCTGGTTGGGCTATCAGGTGCTTGCGACTGCTCAACTCCTGCATTTTCTGCTGCAGGCAATAACTTACTGCTCCTAACGCACCACCAGCAACATCACAGCTACTTCACCCACACATTCAGCTACTCGCTTACACCAAGCCCAGCTTGCCGAAGGCTACAAACCCTGCACTCAAGAGACAGAGCTCACCCAGCCCTCCTGCAGCTGAAGACTCAGGCTAAACATGAATCCACCTCGGGGGTGCCAAGTGATAAGGTGATCTTGGAGCAGCACCGCAGCGACCCTGCCTCCTCCCCAGCGCTGGAATGCTGTGGGAAGGGGAAGCCAACATCCCTCCAAACATTTTTCCAGCTACTGTTTACAGAGAAAACCCTGTGGAGCCAGTGCGGCCTGTCCTCACCCCCACCTCCAGCAACTCCTCCACAACAGGAAACCCATCTCAGACCAAAAACAGCTCACACCGAGTCACCCTGGCAGATGGAGGCTGTGGAGCCTCCGGCACCCTCCCCTGCTGAGCCCTCTCCTAGCCCTGCCTGCACCCTGGCCCCGTACACAACGGCCAAACAAGCATTTCAGTTTAGCTTTTCAAAGTTCAAATGCTGCTTCTCAGTGTGGGTGCCAGCTCTTCTCGCCAGCGATAATGAGTTTATTCTTAGGGACAAGGTGAACGGGGAGGCACAGCCTCCATCCGTGCTCCTAGCCTCACTACCGGCAGCCGAGGAGTCTCTGCAGTGGCAGCCGGTACCCGAGTTTTAGCACAGGTAAGAGAAGGGGAGGGGAAGTCATGTTATCTGCCAGTCCTGTGAAGTCTAAGGAGAAAGGTCTGGAGGGGTTTAGTTTGAGCAGGTCTCTTTGGCTGGGCAACTATCTAGCCCAGAACTCAGCGTACGCTAGCCTGCAGCCTTCTGAAACCGGCACAGGCCAGCCGCCTTCTAGGAGATTTCATCCCTGTAAAGCAAAAAAGGGGTAAATCGTGCATTTAATGGAGGTTTTGTAAAGCATTTAAAACTTAAGGTTCAAGTAGTCTGTGGTGTACTTACAGGGTGCGCCGGTATACATGATGGAGAAGAGGTTGATCCCCACCGTACAGGCATAGAAGACAGGCAACGCTCGCAAGCCATTGGGGACAGGATCTGCCTGCAAAACAAGGGCTGGCTCTGGGAAGGGCAGACCCTGGGGGCTGAGCAGCCGCCGAGGAGCAGTCCCTTCCCACCAGGGGTTTTGTGCCCTCGCTTAGCTGCTGACAGCAGCTCCAACACCATCCTCCCGCAAGCTCTGCCAGAAGCCAGAGCTCCCAATGGCTTTTAGAGAACAACTCGGGGGCTGCCATCATCTGACCCCCTGGCAGTCCAGGGGAGAAGGTTGGCAGGACACCGTGGGTGCTATGGGGCTCCACAGAGCTGGACCAGCTGAACGTCCCGCAGCTCCCAAGGCTGAAGCATCTCATTGTGCTCACAGCCTGGGCTGCCCGGCTCTCGAGCCCTCCCCAGCCTCCAGCTGCACGGATGTTTTATTTTAACTCCCCAGACACTTTCAGACGAAACCATTTGTCAGACAAAGCTTTTGCCTCTTTCCAGCTGACTTGGACAAAATAACAAGTGTCCATTACTCAAAGCAGCTTATTTGACCACATACCTGCACAGAGAGGCCCTCACCCGAGCAGCAGGAGCACTTAATCTCCGCTGCTGACCAGCAATTGGTGTCTAGCGTCAGTACAAACACACCAAGCACTACTGAACGCAGAGTGGGACAGAGCAACCAGACTATTCAGTGCCAGAATGAAGCATGACGGGGCCAGCCCGGCTTTGAAAGACCAGTTACGCAAGGTTACTTGACAGCAGTGACGCTGAATTGCTTTAAAGGGCTGCTAGGTGGAAACCAGCAGTGATAAGATCTTAGCATCTCTTGAACCAGAAATAGTTAAAGCTAAGTCCTAAAATAATTTGTTAACCTTGCACATGCAGAAGAAAATGCTGGAGCCCCTTTGCACAGCTGGCTGGATACCCCCGCTCCAGGCTGGCAGCACCCCACACTCCAGGGTCACCATCACCTCAGAAGTGTGAGGTGTGGCACTGCCACTTCTGTGTGCCTGATGCCCCTTCCCGGGCTGTCAGACAATGCCAACAGCAGGAGCATACCCCTGAAGCCAGGCTGAGCACCCCTCGGTGGACCTGGGGCCCCAGGCAGGAGAAGAGCATAGTTTCCATGGCACCAGGGACAATTCTGTCCCTCCTGGCTTTGAAAGAGCCACTGCTGTTGGTCACTGCCTTCCTCTGCAGCAGAGCACAAGAGGAGGTCCAGCCTTGCACCAGGACTTAGGAAAAGCCTGACAAGAAGCTCTGATCTTATCTGTTCTGGGTTCCTTCATTACTTGGAAGCTGCAGCCTTTTCTGCTGAAGCCAGGCAGGGCCCTCCCAGCCCAGAAGGTCTGGAGGAGGCTGAACAAAGCCTCCTCACCCCCCAGGCTCTGCTTCATGCAGCAGCTACAGGTCCTGTTTCTCCCATCCCTTCAGCTCCTCCTGGGTAAGGGCTCACCCAAGTGCCAACACAAGGGTAGATGTGCCCAGAGAAGCTCCAGTGCACATAGGCAACAAACCAGTCCAATGGGCAGGCAAGGGAGCACCTGGGAGCCCTGAGGTGTCAGAAAATGGGGTGAATGGCCCTTACCTTACGGAGGATGAACCTCTGGACGAGGAAAAACAGGATAGCAGACATGATGCCCGAAAGGAGGGGTGAGATGAACCAGGACAACACTAGGAGAGAAGAGGCAGGATCAGCCACCTGCCACTGGAAGGGGAAGCCCCAGGGGCACGTGGGATGCTCAGACCAGCAGGACTTACCAATCTTTAGCAGCTCAGACCACTTGACACCTTCTTGCCCTTTGGCCACCAGCGAAAAGCCAATGGTGGCTCCAACAATGCAGTGGGTACCAGAGATGGGGAGCTTCAAGAACGAAGCCACCAGCTGCCACACAGCAGACCCTGGAGGAGAAGGAGAAGCCTGCTGAGAAAGCTGTCACTGGGGCACCTCGGGACACACCACCCACCCCATTTTGACCCCCCTGTTCCTCACCAAACATGGCACTGATTGAACCCGCCATCATCAGCTGCTGCTCAGACTTGTACATATCCACATCGATCAGCCCCTTCCGAATGGTCTCGCTGACTTTGGCTCCCAGCAGGACAGAGCCCACGGTCTCAAAGATGCTGGCCAGGATGCATGCCTGCCGTAGGGTGACCACCCCCGAGCCCACCGCCGTGCCGAAGGAGTTGGCCACATCATTGGCGCCAACAGAGAAGGCCAGGACGAAGGCGATGATGAAGCCCAGGACCAGCATCCAGAGGAAGTCCACCATGGGGGCAGGGGGCACTGCGGAGGTGGGGTCCATGGTTTGGGCGAGGTATTAATAAATTAGATATAAAATTAAATAGGTGGGCGGGGGGCAGTCGCTATAGGGTGCGGGGGCACTCCACCATCCTACGGCCCCACCGGCCACGGGAGCTAGTGGACGGGTGCTGCTCCATGGCCTGGGCTGCTCTTCATCCTGCAGGAGAGATGGGGTCAGTGGGATGGGGGGGGACGGGATAACGGTGCTCAGCGGGATGGGGGGGGGGGGACAGGATAATGGCCCTTCCCGCGCACCGGTAACGGCCGCTCCCGCGCGCGCCGCCGCGCCACCCGCCGCCATGGGGGTGGCTGGCTGCCTCCCCGCCCCACCATCGCCGCCCGAGGCGGCCGCTGCTCAGCGGCCGGGCTGGGCTAGGCCGGGCCGCACTCACCAGGAAAGGCCGAGGTCGGTGCCGCTGCCGGTGCCGCTCCGCTCCGTCGCCGCGCCGCCCCCACCACCCGCCGCCGCCGCACTTTAAGCACCCCCCACCGCCCCACGTGACAGCCGCCCCCGCCCCCCACCCCACCCCCCCCGCCGCGCGCCCCCGCCCGCCGCCCCCATTGGCCCGCTCGCCGCCGGGGCGGGGCCAGGCCGCGCCCCCATTGGACAGCGCCGCGCTCGCAGCCCGGGCCTCGCCCCTCCCCCCCCCGCCGCCGCGCCCCCGCGCGGGCAGCGCGCCCCGGCACCACGTGCGCGCTCAGCGGCGCGGCCGGAGGGGGCGGCCCGGTTCCGGTGGGCTCGGCCCGGCGCAGACCGGCTCGGCTGGGATTGGCTCGGCTCGGCCCGGCCCGGCCCGGCCCGGTTCCGGTGGGCTCGGCCCGGTCCGACCCAGGCGCGGTCGCAGCCCCAGCCCGGCCCGGCCCCGGTGCGGGCTGGCTCGGCGCAGCCCGGCACTGGTGTGGCACGGCACGGCCCGGGTGTGGGCTCGGCTCTGCACGGCCTGCTTTGGGGCCATGTGGGTCCAGCACAGCCCAGGGCCAGCCCACAGCAGGCCCAGCACCGGCACCGCACCAGGTCGGGGGGTCACTGAGACACAGACCACCGGGGACACCCCGTGGAGCAGCTCCGGGCTCTCTGGATCAGCGTCACACAGGGGCCCTGGCGTGGCTGGTGCCCCCGTCCCCACCCCGGGGTGACCATTGCCCAGCAGGAACCACGGCCCAGCGGGCTGAGCGGTGGCAGGTCAGCCCGGGGCAGGAAGCAGCGGTGTCCAGCCAGGCACGGGTCAGCGGTTTGGTGCTGGCCAGGGCTGGGCTGTTGCACACCACCCCATCGCGGGGACAGCGGTGACGTGGGCCCACAGATGGCAGCCGGTGGGGGGCACGCGGTCGGGATGCACCAGCCCTGCTGCCCCCATGTCACCGGGCCAGAGTCCAGCCCGTGTCCCCACGCGCCCTGTGTCTCCAGCCACGTGCGGCACTGGGTGCGCAGACAGGGGTCCTGGGGTCCCCTCGCCCCTCTCAGCAGGGGCTGACCCCATGCCCTCACCCTGTCCCCATCCCACTCTCCTGTCACCCCTGGGTGGCCCTATCTGCCCTAGACGGGTGAGGCTGCAGGCAGGAGCCAGGAGGACCCAATGGCCTGGGACCCTGGGTCCCATCACTCTGCACCCCAAAAGCTGGGAAGGGACCCAGATGTGCCTGCGGCCCCACAGGGGCAGAGGGGGCCCGGGGGGCACCAGGAACGTAGGGGACAGCACTGGGAGCATGGCGGGGCAGCACCAGGAACATGGGGTGCAGCGCTGAGCATAGGGGAGTGCAGGGCCAAGGATGAGCTGGGGAGAAAGCGGGCGTGGGGGCCTCTCTGGGTGGATGCAGTGTGGGGAGCCACAAGAAGCACTGGAGCACTTGGGGGAGCTGGATCTAAATTAACTTTGAATGGTGGTGCGGACTGGGAGAGCTTCCCGAGGACTGGAAGAGAGCAAAGTATCACTCCTGTCTTCAAGAATTACGCCCCAGAAACCATTTCCAAGTTCGTGAGGAACAGTTAGAAGCAGATGGGGAGCGGTCAGCATGGGCTGCCGAAGGGGTGCTTCACCGGCCTGATGGCCTTCTGCAATGAGACAACCGGCTTGGTGGAAGAGAAGTGGGTGTCGCTTACCTCCACCTCGGTAAGGCTCTTGACACTGTCAGCCATAACATCCTCGTAAAGAAACTGGAGAAGTCTGGTCAGGTAAGTGGACAGTGAGGTTGACTGAAGACTGGCTGCACGGCTGGGCCGGAGTGTGGTGATCAGTGGCACAAAGTCCAGCTGGAGGCCAGTCACTAGTGATCACCCCAGGGGTGGATGCTGGGGCCAGTCCTGTTCAACATCTTCATTAATGACCTGGACACTGGGGCAGATGCACCCTCGGCAATTTCGCAGATGACACGAAGTGGGGAGGAGTGGCTGACACACCAGAGGGTTGTGCTACCATCCAGGCGGACCTTGACAGGCTGGACAACTGGGCTGAAGAACCTCAGGATGGATGTTCAACAAAGGGACATGCAGAGCCCTGTAAATATCTGATGGGAGGGAATGAAGAAGAGGGAGCCAGACACTTCCCAGTTGTTCCCACAGACAGGACAAGAGGCAAGAGGCACCAATTAAAAACCCAGGAAATTCCACCTGCACAGAAGAAACCCTCTTTTAGGTGGTCAAACACCAGAACAGGTTGCCCAGAGATGTGGAGTCTCCATCCATGGTGATATTCAGAAGTGTCTTCCTACTGCTCCTTTGCTCCAGTGGGGGTTCCTCAATGGGTTTCATTCTCAGCAGCATCCTGCTCCAGCACGGGTACTCCACCGGCTGCGGTCCCTCAGAGGTGTACCACCTCCACCTCCTACCAACAGAGCCCCCTCCTACAGGTCTCCTCTGCCTCCGCCTCACTCCTCACACACCTCCTCATGCATGCCCTCAGGTCTCTCTCTTTGTGTCTCCTCCTTGTGTCTTGGGTCTTTTGCTCAGCATCTCCTGCCCCAAATAGCTGCTGCTCTTCCTCCTGTGGTTTTGAGCAGAGGTGCCATGTGCTCTGGCTTATCATACAGCTGTGGCTCCCACTTTGGCTCATGATTGTCCTCAAATGGGAAGCCCATTCTTGACAGTAATTGCCATCCTCAGCTCCATGGAGGGAGGAGACAAGTGCCCCCACGCCTCCAGCCTTCCACCAGACCAAGCTGTGGCTGTCGTCTTATTCAGAAGAGAGGAGGTGTGGTGACTTGGTGGAGGACCTGCCTGGACACCAGGCGGTGCAGGGTCTAGAAGCAAGGAAGGGACATCCCCAGCTCCCCAGGTAACTGTGGGCACTGGGGAGCCACAGCAACCAGAAGCGTGTGTAGGATCTGCAGTGGTATCGGTAGAGGTCTGGTGAGCAAGTCTTTGGGAACAGCACCATGAGATCAGTGCAGGGCATCACTTCTAAGATGGCATCTCCAAACCCCAGTGACCCCAAGACTTTCATTGACTGGTGTCACCTGTGGAAATGCTGTTGCTTCTGGGGAAACTAGAAAGCTCATTTACGTATCAACGTCCCTGTCTGTAGCTGTATCTACAGGTTGTCGGCCAAGGGCTGTGGTACAGCTATGTCCTGGGACTGGGGGGTGCAGTGAGAGATGCGAGATTCTCATCTGAAGGACAGGAGCCCTCTGCTGAGATCAAACCAGCCTGGGCTGGATGACAGCCCGGCAGCCACCACTGCCTTGCTACGCCATTTGTCCTGTTGAGTGACTTGCACAGGGACACGGGGTTGCTGTGATGGAGGTGCGAACGACACGGGGAGAGGGGCCACCATGCAAACACAGAGCCAAAGCACGGCTCAGCAGCACTGACGGGGTACCAAAGCGCGGCAGAGAAGCGCAGTCCCTGCAGCTCCAGCCAGCGCTGGGTGGGACAACCTTGGACCTGCAGCAGCTCTGCTCCTGCAGCTCCCTCCCTGAGGAGTGGGGACCGTGAGTCGTAAGGCACTGGGGCAGAGGGATCTGCTCGAAACAGCCCGGGAACTGCTCCAGCCCATGCCCATTCCACCTACAGAACCACAGGCTCCATCTCCCCAGCAAATCTGTAAACCCTGCGCTGGATTCACTGGCAGGGCGGGATTCCAAGGCTGTGGTTTCTCTGCCAGGTGCCAAGCCCTCCCCCAAACTCCTCCTGGGCACGGGGCCATCCCACCTGGCAGCATACTCCAGGGAGAGGAGCTGTGTCCATCCTGGAGCAGAGGTGCCCAAACCGCCCAGGGGATGGCACAGCAGAAGGGGGACAGGAGTCTCGGTGCCGCCGAGCTGAGCCGTTTTGCGTCAGTGCTCCCGGCCCCGACGCTAGCTTTGATCTGGAGGTCCCTGAAGGTGCCCCAATGGTCAATGGCACCGCTGGGCACTGCAATGCTTGCTGCCCAACCTGGACCTGCGAGTGTCACCAGCACCCCTGGACCCCCCCCAGCACCCCAATGGTCACCACCCCTGCCCACCCCGGCCCCAGGGCAGCTCCACAGCCCCACTGCTGACCAGTCCCCACAGACCCCCCCCTCCTCACTCAGGTCTCCTCCACTGGCCCCCTGTCCCACATCATCCCCTGCCAGACCCCCACCGCCACTCGGATCCTCCCGAGGGCGTGCCGCCCCTTCGGTTCCTCCCCTGCCCTCGCAGCCCCTGCCTTACCCTCCAGGCAAGCTCACATCCCCTCAACCCTGGGCACATCGGATCTCCCAGTACCCACCTGCATCGGATTTATGTCACAAGGATTTCATAGTGGGGGGACAAGATGCTGGAGAAGATGCTAGAGAAGATGCCAGAAGCATCCCCATGTCCAACAGAGTCTGTTCCAGCCAGCTCCAAGATGGACCAGCTGCTGGCCAAGGCTGAGCCCATCAGCGACGGCGGTAGTACCTCTGTGACACCATATTTAAGAAGAGATAAAAACTGCTGCATGACAGCATCTGGGAGAGAGAAGTGGGAAAGTGAGAGGAACAGCTCTGCAGACAGCAAGGTCAGTGAAGAAGGAGGGGGAGGAGGTGCTCGAAGTGCCAGAGCTGAGATTCCTCTGCAGCCCCTGGTGAAGACCATGGTGAAGCAGGTTGTCCTCCCACAGCCTGTGGAGGTCCATGGTGGAGCAGAAATTGTGAGCGAAGTTGAGCCTGGGAAGAAGGGAAGGATGGGGGGAAGATTCTTTTAGACTTCTTATTTTTCATTATTCTGCTGTGCTTGATTGGCAACAAATTAAATTTCCCAAAGTTGAGTCTGGTTTGCCCATGACAGTAATTGCTAAGCGATCCCCCCAGCCTTATCTTGTCCCCTTATCTCCCCCCCTTATCTTGAGTTTTAAAGCGTATCTTCTCACCCTGTCCTGTTGAGGAGGGGAGCAAGCAAGCGGCTTGGTGGGCACCTGGTGTCCAGCCAAGGTCAAGCCACCACACCACCCTGTTTGCTCACATCCCATCCCCTCCCTGAGCACCCTCACCCTCTCCCTTCCCCTCTCCAAGCTCCTGGACCCCCTCCAGGCCCACTGTAAGCAATCACGTCCCTGGCCTTTCCCCTCCCTGCACAGCCAGAGCACCTCACTTCCCCTCCGAGGCTCCTCCAGCCTCCCATGCAGCTCGCAGCTCCCCACAGTGCCTGGTCACACCTCTCCCCGCTGCCCTCCCTGTCTGCTCTGATCCTCCATTCCTCCTTTGTTCATGCTCACACCCCCTTCATTCTCCACTCTAGAGCACTCACATCTCCTTCCTTCCCCTCTTGGGATGCTCAAAGTCCCTTTCTTCCCTCCATGCATGCTGACGTCTTCTCCACTGACCCCTGCCTGAACGAGGATACTCTGCTTGCTACCGTGTCGGATCCCTTCCCCTCCCAGGACAATGGCTCAGGTCTCCTCCCTTCCCCTCCTGCAGGCTCACATCTCCCCTTCTTCCACTGCCCTGGGCTCACCTCTTCTCCGCTGCCCTCCCGGTGCCTCTCTGATCCCCTCAGAGAGACCTGTGTCCCCAGGCATCCACCACTGGAGGAGCCCCCAACACCAGAAGGACACGGAGCTGTTGGAGCGGGGCCAGAGGAGGCCCCGGGGATGCTGGGAGGGCTGGAGCCCCTCTGCTGTGGGGACAGGCTGAGAAAGTTGGGGGGGTTCAGCCTGGAGAAGAGAAGGTTCTGGGGAGACCTTGGAGCCCCTTCCAGTCCCTAAAGGGGCTCCAGGAAAGCTGGGGAGGGACTCTGGATCAGGGAGGGGAGCCATGGGACAGAGGCTAAAGGTTTTACACTGAAAGAGGGGAGATTTAGGTGAGATCTGGGGAAGAAATTCTTTGGTGTGAGGGGGATGAGCCCCTGGCCCAGGTTGCCCAGAGACGCTGTGGCTGCCCCATCCCTGGAGGGGTTCAAGGCCAGGTTGGACGGGGCTTGGAGCAACCTGTTCTGGTGGGAGGTGTCCCTGCCCAGGGCAGGGGGTGGCACTGGGTGGGCTTTAAGGTCCCTTCCAACCCAAACCACCCTTTGATTCTACGATTTCCCTTTCTGGGTGCTCCCTTCCCCTCCCTGCGCCTGCTCAAGTCCCCCGTGGGGCAAGAATGGAGTCACCTGCCTGAGCAGGGCCACCTTGAGGGGGGCTGCTGTGCCCCTGTGCTGCCATCCACCACCTTCCAGATCTGCACCCTCCTGCCCAAATCCCTGCAGATCACAGGCTGGTGGCCCCAGCTGGGAGCTGGCCCCAGGGGGCTTTATTTGGCATTTCCGAGGGGGCTGAGGGCAGCAAGAGCCGCAGTTCCCACACCAGCACGCCTCCACTTGGTACTGGCACTGCCGACTTTGGGGTTTCCTTACCTTGGGGTTTCCCTAGGTCCCCTCAAGCATCGCTTGTCTGCAGTCACACAGGTCCGTGCAATTCTGTGCAGATCTCAGTACGCTTCCTGATGCTCTCAGATCACAATCTTCCCCACAAGCCTAATGGGCAACCCCAAAGATGTCCACGTGCATGTAGAGAGGAGGGCAAGGTGTCCTGCCCAACAGGGTCTGGTTCCCAGAGGAGGAACCACTGGCCCTAAGGGCAAGGTGGCTGCTGGTGGCTGCTCTGCCAGAGGAAGGACAGGCTCTCTGGGGTGGAAGGGCAGAGCCAGGTTCCACATTCCTCCTCCATCTTTCCTGGTGGCCTTTATGTGTTTCCAGCCTTGCCAGAACCTCTCTTGCTTATGGTGACAAGGTGCTACAATGGCAGGGAAAAATTCCCTCTTGACCCTGGCTGAGCCCCAGCCCTTTCCCAGGAACCAGGAGAGTCACCTCAACAGCCCTGCGAGGCACCACTTGGGTGTCCCTTGTGGCACCGCAGAAGAGGGCAGGGAACGGCTATTTGCAGAGCAGGAACAAGGAGGGCAAAGCAGAGGCGTCAACACAGGCAGTGCCACCGAAGAGCCCAGGAGCCCTCTAGTGATGGTACAGCCATTCTCACAACATTCAGCCCCAAGGCCTTTTTCCCAACCAAGTCAAAACTTGAGGCTCCATCCCTCGCCTACTAAAGACAGTGGACATTTTCATTTCCTCTTTTTATGCTTTTTAAGCCAGCGTGCTTGGGAGACAATCCTAATGCTCCAGATTTAAAAGAAAACAAACACACAAAACCTCCCAGACTTCCAAATCCATGTTCTAGTCACAAACAAAAGTTATTGGTCATGCTAAGAAAAGTACGGTAAATTAGAAGATCAATTGCAGCTCCCTGCTACAGCGTGGCTCTGACTAGCTCCAGCCACTGGACCTGAAGAGCCCGAGTCAAACTCAGGGCAAGCTCTGCAGGCAACAGCTGCCTGCGTTGCAGGGGGTGATTGATCTATGCCCTCGGCACAGGCCATCGCTTCTTCTGTCCTTTGACTTTTCTTGTGAACTCCTCCCTCACGGTCATACGGGCAGGCGAGCATGAGAGACAAGCGCAGTGCAGAAAAGGATGGAGCCATTCACAAGACTGAAAGGGCAAGCCCACAGAAATGACTGAATGGGCACATCTGAAGGGCTCCTTCAAGACTCCATATCCAGAGAGCTGTATTTCTACGTGTGACACCATCACTTCGTTGATCTGTACCACGTATTGCTCCTGCTCTTTTCTCATCCGATGAACAGGAACTCAAGCAAAAATGCCCAGGAGCCGGTTGAAAAGAAAGCCATTGTTTTCCACCACATGCATCTCCGGTGGTCTCACTGGAACAGGTTGTCCAGACAGGTTGTGGAGTCTCCGTCCTTGGAGGTATTCAAAAGTCCTGGGCAACCAGCTCCGGGAGGCCCTGCTTGAGCAGAGCGGTTGGACTCGCCCGGCAGCGTCGATCTCCGTGGCTGGGATGGTGCTGAGGGGTGCTGAGCCCCCTGGCTCAGAGCCTCACTTGTTTTTCAGAAGTCAGGAGGATTCAGGATGCTGTGTCTGAGTAAATTCCACAGAAGCTGTGCTGAACAAGGTGGTGTTTTCCTCCTGTTCCTCCTGGTCCCTGGATGCCTGCAGCAGCCTGGGCAGCCCCCCTGCCTCGGAGTGGGGGCTCCTTGGCATTCTCCTGAGGTCCCCTCAGAGGACTCAGGAGCTGGCTTCTGGCCTGCCATCATTAGCGTAGCAGATCTATGTCACTGAAAGCCCAGGGACATGTGTGTGGCCTTGGAAAGGCCTCGACCCAGCACCGAATCCCTGCGGAGATACATGGGGCAGGAGGGGTCTATCTCATGTCACCTGCACCGCGAAGAGGTGGTTCATCCTACCCATCAGGACCCAGAGGGCACCCGTAGGCCTCTCCTGGACAGACCCTGAGACGGTTCATCCCGTCACCCTTTCTGGTACACTCGATGGGCCCTGTGACCCACACCCTGCTGGTGAGGGCATGGCCAGTGTTGTGGCCACCCTCAGCTCCAGGCCCATCCTCCCCTGGGGGGCAGCCCCACACTTGCTGCTCCCTGCCTTGACCCAGCTGGTTTGGAAAACCCATGTCCTGGGAGCATCAATCACCGTGGGAGAGGGAACTGGAGTGACAAGGGGACAGAGTTGGTTTCACGAGGCCTGCACATGCTGGGGGAAGGAGACCCGTCTTTGGGCAGAGCCCTGAGAAGCAATGTGCGTGGGGGTGGGAAGCTCCCTGCTCTTCCCAGCCAAGAGTACCGGCTCCAACAAAAGGTTTTGCCCGTCTTTGCAAGCTCTGACTTGCCTGTTGTGTGTGGCCATTACAGTTAGGGAGACCCTGCCATAATTTGCACCCAGACATGCGTCCCATGTGCTCTGCGACCATCAAGAGGATCTCACTCACCCGGGGCTATCTGCAGGGTCACCTTTTCCAGCTTCCCTAGCCATGCCAGGGGGTCCAACAGGCAGGTGAGCAGCAAGAAATGCCCGATCATTTCCAGGTCTGTCCTCTGGGATGGGGTGACTCTGTTCCAGTGGGACACAGGTCTTAGGACAGACCTACCAAGCCCCACACATCTCCATGGTGTTCCACAGCTCTCATTCCAGAATGCTGGCATAGAGACCTGCTGAGGCTGCAGCCCAGCCAGGCGCCAGGCTCAGGACTGACCACCTCCCCTTCGACTGCTCTCTCGTGTGAGTTGAAGAGCCAGGTTCCCACGCAGGCTTTCATTCAGACGCCTGTACTCAGGTATGTCAGTGCTGTCGTGAATGGGTGATTTAGATCGCTTGAAGAACCACTGTCAAAGGTGTTAGCAAAGCAGTTTTAATGGGATGTTGTCAAAGTGCAGCTTAACAAAGTTCAGTGGCAAGGTTCATTCTATTCATTACTGCTGGAGTTAGAATGATTCACAGAGAGACTGGGGACACAGAGGGGAAGGGAAGACCTCCTGTTGAGTCACGAGGTTCAGAATGGACCCCCTTGCTTTCTACACTCCTTGGAAAGGAGTCCAGGTGTGTCTGGATCCAGACTTAGTCCCAGACTTGGCCAATGTTTATGTCCAAAGGACTGTATATGTTCCATTAGCACTAGTTCAGCACACTATCAAATTACCAAGGCAAATCAGTTATCATACTACCGGGTTATGGGCAATATCGGTTGCTTACCAAAGATCTACCATTGGTAAAAGGTCTCTCTGCCTTGAGGTGCAACCTTGAGAGGCGTCCCGGCTCGAGGGGAGATCACGCTGCCTGGCAGGGAGAGCTCAACGATGGCTCACTTAGGCTGTCAGGTTTATGGGATAAAGCAGTCGGCTCGTAGTCAAATCACATGCAGTGGAAAGGTAGGCATTAGGCTCCTCGAACCCACACCTTTCTTGGTTCCTTGATAAATGAGTCTTGAAAAGCCACCTGCTCTACCAATCTAGTATGAGAATACTTTGATAACAGATTGTTTTAAGTTGTTGCTAAATGATGTTTACATTAGTCAAGGACTTTTTCAGCTTCGCACAGACAGGACAAGTTGCCAAAGGAATATTCCGTACCATTGACACGCGCTCAGTGTGTAACTGGGGGTTGGCCAGGTCAGGGATATGCCATCACTGCTCACGATGGCCTGAGCCACCGATTATCAGATGGTGAGAGCGACTTGTGGTGTATCACTTTATTGTATATTTTTTTACCATTATTATTATTGTTATTTTTTCTCTTCTGTTACTGTTGTATTAGACTGTCTTTATCTCAGCCCGTGGGGTTTCACTGCCAAGAAACTGTGCCAGGACAGACATGGCAGGAATTGTGCACACTTACTGCTGCAGATCTTCACTGGCAGATACTTTGGTTCCCGTCTCCACACCACCCGTCTCTCCTGGACCTCAATGTAATAGTCCCATTTCCTGAGGCAGGCTGGGGGAATGGGGCAATAGGATTTCTGAAAAGCAAGAGACTTCTCAAGCAGCAGGCAAATATGCCCAAAAGCACCAGCCCCAGGGTGGGCTGCAGCAGGGATGCTGCAGGCGTAGAGGAGGCATTAGGAGAATTACTGCCTCAAGTCCCTGCAGGGATGCCGGGGCTGGAGCAGGGGCTCGCTGCGCTTCCAAAGTGGCACAGCTGAGACGCAGCAGGTACCTGCTGGGGAACTCTTGGTTTCCTTTTTTATGAACTCCTTACCAGGTAACCTTGTCTCTCTTACTTTGTCTTTTGTCAACCGCCAACTTCAAGACAACACACACTCTCCTGTCATGCAAGGGGAAAAAAAAGAGTGTATCTTTAGTGTGCTACTGGTGATGGGGGGGGAGCTCCGTGCAGGACAGCAAGAGCAAAACCACTCGTCAAGGCAGACGGAAAACTGAAATCCCTGCTTGCACAGGCCATTGGACAGGGACAGGTATGTGATCTTGCCCCATGTCACCACCATGTCATAGTGAACAGTCAGAGATAGTAGAGATGTAGGAAAGAAAAGACTGGGGACAATTCAGAGTGGGCCACGGTGGGACCACAGCCAGGCACAGCTAGAGCGTTGCTTACGCAAGGACTGAAGGCCCCAGCCTGGGCGTTTATGAAAGCTCCTGAGCCCATGTGGGGCTGTGGGGAAGGCCTCAGGCGAGGCTGGCCAGGGCCACCGAGGCTGATGGGTGCCCTCTGGGCCCTGGCAGGTAGGATGAACCATGTCTTCATGGGGCAGGTGACGTGAGCTACACCACTCCCACCCTGTGTATCTCCACGGGGATTCAGTGCTGGGTCGTGGCCTCTCCAAGGCCCCACACATGTCCATGGGCACGTCCACAAAGACAAGCCCCTTACACTGCCAGTGATGGGGAGGGGATGGCCGTCCATAGGAAGTGACATGGGTGACATCTGTGCCTCCTGCAGTCTGGCCCTGCTGGACCAGGATGCTTACTCCAAGTGTAGCATCTCCCAGAGACAACTCTGTATGTGAAGCCCAAAAAAGCAGGTGCTCCACCTGCAACTCGTCTGAGCATCCCCCCTTGACCCGGAGGAGAGATTCCAAAACGCAGGGCTGCTGAATAAGGCAGGTCCTTTCTCCAAAGAGCGTCAGACCACAGGACCCCACGTGCTCCCCCTGCTTGCCTCCCAACTTTCAATAAACTCAACCCAGGTACGTATTTTCTGGCTGGCACGACCAGCCTCTTTCTTTAGAGCCTGCAGAAATACAGTAGTTTCTCAGGTCACTGGACAAACTTTCTTCCACACCAGACACACGGGTAGGAAGCTGTGGCAGAACAGAAACAGGTCTCCATCCCCACATACGCAAGGCATGGGGTGCCACCGGCTGGCCACGTTCCCAAAGGGAAACCTTAGGCAGGATGGCGTAAGGGTGGTGCAGCCCCCCAAGAGCTTCCCTGACACAGGAATCCGAAAACAAGGGCACAGACAGACACAGCGCGGGGACACGGGGAGCCTGGTCGCAGGTTCCTGAAGCACCTCTGGGGCCTTTCTGTACCGAGACCTCTGGGCGGGCAAGAGCCGCGGCACGGCCGCCGAGTCCCCCCGCTGGCAGAGGGAGAATAGAGCAGGCAGCGCCTGCCCCGGCAGCAGGAGGCAGAGCAGACCCAGCCTGCCATGGCTCTCGCCGTCGCCGCTCCGGGGGCTGCTGAGGTCTCCTCTCACCTCCCTGACACGGGGCTGAGGGACAGGACGGGGGGCGGGAGCGCGGATCCCCAGCGCCGTGGGGCCCAGCACTCGCCCATCCCGGACGAGCGCTGAGGGGGGCAGGGCAGGCGGGGGCGGGCGGCAGGAAGGGGAGCAGAACGACGTGCTCGGCGCCGGGCGCAGGCCCCGCCATGCCCGCGCCGCACCCCTCAGCTCCGCCGGCCTGCCAAAATGGCAGCGGCCTCGGCCCACCCCGCGCCGCTTCCGCTTCCGCCGCCGGGCTCCCGCGCCCCGCCCCCACCGGGGAGGCCCCGCCCCCACCGGGGAGGCCCCGCCCCCTAGCGGCTGGGAGGAGGCACCGCCGTCCCGGCCGCGGCCCCGTCCCAGGGGGGAATGGCCCCAAAACGTCATCGGGGCCGTGGGTGATGGCTGGAGGGGGAAATGGTGCTGCGAAATGGTTGGGGTGTGGGAAACTGTCCCTGGGGTGGGAAACCGTCACTGACCTGGGAAACTGTTACAGGGGAGGGAAACAGTCACGGGACGGGAAACCATGGCTGGGTTGGGAACCTCTGATGGAGAAGTTAAAGCACTGGGATGGGGAAGCATCATGGGCGTGGGCAACCATCTCTGGGACGGGAAATGATGGGGATGGGAAACCACCATTGGGATGGGAAACCACCATTGGGATGGGAAACGAACACTGATGTGGAAAACCATCATGGGGATGGGAAACCATCGTTGGCATGGGAAGCCATTGGGATGCTGTCCTGGTTTGAGTGACACCGGATGGATTTCTCTTCTAATGCTTGGGAAAACTGCACTTTTATAAGACTCTGGTGTTTGAATTTGTGAAAATATTTACTTCATAGGCAGCTCTGGTGTGCGGGTTTCAAGGTCTCGGTGTTTTCAAGGTTGCCAGGTGTGGGGACAAGGAGGAGCGAGACCCGGGCACTTCACCCAAGCTGCCAACAGGATTATTTCACACCATGAATGCCACATTCTATGTAAACTAGAAAGTTTGCTGCAAAGCTCTCTGTTCTATGGTGGCTGCTACACCGAGCACTCCCCGCCCCAGTGCCAGAGCCCTGAGCCCTTCCCTTCCTCCCGAAGCTGCAGCGCTCGCAGGGTCCCACATTTTCTGTCTCCTGCTGTGACTGCACAGCTTCCTGCTGGCGGAATGGGCTGACTATTGTGTATTTTGTACCAGTGTTAGATCAATATTGGTTCTTCAGTATTATTAATGTTAATTATCTAGTCTTATTCTATTAAATCTGTTTATATTTCAGCCCTCGGATTTCCTTGTTTTTCCTGATTCCACTTCCCAGGTGGGGAGGGTCATCGGGTAAGAGAATAGTTGTCTAAACAACTGTGAATTGTTGGGAGTTCCTCAAACCATGGCAGATGGGGAACCATCACTGGGATGGGAAACGATCGTTGGGAACAGGAAACCATCCCTAGGATAGGAAATTGTGGAGACAGGAACTCATTGTGGTATGAAAAATCCAGCCATCGTGATGGTCACGGGGACAGAGGCTGTTTGTCCCCAGCAAACTCCCCCCTGCCCCCTGCCGTGGCAGAAGCAGCAGCAGGTCCTGCTTCTCCTGGTGCTCCTACCACCCCACCCCGGGATGCCCCCGCACCCGCTCGGGCCCCCAGGATCCCACTCAGCACCCACTTCACTCCCCCCAACAGGGAGGGTCCCTCTCCGGCTGACAATGGCCTCAGAGGTGCCCGGCAGGAGCGTCACCGCCCCGGCCCCTGCCCTGGCTCAGCGCAGGGTGCAGGGACCCCCGTGCCCCACACCCTGCCTGGCGGCGCCCAGAGCCCGGTGGAGGCCTTTAAGGAGGATGCGGTGGCCATGGAGGACCATGGAGGCCCACCCCGGTGGCCCCAGAGAAGCCTGCGGACCTGCCTGAGCAGGGCCCAGGTGCCTTTGCCGAGGTCTTTCCCCAGCAGGCAGGTGACACCAACATCAACAATATGCTTGCCTGGCATGGACACTATCCCCAGTGTCCGTGACAGCTCCAGCTCGACCGCCTTTGTGCATGAGCTCCCTGACCTCTCAGAGCACGTGGCGAAGGGTGGCTGCTGCAAGGACCAAGCAGTGGCAGCAGCGCTGGGGGGCTGTCCCCAGTGTCCCCAATGTTTCTGATGTCCCTGACAGCCCGGCCTTGCTCAACCAGCTCCCCAGATTCTTGGAGCATGGGGTGGAGGGCAACAGCCCTGAGGAGCGAGTGGTGGCAGTGGTGCTGGGGGATGCTGACCCCTCCTGGGGGTGGTGACGTCCCCCTTGCTGGACCCCCAAGAAGACGCAGGGCAGGGTGGTAGCAGCCCTCCCAACATGGCTGCCAGAGAGTCCTGGGGAGTCTTCTCAGGAGAGTCCTATGGAGGCTTCAGAGGAGAGTCCTCCAGAGAGTCCCCTGAAGGGTTGCCCAGAGGGTCCTCCGAAAGGTCCTCCAGAGAGTCTCACAGGAAGTTCAGAGGAGACTCCAATGGAGACCCCCATGGAGAGTCCCCCGAAGAGTCCCCTGAAGGTTTCCCTGAGAGCCCCTGGAAGAGTCCCTTGAAGGGTCACTCAGAAGGTCCCCTGAAGGGTCCTCAGCAGAGAGTCCCCTGAAGCTCTCCTGCTGCCAGCGTCCTTTCAGCCGACTGTCTGGCAGGTTCTGCAGGCCCCACGTTCTCTGGGGAGCACCAAGACCAACTGTCCAAGCTCAAAGGTGTGACCATGCCATCTCAGCCCAAAAGCCTTGGAAGGGGCTCCATCAGCAACTGGACAGCTGAGCTCTCCCACTTCCTGAGGTGACACAGGGGACCCGCACCAGAGGAGGAGCAGGAGGAGGAAGAGGAGGAGGAGGGACAAGTGCTCTCACCCTCTCCCACCTCATCTGAGCAGGAGCTACAAGTCGCAAGTTATGAAGTAGAGAACTTGTGGGCGAGAAACTCACAACACAAGTGACGCATGGGGGAGTTCAGGAGTTGGACACATCTGTGCAGAGGGGCTGGAGCCCTTTGCTCGTCTGCTTTCCTAATGAGCTTTGAAATTAAAGCTTAATTTACATTGTCCTGTAAATTTGAGAGATGCAAATGGACTGTAACAGGGGACGTGGGGACACAGGAGCGGGGAGGAAGTGGCCACGGACATGGGGGACATGGGGGACCACAGAGGGGGTGTCTGGGGACCCAGGGCACACAGGGACGCGGGCGTGGGGCCAAATGGGGACAGAGCAGTGGGGGGTGCCGGGCGGGGGCAGCACGGCGACGGGGTGGTGGGGCGGGGGCTCCCACCGGGGGAGCTGCCCCCCGCGGAGCCTCAGGACCCCGTCGTCCCCAGACCGGGAGGAAGCGGGTGCTGCCATTCCCGTGGCCACCTCCCGCTCCGGGGCAGGCCCTCACCGCAGGTCACGGCGGCCCGGGCCCTGCGCCGGGGCTGCCCAGCGCCAGGCCGAGAGGGGCCGCGCGTCCCCGCAGGGGCTGAGGCTGCGGCGGGAGCCGCGGCGAAGCACCGTCCCCCCGCCACTGCTGGGGAGGACCGGGGGGTCCCAGGGCCGCTGGAGGGCTCGGGGGGGTCCCAGCGGGCCTTTCGGGGCCGGGGGTCCCCGGGCACCCTCCGCGGGGCGGCGGGCCCGTCGGGCGGGCGGAACGTGGGGGCGCGTGGTGGGTTCCGGGCGGGCCGGAAGCGCGGTGCAGACCGGAAGCACGGAGCGGACCGGAAGCGGACCGGACCGGAAGCGCGGCCGGGCGGCGTTGCCGTGAGAGCGGGCCCGGAGCCACTATGGAGGCCGCGGCCGCGCTCACCGACATGTACGACCAGGCGTTGCTGGGGATCCTGCAGCACGTCGGGAACGTGGAGGAGTTCCTGCGCGTCCTCTTCGGCTTCCTCTACCGCAAGACCGACTTCTACCGCCTCCTCCTGCGGCCCGGGGACCGGCTGGGCTTCCCGCCCGGCGCCGCGCAGGCCATGACCCTCCAGGTACCGGGGGGGGCCCGAGGCCGCCGTACCTCCCAGGGCTGGCGGGCTGCGGCGGCTGTGGGGCGGGAGGCCCCGGCGGCTGGTGCTGTCGCCGTGGCCGGGCCTCCCGGCCGTGTTTGTCCCCTCCGGGTCGGGCGGGGGTCCGGCGGGGCGTGCTCGGTGCGGGCTGCGGCGGAGATGCGGGCAGGGCTGGAGAGAGCGGGAGAGGAGCTGGGCAGCGCCTCAGCCGGAGGGGTGCGGGGAGGCAGGAGTGGTGTCCTGGCGGAGCGTCATCCGCGTCAGTGGACGGGCAGCCCCGGGGGTGCCGAGGCCGGCGAGAGCCTGGCGGGAAGAGCCGGGGGCGAGTCCCCTCCTGGAGCTCGGCCCCGGCTGAGGGTGGCTGCCGGCGGTGTGGGGCCGGGCCGGGGTCGTGGTGGGGCTGGCGAGGAGCTGCCAGCGGGGGCCTGGGGAGCAGGCGAGGGCCGATGGAGCCGTGGGGGAGCGGAGCTGGGCTCTACTCAGTGGGGGCTCATGGCCAGCACTGGGCTCGCCGCCATCGTTGGGGAGAGATGGCAAAAGTCCTGACCTGCTGTTGTTGCCACTCGGCCAGGCTGGGTGCAGCGCTGGATGTCTCTGCCCTAGGGCTGTTGCAGACTGTCATTTATCTTTGTTAGTGGGAAGGAAATGAGCTTGTAAAGCTTGGGGTCAGGTTGGATTTGGGGTGTTGGTCGGCTTGGCCTGGGTGAGTTTTCCTTCGCAGGCCTGGCAGGCAGGGGGGTGACGTGGGCAGGTTGGTGGGAGATCCCTGCCCCTCTCCCTGACATAGTCCATGGCACAAGGGGGTCCTTGTCACCCCTGGCCTCTGTGTCCCTGGGTTCGCCTCCGCGGTGGGGGTGCCCTGGGACTGAGTGGGGAGCCCAGGAAGGTTTCAGGCTGCAGAGGGGAGAGTGCAGAGGCCAAACCACTTGGCAACAGGGCAGTGACAGTGGGAGACCTCTCGTGTGCCACCCGGGGACCATTTTCGGCCTGTGCACAAGGAGGGACGTGTAGAGCTGCGTCCGCAGCGTTTGTTCTCCAGAAAGGTGTTGGCCAGGGCGGCCTCACAGCTGCAGCCACAGGGACCTGGAGTGTAGGGGACAGTTTGGAAGGGACTTGTCCCTGCTCCTGGCTTGGCCACAGCCCAGCGGAAGGAGATGGTTTGAAGTGACACTCTGCGTGATCTGCGTGGGGCTGGCTTGAGCTTGGGCTTTGGCTGGGGAGAAGGAGCCAGGGATGGGCACTGCAGGTTTGCATGGGGTAAAAGTGATTGCAAAGAAAGAAGCAAACAGAGCAGGGATGATGCCCAGCGCTCATCACTTCTGTGTCCTCATCCCACGGGCTGTGCCCGCGTGGGAAAGAAGCCTGGGGTGAGAGACATGAGCACGTACCATGATAAAGCTGCCCCTGTCCTGCTGTGGCTGCGCAGGGGGGAGCCCTCGCGGCGCTGTGTCTCTTTGCCTTACATGTCTTGTGCCCAGAGGAAGACTTGGATTGAGCAGCACCACAGGCTGGTGTGCAATTTAGGGTTGGTCGCTCTCTGGAACCACTGGAGCTGGCTCTGAAATATTCATGGGAAGCAAGGGAGGGCTGCATTCGAGGCTCACTCACCTTCCAGCATGTGTTTACAGTGACAAATGGCCTGGCAGTTGGGTGGGAGAAGCTTCAGCTCCTTCAAGGAACAGGCGCAAGTCCCGGAAGGCCATGACTCCCTTGTCTGCGTACCACTGTTGTGGGTTTAACTTTTAACCTCCAGCCTGCGCTAGACAGGCACGGCTAGAAACAAACTGCAGGGTAGGATAACACCTTCTCCTGCTACCTCTGGTTGGGCAGTGACCTTCTCACCTGCTGCAGCTCTGGGAGTGGGGAGGGATGGCTTTTCTTTGAGCAAGTGCATGTTTTTGGCCTGAACCAGTAAGTTCTGGCTCAAAACCCCACATGAGGGGTTCCTCTCCTCCTCCTTCTGTGCCAGTAAAGAGAGCGCTGGGTCCCTGCAGGCTCAGCCAGCACCAGGTAAGCCATCCTCCAGCTTCTCCTGGGGCAGCTCATCCCGTTTGCACCTCAGAGGTTTGGTCTGAGCTTCAAGCTTGCAAGTGGCCCCTGGGTGAGTGCTGGAATGCAGGACAAGGGGAGGCTGGAGGGGTGAGGGCTCCCTCGGAGCCCCTTCCCAGCCAGGAATCAGAGCTCATTGCTTTTCCCTGGAGTAACCAGCCCTTTTCCCAGTGGTGGAGGGATTTCAGTGATTTCACAGTGGCTCCCAGGAACTCAGGCTTTCTCCTGAGATGTGTTTAATATGTCCGTATGAGTTTTGAAATCTTTGCCAGCTGTTTTTGTTGGCGATTGAAGCAACTCAGTGTAGGGAGTGGGGGGCATGTGGCGTCCAGAGAGGGAGGGACAGTAATAAACGCCCCAAGCATGCAGTGCTTCTCCTGTCCTTCTCCCCCAGCTTTTCAGGCAGAGCTTGGCAGCTTGACTACCACTTGGTTTGCTTTTTATCTTTCAGGCGTTCAAAGTCTTTGAGCGAATGGCCCGGCAAGACGATGAGAAGAGGCGCCGAGAGCTGGAGGCAAAGCTAAGGAAGAAGGAGGAGGAGGAGGAGGCTGCAGCATCCGCTGAAAGGGTGAAACTGTCCCCTGCAGCTCAGGAGGTTGAGGTCGAGACAACATCAGAGCATATCCCAGCGCCGGATGCCACGGGAGCTGCGGGGATGCAGGAATCAGCTGTAGCCCAGGATGCAGCCCCCAGCCCTGTGTTGGCGGAGCCCCTGGGGGCCACTGCCCCGGCAGAGCCCCGGCCAGCAGAACTGCCCACGTAAGGGTCTCTTACTTTCTCTGTGCTTCTGTCAAGGAAGAGGCAAAACCACAGAGGTGGTGTTTGCCGTCCTGCTGTACAGCCCTTTTCAGGGGGGTGGCCCTTCTCTGCGGGCATTCAGCCTGTTGGGAGGCTCCAAGGATTTCCCTTGTGGGCTCCTGTGGCCGGAGACATCGTGTAATTCCCCACGGGAGGGTGGGGGTTTGTTCTCCTGCTGGTGGTTTGCTCCAAGCAGGGAAGGTGGCACGTCCCTGTACACAGCCCCACAGTGCTGAGCCAGTCCCTGGTGGCTTCTGCTTGTACTGGCTCCAGTGAGCAGCGTCCCTTTTCTGGTGCTTCCCGTAGCACAGTTGGGCTCATGGCCCTGTCTGTTGCAGCTCTGGGAAACCCTGGTGCCATCCTGAACCCTTTTCTCATGGAAATTCAATGTTGGGCTCCCCTGCTATGCTGTGAGAGGTCTCAGCAGCCAGCTTGGAGCTTGCACAGACACCCACAGTACCTGCCATTGTCATGGGCAGGCCTGGCTATGTGGCAGGCAGCGGGGCCAGCTGCGGCATCAAATACATGTGGCCAAAAACGGCTTCAGAGGCCTCTGGAGGTCTATGGCCCAGCCCTTTGCTCAGAGCAGGGCCAACTTTGAAGATCAATCAAGTGTTGCAGAGAGTTTTCCCTTTAGCTGTGTTCTTTCACCAGACTCCGTTGCTTTCAAGCGGAGCTAAGCAGGCTTGGTTCTTACAAAAATGTGTGTGTTTCAACGTCCTTCCAGGGTGTCTGTGACTCTTCTAGCTCAGCTCTGTCGGCTGAGCAGCGGGAGGCGAGCTCCAGCGGGCCGGCTTGGGCTTTAAGAAATTCTCACCTGAGCATGGGGTCCTGCGCAGGTTCCGCTCATCCTTCCCTGGGCGTCACCTTGACCCCGGGCCCAGGCAAAGCTGTCTCACCCTCTCCTGGGGCCTCACACTCCATTGAGTTTCAAGCTCCCGTGTCTGCTCATTGCTCGAGTCAGTGCTTTGCCTCGCCTTGGGGAGGGATGCTGTGAGCAGGCTGTGGCAGATCCCTGTCTCCTCCTTCCTACCCCAGTGTCTCTTGTGGTCAGAGCCTCACGTGGTAGCTGTGCTGTCCCCCACCTTCTCGCCGCTGCTTTTCTGGTTGTACGTGGGGCTTTGCTGTGGTCTGTCCCTGCTGTCCCAGTGGTGCTTGGCGAGGAGGACAGCTTGGACTGGTGATCCCTGGCCTCCGGGCCAGGTTTAGACACATCGATCCTGAGAGCAAGCTGCCAGAGGGAAGCGGGCTTTATTGGGAGAGCCCTAAGTCCTGGAAGGAGTGGGGTGGCCAGTGCCCTGAGGGGCAGGGAGACTTCAGAACCCAGACTCTGGGGGCTGTTGGCTCTTGGTGTGCGGAAGGGATGGTCTGAGGACCAAAATCTTGGGGGCAGTGGAACGATAAGTGGCAGGATGTGGTGGAGTGTGAGCCTGCAGCCCGGGCTCCAGGCAGCAGTAGAGAGGAGGGCCCGAGCATTGCAGCCATCGGGGGGAGGGCGAAGGCTGCATCCGGACAAAGTCTCTGCTGAGTGACTCGATCCAGTGGGGAGGAGGAAGGGACTTGTGCTTGACTCAACAAGTCTGACACACATCCCGCAGCATAAAAATAAGCCAGAGCCAAAAATGAACTCACCTGAAAAGCCACGTTCTGCTGCCTGTGCTGGAGCTGTCCTGTGAAAGAAAGATTGTCCCTGGGGCTGTCAGTCTGACACCTCTCCCAGCGCAAAATTAATGAGCCAAAAAAAGCCCTGTTAGAGCTGGCAGGTCTCTGTGACCGGGCTGCGCAGCCACAGCGCTGACCCGAGTGTTTCCAGCCTGGCTTTATCCTAAAGGGAAAAGAGGGAGAGAGACGCGAGGCGACAAGCGGGAAGGAGCCGGCTGCTCAGGCCCCCTTGAGTCCACAGTTGTTGCGTTCCGCAACATGAAATTTCAACTCAGGCCTCTTGTTGTGGGGGGAGCAGCTGTTGTGAGTGGTATTTAGCTGCCTGAAAACAGATGTCAAGGCTGTGGGAAGGAAACTGGAGGGATTCAGAAGAAAGCTGAGGGCCGGTGCAGGGGCGGGCTGTGTCTGATGAGGACAGTTTCTGCTGCTGTGGGGAGACCCCAGCCCTTGCATCCTGCACCCCTTGAGTGTCTGTCCAGGTGCAGATGGAGAGCAGCCCCTGATGGACTTCGGACACGCAGATGCTGTTTTGCAGCCTGCAGTTGTGTCATTGAGCACAAATCCCTGTGTGGCAGCTCTCGCTCCGGTCTAACTGTGAAAAGAAGGTGCCTTCAGCTGAATACAGGTGCCCTTGTGGCTTCTGCCCTGCCCGACGGGCTTTTCTGCCTTTCCTCTTCCTGCCTCTGCCTGCTCCCGCTGTCCCAAACACGCCGGCAGGGTAAAACACTCGCAGCCCCCTTGGCATCTGCCCGGTCTGGGTGTGTGGTGGGTGAGAGCGGTGCAGGAGAAACGTCCAGCGAGGCTTTGCAACCTGGTGGTTTCCAGGCCGCGAGAACAGGGTGTCTGTGGGCTCCAAGTAGGGCAGAGCAGCCACTAGGTTTGTCAAAGGGCTGTAGTTGGTTTTTGTGCCTCTGGGGGGCACTGGAGCCCCCCGAAAGGCAGCGGGGATCGGGAGCGGGCATCCTGGGCACCCCTGACAGACTATTAATAATTTAGCCGGCTGCTTAATTCTGCACAGCCCCTTCCGAGCAAACCCCAGAGCCACCAGCCTGATTACGAGGGGTGCATGAATAATGTGCGGCTCCAGCAGCAAGAATGCAGAAAAGAGCTTAAACGAAAATATTTTCCATTGCCCTTCCCCCCATCCCTCCATCCGCTGCTGGTGAAGAAAACCGCTGCCATCAAAATCTATATAAAAACTCGCTCATTCTGTCAACCTGCCTGCTCAGTAAATGTAGGGCAGGTACCATCCCAGATCTGCCAGCTCTCATCAGAGCCTTGCTGTGCGCCCGGGTGCTGGGCCCTGTTGGTGAGCATCTTGCGAAGTGCAGCGAGATGACAGCAGCTTTTTCAGGGTTGATCCGGAAGGGGAGAGCAGAATTGAGCCAGCTTTGCGGGTGCAGAGGATTGCCCATGGGCGAGGAGGGTAGCAGGTTCCTTGCTAGGCCAGGAGCTTGGCCAGGTCTCCCTGCATCCCTCGCCTTCCCCGCCTGTGAAAGGCAGGTGATGCAGTTCCTCTTCACTAGGAAGGCTGCCTTGTAAACGCTGAGGACTGGGGTGTCTTTGGGGTGACCCATGTGCCAGAAGCTGTGTCGACGGGGACCAGAGGTCGCCTTCACGCTGCTAAGGAAGCTGGCTCCTCAGCCTGGCTTACAGCTGCCCTGGGTGTCCTCGCCATCCTTCCCCAGACATCGTGGCTCATGTACTCACCCCAGCGCACCAGGAGGGCGCAGGGGAATGTGTCCCCTTTGCACCCCCACCCCGGGGCTGCTCATCCCAGGAGCGCATAGCCGGGGCTGGCGTTGCAGCTGCGCATCTTACACAGGCCCCAGCTCTTCTCCCATCTGCTCCCAGAAGCCATCCTTGCCTGAGCTCAGCTCCTAATTTTGAACACCTCCGCTGCCCAGCATCCTCCCCTTCCCCCAGCTTGGATTTCATCCTGCATATATTTGCCACACAGCATTTAAAATAGAGCCCAGCAGCCCACGTGTGGCACTGTGCAGCATGGCCTGGGCACTCGGCTTGTGCTTTCCAACTCCGGTCCTGGCTCCCCTCTGCTCCTTTCTGAGTATGAACTGGGGGGCATGCTGTCCTTCCCTGTCCTGTGAGCCCCATCCCAGGGTTCCTCTGTGCAAGATGTGGTGGCAGGAGGTCAGGAGCTGCAGCTCTGGAAGCCTGTGCATGACAGTGAATGGCCCACCTTCATATATTTCTCTGTCTAGCCTTTGCACCTTGCCCTTGTATCTCTCCTGGGTGCTCTGGCCAGGTGTGCTCAGGATGGCCAGCTCTGGGCTGTATCTTAGAGACCATCTTAGACCTTGGGAGAACAACCCATCAGGGCCTTTGATTGTCAGGTGGGGGAGGTCTCCCAGACAAGAATTTTTAGGGTGGACAGATGTTGAAGGGTTTCCCCAGAAGGTGGTGGTTCCCTCCGGGTGAGTCCAGCCTGGCTCCTGCCTCCCCTGGGCAGCGGGGAGTTGGGGGAGCTTCTGGTCCCTCCTCTCCCCGGCCTGCGTAGGGCCACGACTCAGGCTGGAGCAGGCTGGTGTGGCGCTGTTGCACCCACACACTCCACGTCAGGTGTGCACAGTGTTCCTGGGGCTGGAAACAGGACCAGCGGGACACGGAGCACCACTGAGCTCTGGGCAGGCTGAGGAGGACATATAGCGCCTCGTCCCTGGGGAAGGTTTGCGGCTGCTGCGGGGGACCTGCCACAATACTCGCACTGCTGAGCCGGAGCAGAACGAAACCCTGACCTCCATGGGTCAACTGTTCACCTCCTTCAGGGTGAAGAGGGAAGAAGAGGCTGTAGGGAGGGCCTGTGGTGAGAAGGGGGCTGTTCGCTGCTCCACCACTACCTCGGTTGTGCCTTGAAGGAGACCCTGCAGGTCTTTTGCTGTGTGTGAGCCAGGGAAGAAACTCCCCCAGCCCTGTGCATGCAGTGCAGTTGTGCTGGGGAAGGGGATGGACAGGCAGCAGCGTTGCCTGTGCCCCATCCTGGCCCTCACTGGCCAGCAGAGCCCCGGACACTGTGACCACCCTGTCCAGGTGAGCTCTGCGGCAGGGCTGGCCACCCACTGCTCTGCCGTCCTTGTGAGTGGGTGGCGGGGCTCAGCAGCGGCCTACAAAAACACTTTGTGTACTTTCTGGCTCACTGTCCCTAGTGAGAGGCAGAGCAAAATTGAAGTGAAATGTGTTAATCTGGTGAGCTGACTCCTCTGATGCTCCAGCTCTCTCCTTTCCCCAGAGCAGCCACTTCCATTCCATTCCCAGAGCCCCTGGGGCTGGAGTTAACCCTTTGCAGGGCACGCTTGGGAGCATCCCCAAGATAGTAGGAAAATTTGGGAAATTTCTGGGAAATTTCCATGAGGCTCCTGTGTGAATCTAATTTGATTTAGCAATGGATTCGCTTTGCTGCATCCCAGATGGATTTATTTTTTTGTTGCGAGGTGCTTGCAGGATGGGCTTCCTGGCATGGCTTCATTCTCCTCGGGATGCCAGGGAGGGGAATTTCACTGCTGGTCACCCTCAGCAGAGGAGCAGGGCTGTGGAGAGGAGGCATCACTGCATGTTGCTGGCTTCAAGGCCAGTTTTGTTTGACTCAGAGGCAGCATTATCCCAAGCTTTCTTCTCTCAAGCCTGTTCCAGAACAGGCAGGGGAAGGGAGTGGAGCCTGTGGATGCTCGACTCTGTCTGGGACCGCCCAGACCAGAAGCCAGTTAAACTGGTTTCCTTCCCTGATGTCCCTGTGGGCTTTCCTGGTGAGCTCACCACAGAGTCCATGCTGTTCTTCCAGCCTGACCCAGAAAGAGCTGATCCTGATCCATATTTAAGGGAGTGTCTGTCCTGGTTCCAATTCCTTTTGCACGCATGAGCCGCGCAGAGGTGCTGCAAGGCACCCGGGCTGCGCATGGGGAATTCCCCCGGCGCGGCCAGGGCCTGTCACGAGCAGGAGCCAGACAGACCTCTGGAGAACGGCCTGACCTGGTACAGCCGAGCTCCATCTGGCCCCATATCCTGTCTCCAACAGCGGCAGATGCTTGGGGAAGAAAAGAAGAACAGAACAAGCGTGCAGTGATACTTCCTCCGTGTTTTCCCCCTGCCGCCGGCAAATTGCGGCTCAGCAGCCTTCTGAGCCAGAGGGAGCGCTTGGTCTTTCATGGCTCTCAATAGATTATTTTGTTTCCTTTCGTCTCTGAATTTCAGCCCTCAGGTGCCCGGGGTTTCCAGGACAGCATCCTGCAGCAGGTCCACCACCATGCAGCAGGTCCGCTGCTGTGCTGCACCACTGTGTGTGTCTTTTGAACCCCTCCGTGCAGGGGGAGAGGTAGCGAGCGCTTCCCCATTTCCCTTCTACACCCTGTGTGGGATTTCCCCATCATGTTCTGTTTCCCCTTCAGCCTGTTTTTAGGCTGAAGAGTCCTCATTTGCTCAGTTGTTTCTCACTTATGCATCCTTGTGCCTCTCCTGGTCCTACGTGGTCCTCTCTTGTTCCTTGCCGATGCTGGGGGGGTGAGGGCCGTCCCTGTGCTCTGCATGTGTGTGAACCCATCAGGGTTCTCCACTTCCTACCCCGTGTCTTTGTTCCTGGGCTGTCCCACTGTCCCAATGAGGCCAAGAAACCTTCCATCCGCATGGTTCCCCGCCTCAGTCAAGGGGCATCACTCAAACCCTTTTTCTTCCCTCCCAGTGCTCCCCAGCACTGGCAGCCAGCTTTCCCGGTGGGAGCTGCAGCCCATGCTGGCTGGGAACATGAGCTACACAAAAGCCCCACCACTCAAAAACCCCATGTTGGCCAGACCTCCCTCCTCCAACGCACCCAGTAGAGGAAAGGCAGTGCGTCCTTGGCTCGTCGTGTAACACAAAGGCTGTTTTGCTCTCAGGAGCTGCAGCACTGGCCTTGCAGTGCCGTCATGTTTGGTTTCTACGGGGGACGTGTCCAGGTTATACTGGGGGAAGTGGGGAAACTTCTCTTTAAGTCCTCCCTGCCAAGTGGAGCCTTTCTTGCAATGGAGAGACTCTGTGGCTTCCCGCTGGGAGAATTATTTTAAGACCAAGCCTTCTCCCATAACGATGGAAACTCAACTGCTCAGGAAGCATCTTTTCAAAGGGCTGAAGTGCTTGAGCCGAGGATGAGATCCTCCATCCCTCTTGTCTGGTGTAGCACTGGACTGTAATGAGCCTTTTGCAGCTGATGAGGAACCAGTTGGGGCCCAATTTTCTAGTGCTTTCATGGGGAATTGGAGTCCTCTGGTTGGGTTGCTGAGATCAGCAGCAGAGTGCCAGTTCCCCTGTCACGCACTGAATCGCTCAGGGCTTTGGTTGCCCTACCAAGGTACTGAGCTCCAAAATTAGGTCCCGGGACCAAAAATAACTAAATTAAAACCTATAAATTTTTCTCTTAACAAGCAGAAAATCCCAGGGCTGGAGGCTGAGGGACAGCGTGTGCCTGATTCTTATTTAAAAAAGCAATATCTGTTTGCTTGTTTTAATATCACGTTGTTCACCAAAGGAAGCGGTGTAATGTGGAAAACTACCACGAGCACGCGGGTCTGGCATGGCCCTGTCATGCCGTCAGGTGTTGGGAGAGATTGGGCCAGGTCATGTTGGTGGTGCAGGGGTCTGAGAGGCCGCCTTATCCTGCGCTCCCACAGTTCAATCCTGTTGGATTTCTTTGGCCTTATCCCCTTTTTCCAGAGGAGCTATAATTGAATCCAGCCTGGTTTGGCTGCGCGTAGGTCTCTTGGAGGAGACCTCTGAAATCCAAGGTTGTATAAGCTCTGTGCAAACAATAAAGATCCCAGGGGAATTCTCTGAACAGAAGTGTGTCCTGCTGTCCTTGACCTAAATATCCCAGCAGTAGTGAAATCTAGCCTTCTGGTACGGGCGCTCTGAAGCTCTCCTGTGAGCTGGTGGTGGCATTTAAACTCGCCTAATGTCAGTAAGTTGTCTCTGTTGAATGGCTCCATAAATAACGTGCAATCTGAAAGGGAAGGCTAAAAGCTCCCCTGAAGAGCGCGAGCTTGGAAAAGAGCAAGGCTCTCCCCTGGCAGGGAGAGGGGCAGAGCATCTTGGTCCTGCGTGGTGGGACTGGTGGGACTCCAGCTGATGAGGGTTGGGTGGATTCGCTGTTCGGCTGCTGGGTTGGGCGTTACGCTGGGCACCTCTCCCCACAGCATCATCCAGGCTTGATGATACAATGCCATACAGGGGGAAAGTCTCTTGATGTGCTCTCTTTTTGGTCCTTGGTCCCATCCTGGTGATGAGTTGAAGCTCTGAGGATTCCTGAAGGTGAGAAGACCTTCCTGTAGAGCTGACAGTGGGTGCCACAGGCTGGAGTGTGGGTTGTATGGCCCAGCCAGGGCATGCCTGAGTTTTGGGGGTGCAGGGGAAGGCATTACCTTCCGTTTTTCAGTCTTTTGGGGCAGGACCACTAAGGCTGTGCATTGCAGCCATGGAGGTGTGTGTTCAGGAGCCCCAAGGCCGGGATTGCAGACCGTTGGGGAACCACTGAGGAGCTTCTTTCCACTTCAGGGGTGAAGGAGGCCTTCCAAAATTGAATTTGGGGTGTTCTCCACCAGCAACCCAAACACACCTGGGCTGGAAGAAACCCTGAGGGTTGGGAGGGCCCTGGGACCTCCCCGGTCCACTGCTGCGCTTGGGGCTGGAGCTCGCTGACAGCCGGAGAGCAGCAGAGCGGATGGGAGTGCATCCCAAGGCTTGTTGACTGTGGGTGTGAATTGAGCTGTAAGAGGGAAGGGTTTGGTATTCCGCTTGCTTAACGCTTTGCCGGAGACCTGATTAACTGAAGTGTTCTGTACAAAGGGAGCCTTTATGAAACACTGGGTGCCTCCAGGACTTCAGCTGAGAGCCTTCAGGAAGCGTTCCTCCTGCCTCTGCACTTCTCGGGCAAAACCAGGAGAGATGAAGTGCAATGGTCCTGATGTTTTGATGCCAAAAGATGTTAAGTTTGGAGGTAGGGGGAGGCTTCTTCATGGTTTGCTTGCAGAAGGAGCACAAACCTGGTATTTTCCACGCATGCAATCCCTGCAGCTTTGGAAATGCAGCTTTCCAAAGAGATTAAACTTTTGGCTTCTCTACCTGTTGCTCAGCTGCTGCACGACTGGCGTTGGGACCCCAAAGAGCAAGTTTGACCCTCTTCAATTCATCTTAAAAGCTGTTTTTTTCCCTCTGGCTGTAGTGCAGCTCGAGCTGGGGCTTGACAGAAGCTGTACAGGGTGCACAGAACTTCCCATGGCTCAAAGTGGCTTTGAGTTTTCATCTGGTCACACTGGCAGGGCTCTGGAAATCTGTATTCCAGTGTGTGTGCTGCTGCTGTTGGGCGAAGGTGGCCTTTACGCAGCAATGTGGGGAGGGCCCTGCCATCTGCCCGCTGCCTGCCCAGCTCGGCCGGCCCTCGCCCCGCTTCTCCTGTGGCAATTGCCACCCTAGTGGGCTGCGGGCAGCCCCGTTGGCGCTGGGAAGGCTGGATGCACGTGCGGTCCAGGGTGCTTCCCCAGGAGGGAGAGGGGATTGATGATCGCGTGAGGAGGCTGCCAGGGCTCTGAGGGGAGCAGGCGCCTGGACCATTGCCGGGGCAGGCGGGCAGTGGCTGCTGACACGGCACTGATTCCCAGCAGCCCTGTGCTACCTGCAGCAGCAGAGCTGAGCATATTTACAGCGGTTTCAGGGTACAGACTGCAAACACTCTCTACATTGTCCTCTCAGCTTGCTGGGAAGCCCAGCAAAATGCTTTGAGCTAAGCAATGCTGGCTGTGAGCTAGAGGAAGATCTGAGTGCTGCTGCCTTGGTCGAGGCAGAGGCGGCAGGACACAGCATGCAGGAGACAGGGCCCTTTTTCCTGGACATCACCTTGGGTCCTGCCAGCGCTGGCACTAGGATTGACAGCGGAGGCATCTGGCTCAGAGAAACCCACCCCAAAGCAGGCCTTTTCAACCAAGTCAGAGGGGAGAAGCCCTCGGCTACAGTCCTGCTGCGGTGCTGGATGTCTTGCAGCACAGCAGCCAGCCCGAGGCGCTTGCATGTCAGCAGCAGCTTCTCTTCCTGAACTTGCCGGTGCCTCCTTGAGTCATCGCAGCACTGGGGATGTGGGATTAATTATGTTGATGGATGCCACTCGCTCTAGGCTGCTGTCACAGAGCAACAGCCTTGATCCAAACGCCTGATCATTGCAATAAATGCTGGCTGGATTGACGGCGTGCGGTGCATCTCCCTGGAAGGCCCTGCTCGCTGCATGCTTATTTGGGTTAGGCACGCGGATGCGTTGTGCCTGATTTTTCTCTTTTCCTACTTGCTCGGAACTTCATTATTACTTAATGAGATCTTTCCATTCTTGGCAACCTCTTGAGCTTGAAGAAGGTTTCATGCATTGCACAGGGCCTCTGTCAGAGGTTAAAATACAGAGCTGGGGTGTTTTTTCTCTGCTGTTCGCTGGCAGGGTGACTCCATACAACACCATTCCCCTCTGTTTTCCCCACTCTAGATGGAGGAAGGTCCCGCAGAGGGGAGAGGCTTGCTTTTGTGGTGAGGATGTGCTTGTGGGACCTGATGAGATGTGTTGTTGACAGCAGAGCGCAGGTAGGGTGGGACTGTTATAAATACCTCCTTCAGGAGCACCTTTGCAGAAGGGAGCGGGTCTAGGTCTCCATTTCTGTGTGCGCTGGGGTGGTTGTCTTGCAGCACCAGCCTGGCTTTCTCCCCACATCATCCTCCTCAGCCTTGGCCAGTCCCATTTGCCCAGCTTCAGCTATTGAGGTTGTTTCTCTTCTCCACCCGCTTCCACATCTGCATCACTTAACTGGCTTGACACGTTTTCCTTAAAGCTGCCTAAGTAATTCACCTTGACTAAGAGCAAGCAGCCGTGCCAGCCCTGGAGGAAGCTTTCTGTGAATGCCAAGTGATTGGAGGGTATCTGCTGTACCAGCCCACAGTGGTGCCGGCACGGTGCAGACCCCCATCCTCAGCTCAGCCTCTGCTCGGCTGAAGAACCAGTGCTGGGTGAGGCAGGCCCCAGTCCCAGCAGTGGTGGACACTGAGCCATCAGGATGGCATGCCTGACTCCCCGAAACCCAGGTGTCCTGCACTTCCATCGGCCTACTTCCCGAGAGGGCAGGTATCCTGGGTCAGAAAGCTGAGATGCTCCGGGCTAAGAGGATCCGTTTCCTTAAGTATTTCTGAAAATCCTTGGGATTTTTTTCTTTTCTTCTTTTTATGGAGAAAAAGAGTCCATTTGGATTAGGCCCATATTAGCTCCTTCTCTTCGCAGAGCTCACCCACCTCTGCTCCCCCTTCAGCCTGCAGCATCAGGCTGAAGGATGGCTGGTTCCATGCTGCTGTATCTGTTCCTCAACTTCTGCATTTTTGGACCAAAAGTCCTCAGTAAAGAGGAACTCAGTGAGCTGCCCTACTTCTTCTCGTATAAAAAATTAAATCAAATCCTTTGGCATTTGGTTCCTGCTCTTGCTTTATGTCCGGTGCTTTTATAGAACTGGTGCTGTAGCCGTTGTGCTCTGAGGATGGAAATGGGTTCAGCCAAGTGTCTGCGGAAGAGAGGATTGCTCTGTCGCCATTTCTGCATCGCTTGGCTCATCGTGCATCACCAACCCACAGAACTGGAAATCCCAGAATAAGAAATGCCCAGAAATCTGTGTATGGGGCCCAGCATGCAGCTCAATCCTTGGGCATCCAGCCTGCATGCCGTGGCCAGCTCTGCCTTGGCCAGCCTCGCTTGAGCAGCACCTCCTGGTGACACCGCCACCTCCCCTCAGGTCCCAGCCACCTCTCGCTGCCGTTGGGGGTCCGACCCCACGCGAGGGGAACGGCTCTGGTACCGGTGACAGCGCAGCCGTGCGGTGCAGATCCTAGGAATGGAAAACAGATCGGCTGCTTCTCGACTGTGCATTGTTAAAGGTTTCACCTCCCCCAAAATGACACATTGCAAGCAAAAATAGAACAAGACAGAACACACAGACCCACCCACACCATCCCCACCACCCGGCAGCCAAGTGCACGCGGTGCCAAACCTTTGGGTTTAAAAGCTGATGCTTTTTCACCCTCCCTCTCCTCAGCCCTGCCACCACCTGCCCCGGCCCGGCAGGCAGCTTGGCATCCCAGCAAGCTGACCATTGTGCCACCGTGCTGTCGCCAGGCTGCTGGGAGGATCACCACCCGACCTGCACCGCGCTCTGCATCCAACTTCCATCTTCACCGGCTGGGTCTGGGGATAGGGATGTTTTCTGGCCATGGTGTTCCTGCAGGAAATTCACTCGCCCGCTGCATGGTGGTGCTGTTGAAGCGACACAAGGGACGGCTTTGGCCGGGAGAGCCATCTCCAGTGTGGCAGCACAGCTCGGCCCAGCTCGCTGGGAGCTGGGGCTTTCTCCTGCGGATGGCGAGGGAAACTGCCTCCCAACCAAGGAGCTGGGTCCAATTTCTTGAGTGCCACCGGCATGAAGGGTGGTGTGTGCTAAGCACAGTTGGACCAGGCAAGGATCTGGCTGGAAAACCTCCAGGAAAGGAAGAGTTGCTCCAGGAGATGGTAGAGCTGTCAGCTGTTTCTCAGAGGTGCCTAACGAGGCTGAGGCCTGCGTTCATCACCCCAATCCTCGTTTGCTCAAGAGCAGGCAGTTAAACTTGCAGGGGAATTTACCGAGGCCTTCATGAGTTCCCCTTGTGATCTGGTTTTGGGGCACAAAGTCACCCCATTAGTTTCACATCTGAGGATTTTGAACGCCAGGAGCAGAGCTGGCACAGAGATGGTGACTTGCGGGAAGGGCTCGAGGGGTTCGGGCTGGCTGTTAGGGAAAAGAGAGGAGTGGAGAAGTGATGGCACTGGTCCCCATGCGCCCAGGATGAGCAGCCGTGGCTGCAGGGAGGTTTAGGCACAAGGGGAAACTTCTCCCCGCTGAAGCTGGCTGAGCATGGGGATGGTTTGGCTGGGGCACATGTTGCTCAGACAGCCCAGCAGGGCTGTGAGGAGTAGGCAGCGGGGCTGAACTTGTCCCGGCAAGATGTGCAGGGAGGCAGAGGTGGCTGTGAAACGTCGCTTCATCACCCAGCGTGCTGCTCTCGTTACGACACAGAGGGAGTGAGGACAGAGCTGTCCTGTTGGGATGGTTGCAGCTGGGAGAAAGACTGCTTTTGCGTGTTCAGTAGCAATGCCATGCGAAGAGAAGCTCAATGGAGTTATTGCAGAGCAAGTTCTGCCTCAGTTTCCCTGTGGAAGTAACCCAATTAACACTGATGTCTCCTGGGGCTGCCATGAAGCCACTAATGCCCTCATGGGACAATGCAATCATACTCGGCGAGCTCTTGGGAGGGCTAAAACATCCATGATGCACTTGGCCAGGGTCTGCTCGGCCCCAGCACTTTCCTCCCAAGGAAGAGACACAAGGACGGACCCGGTGGCTTTGTGGCAGTAAGTGGCTGCTCCAGGATTGCATTTATCTGCTGTGGCTGTGAGGTGTTTGCAGCTGGTGTCTTACCCACACTTGGCTTTGTGCTGATGGGTTTTTTCCTATCTTTAATGCTCTGCATTTTCTCTAACACGCCTTGGCCCAGGCACGGGCTTGCTGACTCCCCCTTTAGCCTTCGAGCTTTTCCCAGGAAAGACCAAGGAGGGGAACAACCTGGAGGTAAATAGCCATTTGTTGGTTCTTGTCTGGTTCTTTGCTTGCTCTCAGGGAGGTGATGATGCTTGGGATGGTGACTTCCAGCCGACATGCCTTCCCTCTAGTGTCTCGCTGGCAAGGAGCATGGTGAGCTCTGCTGCACAGCTCACGTGCACACTGATTAGAAGGTAATGCCTTCTTAGGAGGAAAAAATCCAGCAGGTTTTAAACCTCAGTCAGGTTTGGGCTCCACTCCACTGTGCAGCCAGGTACACGCGTGCTCCAGCCCGAGGGCGTTGGGGAGAGGACAGGAGCCTCGCAGACATGTGCTGTGCTCGGGCAGACCCCGCCATGCAGGGACACATCCTGCGAGGACACTTAACCAGGCAGTGCACGGATCCTCCCCTGGGAGAGAAATGTCCCTCCTCTCTGCCGGGGGCTTGCGCAGGATGGGCTCTGGGATGATTGTGCCCGGGTGCCACCGCTGGCATGGCTCTAGGTGAGGACCTAGAGGTGAGGGCAGAGAAGACGATGCTCGGGGACATGCTGCCTCATTTCAACCCCTTTGGTTCCCTCGGGGTGAGCGCAGGGCCCCGCAGGCCCCGGCCGCCTGCACCGTTCCCCCTCTCGCCCTCCAGCCTGTTTGACTCCTACAATCCGGGGGCGGTTGGGAAACCGACAGCTGGAGCCAACCCGCGCCAGCGCTGGTTTGGTGCTGCCATGCCAACCCTGTTTCCATGGCAATGGGCACGCAATGGGCGACCGCCAGGCAAGGCCAAGATGCCCAAAAAAAGTGATGCGGTACCCCCTGAAATCGCCGGCCTGGGGCTGGGAGCCTGCGGCCACTGCCCAGGGAACCAGATCAAAACCTCCCCAGAGTGTAAGTGGTTGTAACAGGGGAGGTAAAACCCTGTGAAACCATCAAGGGAGAAAAAGGAGGGGGTGTGCACACAGCGCCTTCGACAACACCCTCCGACCGTCTTAGAGCCTAATTTAATTAAAATCGATGGATCTTACATAATTCTCAGGGCACCGCGCTGCTGGAAGCCACCCCCGCCCGGTGCTGGCGAGGGCCTCTCGGTGTGGGGGTGTCAGAAAGGCAGTGGGGCGCAGGGGGACGTGGTCCCCAGGGCCGGCTGACCCCCGGGGCCACTCATCACCGGCCCCTCCCTTTGTGTAACTCGCTGCAGCCCGGTGTTTATACAGTTCCAGATTGAAGACTAGGTGCGTATCAAAACATTTTAAAATAACTCTGCCTTTTGTTAGCACCGCAGCTATCTTTAGAAAAAGATTTTATTTTATTTTATTTGAAAGCCCTCTCTGGGAGGTTTCAATGGAACAGATCCTCAGCCTGCCAGCAGTTTAAAGGGACACGGGTGTGGTGGAGATCTCCTTTCTTGGCTGGAAATGCTGTATTGATTATTGCTTATTGATCCGATAAATCCCATCCTACCCTCACAACCGCTTCCTCATCCTTCTCCTGAGATTTCCGCAGCTGGAAGTGGCTGTGTTTTGCTCAAAGTGTTGCTTGTGACCAACTTGTCCAGTTGCCCCCTTCCAGTGCTGCACTGGGCTGGCTCTGAAGCTCCATCACCTCTGTGTCAGCAACTGCCCTGGTCACGACAGCTGGTGGTTTTCCCAAAGACGCTAAAATCAGGGGGAGGACGATCATGTTTTTACATGATGAACCCAGGGCGCAGTGATGGGCCGCCACCTCTGCAGCCACGGCAGTGGCCCAGGAGACAGCGCACACCCTCCAGTGAGCGATGGTGTCCCCTGCTCCAGCTGCGATGGGCATGGTGGACGCAGCAGGGAGGTGGAGGGGAAGAGGAGCTCTGTGTTCGAGCAGAGTTAGCTGGGAAGGCGCCCAGAGCCAGCCGGGTGCCAGCTCTGCACCTTTTGGGAAGCCAAATTGTCGTGTGTCTCATCAGTTGTCCCTTTAGCAGCCTGACTTCCCTTGTGGCACTCTGGGGAGAGGGGTGTGCAAGTCACCCGCAACAGGCAGGGTGGCTGGGGTCCCTCTGAGGCTGGCAACCTCAGCCTTCGCCCTTCCTTGATAGCACCAGCAGCGAGGGAGAGACTGGGCATCCAGCCTGAAGCGTTCGGATGCTAGCAGAGTGGCCGAGCACAGGCTCTGCCCTCCCTTTCTGCTTCTTGTGCGCTGCTCTCTGGTTTCCTGCTCCCTCCAGACTCTGATCTCTCTGACACTGAGCATGTCACCCCTTTCTTCTCCCCCAGGAGACAGGAGCAGTTCCAGACAAACCCCGACAGCTACAATGGGGCTGTGCGAGAGAATTATGCCTGGTCCCAAGACTTCAGTGACCTGGAGATTAAAGTGCCCGTGCCCAAGCACGTCGTAAAAGGCAAACAGGTAAAGTGGTGTTAATTGTGTGTCTTTCAGCATTTCCCTTTCCCTCGGGGTGCCCAGCTTTCCCAGGAAGCTCTGTTTGGAGTGGGAAGGCTCCTTGTCCTTTGTACTCCAGGAGCAGGATGCAGTCATTCCTTTTTCTCCGGTGCTGGGTGTGTGGCTGGTGGGAACTGACAGTCCCAGCCTGGCTGTGTTCCCGTTGTGACAGCAGTGTCCTGTTGCTCCGGCCCCAGCGGGCTTCGCTGGCACCACATGGCACTTTCTGCACTTTTTCTTTCCACTTCCACTGACTGCAAACTTGCACATGGGTTTTGAGCCTGCCTGGGGATGAACGCTCCTTCCCCGGTTGCTCTCTGTGGCTTGGAGTGTCTCCAGCAAGCGGGAGCTGCTGGAACGGCTCCTCTGGCACTTGGGAACTGGAGCAGGCACAGCCCATATGAGACCTGACCTGCTCTGGGTGGGAGCTGGGGCTGGGGTGCAGGCTCAGTGGCCAGACTCTCTCCCTGGCTGCCTGTGTGGGCAGGGGCGTCTCACCTCCCTCCTTGGCTCAGGCAGGAACTTACCTTCTCTGCTCCTGGCCACGAGCGGTCATGTCATTTTTCCTTCACCACTTCTGTTCCCTGCCAGCGAGGGACTCGAGAGGAGCATGCCCATGGCTGGCGTTAGTTGAACCCAGAAGTTTCAGCTCTCCTATCTTTCCTGAGTGCTGCCCTCCCCATGGCTGATTCTGTATTTTTCCATTTGGGAAGTTCGCGCTCCCCCACCTCCCGTTCTCCTCTGCTTCCAGGGCGGCTGAAATGAGCACGCTTGGGTTTATTCACCGGCTCCAGCCTACACAGCTCCTGATCATGCCAAAAGAGTGTAATTGGCAGCAGCAACCTGAACTGGAGGGGTGAGGGAGCAAATGGCTGCCACGGGGACAGCAGGGGGACCAGGAGATGCATCTCTCCCAGTGGGTCTCTAAAACAAACCCAGGCTGTTTCTTGGAATGATTTGGGGGCATCCAGACGGATGTTCCATCCCTCTGCATGATATTGCAGTCACGATGCCTCTCCCTGCCCAGGGAAGTGCCCTTTGTGCCAGGGGAGTTGTGTCCTTGCCAAAAAAAAAAAAAAAAAGCATCAGGCTTTGTCCGTCCCGTTCTTTGCCACCCAGAGGTGCAGAGCCCTTGCAGGTGCCCGGAGGAGGTGGCACAGGACCTTTTCTTGACTCGAGACTGTGCCGTTGCTGCAGAAGAGCCGCTGCCTGGCAGTGGGGTGGTTATCGGGGCAGCTCCTTCCCACGCTGTTGCCCATGGCACGGCTCTGCCTGCCCTGGCCCTAGTTTCTGCCTGCGCTGCCCTCTCGGGGCAGTCAGGTGTCGGACTTTCCTTATCCTTGTGAGGTGTCTCCTGGTATTTGGTTTGTACATCCCCCTTAGGGCTCCTCTTGGCAGCTGAGTTTTCACCTTGAAGTGATTCTTTAGATCTCTTCCAGCCTCGGGGGAGCGGAAGCAGTTAGGCTGGGTGACGGGCCAAAGCAGGATGGTTCAGAGCCATTTTAAAGTTCAATGGACTTCGGACGTGTTGTTGATGGGTTCCCCTACATTCACCACACAGCTTCATCTTTTTAAAAAATTATCAGGTTTTTGGCTTCTACCTGCCAAGGCGAGATTAAAAATCTCCCCCATTTGGTCCCCGGGCTCAGAGTGCGCTCAGCTCTAATGCTGCTCAAAATCTTGCTTGTGACATTTTTTTGGGTTCAAGATGTTGCTATGGCACATTTTTGCTCGGGCGAGCTTGAGGTTTCCTTGTATGGAGCTCCAAAAAAGTGTCCGTGGAGCAGGAATGGGTGATGGGGTAGGTGGGAGCATCTTCCTCTGCGGTCTCCACCTCTCTGATCTACTTACAGGCGTAACAGGGGCCCATGGATCCAAATGCTTTCCAAGCACTTAAATAGAGATAATGACAACAAGCCTCTCTTTTTGCCTGGCTCGGAGGAGACGAGCTAGATTCCTTCATAAGTTTGTGTTTGCTTGTTTGATTTGCGTGGGCGGGCGTGGGCGTTTTAGTGTGCACAGAAATTATTGTGGTGGAAAACCATGGCAGAGAGCTGAGATCCGGATTTCCTTGCAAGCACTGGCAAAGCCAGGCATTTTGGGGGGCAGAGGTGCGCGTGGGGTGCGCATGGTGGGGGACAAGCAGCCTTGGAGCCCTGGGGTGCCCCTGTTCATGGCTGTGCTTGCTGGGACAGGGTGTTTCCCGTGGGATCGCCCTTGGCTTGCCCCCAGCCACTGCCGGGGGTCAGGTGCAGGCTGTCTGTGCCTGGTTCTGGCAAACCCCGGTTCTGCCAGCCATGTGTGCCCTGAGCGCAGCGCGGTGGGACAGTGCGGGTGGCAGGGGATGGGGGGAGGAAGGGCAGCCCCTTGGAGAGCCCAGCCACCCTCCCCAGTGGAGCAGAGGTGATTTTTCCACCAAGGCACCTGAGAAGGAGCTGCTGCCCACGTGCGCCAAACCCTGCGTTCTCCGGGCACCACCACGCGCGCACATGAGTCCTCTCGCACATTTCTCTCCACACAGGGGGCCAGGGCTCTCTGGCGGTGCGTGCTTTGCTCCTGTCCCGTCACTGCTCCCGGTGGGCTGGCCAAGAGGGGCCTTTTTGTTGGCTGCAGGTGGAAGCGGGTGTTGCAATCGCTTCTCGCGCTGGCTGGTTGTGCAGCGAAGCAGCTGGGTTAAGGCTGCTGGGTTTGGATCTCTTCCTCCATTTGGGTTTCTCTGCTCCCTCTCCTAATGCCCTGCTGGTCCCAGAGCCACCTCCAGCACATCCCTTAGCCACCTTGGAATAAAACCCCTCTTGCATTTGATTGTGGATCCGACGGCCCTGATGCTGCATCTGTGCTTTCCATATCTCCAGCCTCCCTGGCCCTCCATGCCCCAAAGAAGCCCCTCCAGAAGGCGACTTGGGGGTCACCTTGCTTTTTTCCCCTTGACCCTTTCTGAGCAGGCCCTGTGCCACACACTGAGAGAGCTCGGCACCAGCAGCCCTGTCCTTGCGTCCGGGGACCAGAGTCGGTGGTGGCAGAGAGCAGAGGCTTGTCCCTGTGGTGAGGCCTCAGCCCTGGGCTGGAGAAAGCTGCTCCATGCTGCAGCCTCTCTGGAGATGTTTCCCATCCAGGAGGAGCTGCTTTCACAGAGGCTGCCTGCAGCCACATGCCGGGTGAAGGTCAGGCATCCTCTCCTGTCTGGCAGAGCCGGAGCTCGCGTCCCTTCCCCAATCCCCTGTGACCGCAGTCCTGCTGCCAGCGTTGGCATTGGAGCTCAGTCCCAGTGTTCCCTGTGCTGTGTGCTGGGACTCTGCTCCTGTCGAAGCCCTGGCAGCTCCCTGTCATGCACAGCAGGTCTGGGGGCTTTATCTGGGTGGCATCGATCAGATGCAGCCATGGTGCCCTCCCCGGCTGGAGCAGCTTTGCCTGTCTCTTGCCTGCGTGGAGCTAGTGAGCCGCTGGAAATCTCCTAGGTAATGGATAATGTAATAACATTTCAAATGAGATCTGCAGAGCGGGAGGAAGATCTGGGGGAACTCTGGGAGAGAATGCAGGCAAATCTCACCGCAGTCTCCTCCTCTCAGGCCAGAGACAGGGCAGTGCCAGGGGCCACAAAACTGCCCCTTCCTGGCCAGGTCCTCTCTTAGTCCCCTGGCCCAGCTCGGGCTCTCTGCTGGCGGCAGCTCAGGGCCAAAGGGGAAAGGAGAGAGCATATGGTCTCTCCGGAGACCGAGGGTACTGCGTGCAGCACAGCAAAGTTGCAGTCTGCCTCTGTCTCCCTGGGGGAGAGCCGTGTCACCTGCACGGCAGGTCAGAGCAGGGTTCCCCATATGGCTGCTGCAGGCAGGAGCTGGCCCCGTTCCTGGGGATGGAGCTGCCTCATCCCCCGGCCCCCGTGGCAGGGAGAAGGGGAGCTGTGCCGCAGCATCCCTCCCGCACGCGGCCCCTCCTCATGCCCAATGGGAGGCCTGGGCTGAGCCCAGTGCTGGCTCTGGTGGCAGAAGCAGAGCCAAGGAGTTTCGGTGTGGTGCAGCAGAAGGGACGAGCTGCTGCAGCCCTTCCCGGTGTAGAAATCCCTGATTCGCTCCCGCTCGGTAGGGAAGCACTCAGCCCCCACGAACACACTCCCCCATGCCCAGCTCATCACGGTGACGGCCGGGCACCCACTGTGCTCCGAACAGCTCGGTCACAGCAAGTGGGTGTCCAACCTTTGAGCGCTGTATGGAGGAGGCCTGTAGCATTGCTGGCTTTCTCTGTGGGGAAACTGAGGCACAGGGCAGTCACAGTGGCAAAACCAGCTGCCTCAAATCCTTCTTAGGGCTCTGTCTGCTGGGTTCCGCTGCCTTTCCTTCCCCAGAGAGGTTTCCTTTCTCCTCCGAGTTGTTGCTATTTGCTCTGAAATGACAGCGGGATTCCCACCCTCCTGCTACATGCAGGTCTGAAAGCTCTTCTTTCTCTCTCATCCCCAGCGAGTGCACTTGACTCCACACCCCAAATAACACAGCAAGAGGGCAAGCAGGAGCCTTCCTGATTATTTTCTGTCTCTGTGTGTTTCCAGGTGTCTGTGGATATCAGCAACAGCACAATTCGCGTAGCGGTGCTGGAGGGGAGCAGTCAGCGTGTCCTCATGGAAGGGAAGCTCACCCACAAGATCAACACAGAGAGTTCCCTCTGGAGCCTGGAGCCAGGGAAGTGCATTTTGGTAAGGGTCGTCCACAACGGCCATGTCTCCACACCTTAGCTTGCAGCTCTACTGGGCTTGACCTGGAAAACTGGAGCAGATGGAAGTTTGAGCCAGTTCTGGATGTGTCTGGCTTTCCCCATCCAATGTCCAGCTCGCTCTGCCCTTGACTGTGTGCTGTGCCCTGCCTCCAGCTCCTGAGCTGCCCCTCTGGGTGAGCAGCAGCGGGGTGCTGGCAAAGCAACACGTCCATCGGATTGGGTGAGGAGGGTCCTCAGTCACAGAATCACAGAGTGACAGGGGTGGGAAGGGACCTCTGGAGATCATCTAGTCCAGCCCCCTGCCAGAGCAGGTGGCACAGGAACGCGTCCAGGCGGGTTTGGGATGCCTCCAGAGACGGAGACTCCCCCACCTCTCTGGGCAGCCTGTGCCAGGGCTCTGCCACCCTCACAGGAAAGAAGTTCCTCCTCATGTTTAGGTGGAACTTCCTATGGTCAAGTTTGTGCCCGTTACCCCTTGTCCTGTCGCTGGGCACCACTGAAAAGAGTCTGGCCCCGTCCTCCTGACACCCCCCCTTTAAGTGTTTATAAGTGTTGATAAGATCCCCCCTCAGTCGTCTTTTTTCCAGACTGAAGAGACCCAAATCCTTCAGCCTTTCCTCAGCGGAGAGGTGTTCCAGGCCCCTCATCATCTTGGTAGCCCTTTGCTGTCCCCTCTCCAGCAGTTTCCTGTCCTTCTTGAACCTTCTTGAACCAGCTGTGGCCTCCCCAGGGCAGAGCAGAAGGGGAGGATGACCTCCCTCCACCTGCTGGCCACGCTCTTCTTGATGCCCCCCAGGATGCCATTGGCCTTCTTGGCCACAAGGGCCCATCGCTGGCTCATGGGCACCCTGTTGTCCCCCAGGACTCCCAGGTCTCTTTCCACAGAGCTGCTCTCCAGCAGGTCAGCCCCAACCTGTACCGGTGCGGGGGGTTATTTCTCCCCAGGTGCAGCACCCCGCACTTGCCCTTGTTCAGTATCATAAGGTTTCTCTCTGCCCAAATCTCCAGCCTGTCCAGGTCTCTCTGGATGGCGGCACAGCCTTCCGGTGTGTCAGCCACCCCCCCAGCTTTGTGTCATCAGCAAACTTGCTGAGGGTGCACTCTGTCCCTTCATCCAGGTCATTTATGAACATATTGAACAATCTCCAGCCTGTAGTGGTGGGAGCACATCTCTTATCTAGGGGTGGTCACTGTCCCCTGATCCTGGCACATAGGGTCTGAGGGAGGCCGTGGCACCGCACTGTGGTGCCAGTGCTGCGCACCTGTCCTTGCCAGCTTTGCCCTCTGACTCTCCTGGCCCCAGTCCTTACCCCAGCATCCCAGCAGATGCCTGTTCCCTGCCATTCATTTCACAGAATCACACAGAATCACAGAGTGGTTCGGGTTGGAAGGGACCTTAAAGATCATCTGGTTCCATTTCTGTCCTGCCTCGGGTTTCTTACTTAGCCTGTCTGAAGCAGTCGCTGTGACTACTTCTCTCTTTGCCTTCAGCAGCCGCCGTGACTTACTGTGCCTCCCGCCCCAGCACCACAAATCGTCCCTGTCAAGGTGGTTCGGGGGCTGTTGCTGCCCAGCAGTGTGTTACTGGGGGGTTCCCAGGCTCGTGACTGGTTTCTGGTGTGCTCCAGATGTCCAGGCTGAGTGTGTGAGTTCTGCTCTCCTGGGGCTGTGTCCATACCTGGGGCTGTCCTGGGAGTTGCGTTGCTGCCCATCAGCCTGGGATCTCGAGTGTCAAACAGTTGCAAAACTCCTGTGCAAGTTTTGGGATTGTGCAAGCAAGGATTGTGCTGGCAGTGGGGTTTTGCCATCCACGGCCATCTTTACTCTCTCTTTTTCCACCCAGAGGCTTTCCCAGAAGTTTCGTGATCAGTCGAGGCTGCCATCAGCCCCAGGAGGGGATTCCAGCTGCCTGGCTCTGGCAGCTGTTCCTGACCCTGTGCAGGTAGCACCGCCCCTGCAAGAGAAGGAGCAGGCTTTGAGCCTTCTCCCTGTGTCACAAGGGTGGCAGCAGATGGGCACCCAAAGCCAAGCCCCCGCAGTGGGAAATGGAGTGGGAATGTGCTGCCAGAGACAGAAGTGCTGACGGTGGAGCATGAGGAGGCTGCATGGGCACTGCCTGGCCACTGCAGATCCCTATGGATGTGCTCTGGAATGACAGACCCGAAAGGGTGAAGTCCCTGCAAGAGAGAGGAGCTTCTCCAACTCCGTTAGGCTGTTGAAAGGATGTGAAAAAGGAGGCAGTGGCATCATTAGCTTGCATTTTTCAAATGTTTTTAAGCTTCTTGAAAATTAACTGATCTAGGAAGAGAAACAATCCTGGGAAGGAGTGAACACATTCAAGAGGAGGTGGCCCAACGGGTGGCTGCTCCATGGCAGGGATGGGAGTCCCTGGTGGGTGTTCCCAGGATTAAAAAGGGAGACAGTGTTTGTTAAACACCCAGCACCGGAGGAGGATGGGAATGGCGCGCGGGTGGAGCGAGACTCAGGGTGTTCTGGAGCGTCCATGGGCAGCGCGGGGAGCGGTCCCATTACTTGCAACCCTAGAGCTGGGTCTTGCCTTGAGTTAGCAGGAGTGCAGGGTTGTGAGGATCTCCAGCTGGCTGCCAACATATTGATGGTGGGATGGAATTTCGCTTGTAGAATTGTAAGGTAACTGGAGCAGAGTGAGTAATTCTCGCCCAAGAGCATCTCCTTTTTCCGTGCACAGGGTAGCCAAAAGTGGTTTGCAGCTCCTCCCGATTCATTCATCAGGAGACACCCAGCCATGTATTAATGAATTGCTTCGTTCAGCGCCTGGGAGGGAATGGGACAGGAGCCGTTTGGGCTGGGTTGAAGGACTGATGGGGTGCACGGGCCCTTTCTGTACCCGAGTTTGTGCGTCCACGTGTTGCGCAGCTCCAAGTGAACTCCGAGTGTGGCAGTCAGGAGTGTCTTTATCCCATGAGATGCTGCAAGGTGCCACCTGGCTGCCCTCCCTGGCGCCCAGCGTGGGGATGTGGCTGAAACCCAACTCCCCCAGTACCAGTGATGGAGTTGTCGAGGACATCCTGGCTGCCTCCATTACTGCTTGGGGCACCTCAGTGGCTCTGACCAGAGGAAAACCTGTGCGTGCTCGTCTTTTCGTGATCTGTGAATTGAAGCAAGCCCTGTGGGCAGAGCTTGATCCCTGCGCTGAGGAGGTGAAGTCTCTCCTGCTTGGTCTTGTCCATCTGAGAAAGTCCCAGTTCTGTGCAAAGAGGCCATTCAGTCCCATGCGTTATTGCAGGACGTATCAAGGATTGTCGAGTTCCCTGCTCTCTCCGGGCTGCTGTTACAGCCACCTTTCGTGTCCTTGGCTTCCCCTGTCCCCTGCTCAGTTCCCTTCTGGGACAGCTGTTCACGGGCTCTCATTGCCTGCCTCCCTTCTCCCCCCAGCTCTTATTGTTAGAAGGTGAATTTGCCTTATAACCCCTCCCAACTCTGCTTTCCCCATCCTCTCTGGTGTTCTTATCAATTTATCTTCTTCATCATACGTCTGCTTACTCTCCAGCAGCCCCAGAGACTGCTCGCCTTTCCCCTTCTGCTCCGCAAGGTTCTCCCTGCCAGAGCCTGGGTTGAGCACCGATGCATGTCCCATCTCGTCCTTTGGCACACTCGTGGTTTGCACAGCAGCCCGGCCGCGGCAGACACCCAGTGGGTGTCATTTCGAAGCGGAGCGCTCTGCCGATGCCCACAGTGTGTGGTGAGGCCTCTGTCCACACCTCCTCCTGCTCAGGATCATGTCCCGGGATCGTGTCCCTGCCTGCCGCGCCGAAGCCCCAGTCCGAGTATAATCCCTGCGTGCTCCCTTTGCTGTCACACCCGCTCGCTTGTCAAAAGTGAGATTAAAATAACTTCGCACAAGCTGTTTTTAGAAATCTCCGCTGGGTGTTGTGCACAACACATTTTGGGATTATTTTTTTTGTTGAGGATTTTTTCCCCCTGTTCCCTCTCTTTTTCTCCTCCTCTCCAGCATTTGTTATCCACGCTTGGGCTGTTGTCACCAAGTCCTGCCTTGAACAGGTATTACAGTCTTCAGCTTGTCATCTTGTGAGCCGAGAGGCCAAGTTAATAATGATCTGTGATGCTCTCCCTCCGCCTTGCCCTCCACACACTGCTGGAAACATCGCCTGCTGCCTCCTCCATAGCCCCTAAACGTCTCCTGCTGACTTTTGGGGCGACAGCTGCTGTTGTCCCAGAAGGAAAGCAGGTGGTGAGAGGTTGTTTATCCAAGACCTACTTATATCCCTTGGCAGCATCTCTTCAGCTCTGACAAGGTATTTAGGACTGGGGAAGAAACCTCATGCTATGACAAAGCCCAGCACCGGCAACAAAGGGTTGTGCCCTTCCTGGCAGGGTGTTGAGATGTGACATGACACTGTGTCCGTGCCGATGATGCCTGTCACCCTCTTTGCACACCGTGGGAGGATCCCTCCTGGCCACAGATGTGCCTGCTGAGTGTCCCGTCCCTCCTGCGTGTCCATCTCCACCTGCAGCAATGCTCCTTGCGATCTATCCTCGCCCGGCCCCTGTGCTTTGCCGAGCGCACCCATGTGGGAACAGCCCCTTCCCCTCGTGGCTGACAGCTCATGTCACCAGCTTTGGGAACACGGGCGCTGCGGCACAAGGACACTGCTGGCTTTGGATGCAGCAACTTGTCCCCCTGCGAGCCTCCCTCTCCTCAGGCCACTGTTGCAGAGGCTGTTCCTGCCTCCCCTGAGCCCCAAAAGACTAAGCTGGGCTTTTACCCCTCTCGGCCATGGGTGAAAGATCTCCTACAGCCCAGGAGCCTAAAAACCACAGCCAAAGTCATACTGAGAGCCCAGACACGCTGCAGGGCCCCGATCCTTCCTCTGGCAAACAGACACCAGCATTTCTAGGACCCTGGAGGGTTGGGCTGGGGAACTTGTAGAGGCAACTTCAAGTGAGAGCAAAGCTTTTGCCTTGTCTCGAAGCGAGTAGTGTAATCAGGTCGGGATTTGTCCTTGTGAAAAAAATCCCTGCTCCTTCCTGGAGCCCCCCTGGGTTGCCGGAGTGCCCCTGAGGCAGCGTGCAGCCTTGCGTGGTGCTGTTGGTCAAGCACCAGAGCCTTCCTCGGTGGGTGGGTGAGGCCTGGTGCTCACAGGGCATCACCCTGCCTGGGCTGAGCCCAGAGATCTGCCATGGTCTCTCAGCTCTCCCTTACCTCGACCTTCTTGCACTCGGTGAGGCTCCAGCCTGCCTCTCCATCACCACAAGCTTTCGTAGCCCAGTAGCCCAGCTGAGCAGCGGGCTGAATCAACGGAGACCGTCGGCGGAAGCATATCTGAGGATCAACCTGAGCCCTGCTCCCCATCCTGGAGGTTGGACCTGTCCGCAGCGAGCTCTTCATCACCGCTTCAAACCACAAAACCCCAAGCTCAAGGTGATAGAGAGAGCTTTGCCCTGGCTCATGGGCATTTCAGAGGCTCGCATTGGAAAGTGGGGCTCCCAGCTCGGAGTGAGTCCCACTTTATCATACCTCCCCCTGGAATAAAGGGGGATGAGCAAATTCCCCCGTGTGCACAAAGTGGGCTGCAGAGGTTAATTAATTATTGTTTGCAAAGCACTCAGCACTGTAGCGATGTGCACCACATAAAAGCTGGTGAGGAAATGAATAATTCTGTCTTCCCAGCAGGGCGGGAAACAGTATGCGGTAAATAAAGCGAGGGCCACGCATGGGGTGAGGAGGAGGAGAGGATCCCCAGGCTGGCGGTCACGGCAGCAGCTCCCCTGGCTTTTGCTGGGGGTGGTCTGTGGATGAGGGGGATTTGGATCTTGTGGGTGTTTCCCACCTGCTCCCTGGCTCTATGGGGGTTCCCTGGGGTCTGCTGGTGGTGGGGGACAGTGGTGGGGTGCCAGGGGAGGAAGAGATTTGGTAGCAAAGGGGGAAGGGATGGCTTTTCCTTCCCCTGGTGCTCTGGGATGGAGGTGAGGTGATGCCTGTTAAGCCATTACGTCCTCTGGCATCTGTTTGTCCCTCTGCTGCCAGCCTGGCTCTGGCAGGGACACACCAAGCAGGGCCTTGCCATCACACCGAAGCCATCGCCGGGGAAGCTCCCACCTCATCAGCGGCACCGTGGGGACGTTCCTCTTGTTTCAAACCCAGAGGAGTAGCAGCGAACCTGGAGGGTGCTCCGGCATGCCGCAGGCTTGGGCTGGCCGGGCCAGCTGGCCCACGGCTCGTCTTGCCCGTCGAAGGGCTGAGGTTCCTGGAGAGCTTGCTGCTCCCCTGCCCGCCCACCCAGGGCTGGGAAGCCCACGAGCAAAACCTCATCAGCTCTTCCTCCCCTGGAAAGTGGAACTGTGCAATTAAGAGGAGAGCAAGCATGCCTGTCTACCTGGAAAATGTAACGCCTTCCCCGAGCTGGAATATTTTACCGGCTCTGCTCTCCCAGAAGGATTAAGCCCCAGCCACCCCCTCCCGTATTAATTGGTTCCTTTTCTTTGCACCGCAGAGAGACACCCGGCTCCAAAACTTTAATGGCTGCCCGTGTTTTCCCCTCCAGAGCTCTTGAGCTTCCAGGGAGGTTTGAGTAAATTGTATTGTCTGCCTTTATTGATGATTTTGCAGAACGCCATAAATCTTCCTTGCTGCTGGGATTATTGCTAAAATAATACAGGAGAAAGGAGCCCACCCCTCCTGGCAAAAAAAAAAAAGCAGGTTGGGGTTCCCGGTGTGGGATGCTGACACCCGGCACGGCCCCTCCAGCGGTGTGGCTCCATACAGGGCGCTGCTGGTGTGGCAGGGATGGCCCGTGGGTTTTGCCAGCAAGGACGTCGGCTGGAGGCGAGGGGATATCCCCTCTCTTTGGGCCATCCCTCCATGGCCGCCCAATGAGCCACGGTGCTGCGGGAGGCAGGTGCTGGTGACAAGCAGGGGTGGCACGGAGCGGCAGGTGACTTTTTTGCCTTCCTTGTCACCCACACTGCCGCCCGTGGAGCAAGCCCTGTGAGGAGCCAAGGCGAGAGCTCCTTCTGGGTTAGCAAAACGCAAAATTGCAGCATGGCCATGCTGGGAGCCCTGGCCCCCTGCTCTGCTGGGCAGGGCCTCTTCAGCTGATGGGTCCCTGGGCTCTCAGCTCCGGGGTGGCCGCGGACCAGCCAGCCCGACTCCCTGAGCCCCGTACTGTGTTGCTGCTGTGGCATCAGCCATGTGGTCCAGGGTGGCATTAAGTCAGGCTCACAGCGTCGCTGCCACGGGGTGTGGGACGGGCAGGGGGTAACACATCCCAGGGCAGGACGGGGGCTCCGCTCCCCACTCTGCTCTGATCTGCACCTTCTTCCCAGATCAACCTGAACAAAGGGGATGAGTACTGGTGGAACGCCATCCTGGAGGGTGAGGAGCAGATCGACATCGACAAGATCAACAAGGAGCGCTCCATGGCCACGGTGGATGAGGAGGAGCATGCCATGCTGGACCGCCTCACTTTCGACTACCACCAGAAGCTGCAGGGCAAGCCCCAGAGCCACGAGCTGGTAGGTGCCGGCTGTCCCATGCCCCCAGCCCAGCCACATGCTCTCTGGCTCATCCGTTGATCCCATCTCCGGTAAAAGGGTGCGGCGTGGGGCAGTTCCACAGCTCTGCTCCATCTCCGAGCTCCTCCTCACACAGCGTCCCCCCACATCTCCATTTTGGAGGCATGAGTTTCTGGTGGTCCCTGGCTTTTGCCCGAAACACTCCTGTCTTTCCCTTCTTGGCACCTTGGCAAATGCCAGTGAGCCCAGATTCCCCCACATGGCCCCGCCGTCCCCCTGCTCCCTCTGCGCTGGGGTGAGCCCATGTGGGTCTGGGATCAGCCCCCCCAAGCTGCCACCTTTTGCTGCCCATCGTTCCCTGCCTCCCATGTGCTGTCTGCCCTTTCCCGAGCCAGGGAGCGGGGCGTGGGTGAAGCACGGCAGTGGCTGCATGCCCTTGGAAATGAGTGAGCACTGCCCTCGGCCAGGGAGCAAAGGTGCAGGGTCAGCCCTGGCCTGACGGGAGCCTGTGGCCTCTTTGCAGAAGGTGCATGAGATGCTGAAGAAGGGCTGGGACACCGAGGGCTCCCCATTCCGCGGCCAGAAGTTTGACCCCTCCATGTTCAACATCTCCCCCGGCGCTGTGCAGTTTTGACGGCGTCGAAAAACCACCGAGAAATGAAGTGGGGAGAGGAGAAACCCACCCAGCCACCCACCTGGGACCCTCGCACCCAGCGCCGGTGCCCGTAACCCACTCGCTGATGAGACGTGCTGTGTGAGATCCTTCCACTGCCTTCACCACCCGGCACTGTCACCGGCTGTTTGATGTACACGCAGGGAAACCTGGCGAATGCAGATTTACGTCCCATCACCAAGGCAACCCGAGCGGCTGGGACCCTTCTCCTTTCCTTGCCTCGCGCTGGCGACGGCGCAGTTGTTTTTCAGGAATAGACGGAGCTCGTTGGGTGACATAATTATTATTTCTGGTGGCTGAGGATGCTTCTTTGCAGGCTTCTGGGGGTGCAGCTCCCTCCCCGCCCTGGCACCAGGCAGTTTTGCCCCTTGCAGGCAGCAGGGAGCAGCGGGGCTGTCACCCATAACACTGTGGCACAGAGCCGAGGGGGGGGGTCCAGGCTGTGTTTGGGGGTCCCTGGCAGGGGGTACAGGCCCAGCCCTCGTGGCCACCAGCCCCCCCCAGTAGCCCTAGAAATGTCTGGGCTTCCCTGGCACAGCACTTTGGGGTCTGGGAGGGGGGACATGGGAGCCCTCGGCCCCCCCCAGGCCCAGCCCAGCTCTTGCAGCTTCCCAGTGGCCCCCACCCTGGGGCAGTGGGCTGGGGGTCCCCGGCCATCACCTTCCCCCCACCCCCCTTTATTTTGGTTTGCAATAAAAATGTTTCTGGAGCGTGGGGCATGTGAGTGATTCAGTGCCACCGCCTGGGGAGGGGCACACATGCACCCTGACCCCCCCCAACACCACCCTGCTTGAAGGTTGGGGTTGGGGATGTCTGCAGGTGGCCCTTGTGGCCCCTCGTGGCCCCAGGGACGGGGGTGGTGGGGGCTGGATTTCGGTGTCCTTGGCGGGGTGGATATGGGATCTGTGGCGGGGGGGGGGGGCTGGATTGGGCCCTGTGGGCCCAGGTGCCTGGTGGCTTTGGGGGTGCTGACCTCGGAGGTCTCACCCCACTGCTCCCCACCTCCCTGTCGCCGTGTCGTGCGTGTGTGTGTGTGTCCCATCTCCCCCGCGCCAGGCGCTGAAATTTCTCCAGTGGCGATGCACAAATATAACTGGGCTCAGTTCAGTCCCCCACGGCCGCCCACGGTCCCCATGGCAACGGCAGCGCCAGCCGCCAGCCGCCCACCCGTGCTCGCCCCGCGCCCCGGGGTGGGCACCCGCGCCCCACGCCGCCCACCCGCCCGCTCGCCCCCACGGGGCCGCTGTGAGGCTGTGGGGGGAAGGACCCCGCTGTCCGCGCACACTGGCCAGGCCCTGGGGCTGCTGGTGGCTTCCTGGGTGGCCTCTTGTGCCTGCCCCCCTCCCCTCCCTAGAAAAATTTGTCCCCCCCCAACAAGCATTGGGGGGCTTCAAGGTGCCCTTGGGGGAGGCAAGGGGGGAGATTTTTGCCCCCTCAGACCCCTCCCGGGTCTTTTGCTTAGTGGGGAGGTTGGAGCTGGACGGGTTGTTTGAGGTGATGTGGGGGGGGCGTCGGTATTGGGGGGCGCATAGGGGGGTGTCCGCGGGGGGGACACAGGGCGATGGTGGAGGGGGTGGATGATGCATTCCTTGAGGGGGGTGTCTGGATACTGGGGTCTTTTTTTTTGGGGGGGGGGGGGGGGAGATCCAGTGGGGGGCAGTAGATTTGGGGTCCTTGGTGGGGATGTGAGATCCCAGGGAGGGGTTCTGGGTATGGAGCCTTTTCGGGGGGGTTGAATGTGGGTCCTCAGGGTGGGGGAGAAGGCCTGGATTTGGGCTCCTTTGTGAGGGGGGATGTGGGATCCGTGGGAGGGGTCCTGGATGCAGGGATATTTGAGGGGGGAATCCCGGGGGGGGGATGTGTGTGTGTGTCTGTCTGCATATGGGACCTTTTGGGGGGTGGATGTGGGTCCCCCCCAACCTGGGGAGGGTGGGATTTGGGATAGAAGGGTACCGGAGGGGACACCTTTGGGGAGACACGTTGGAAAAGGGGGATCCCCGCGGGGTCCTGGAGGGGTCCAGCCCCGGGGTGGGGGTGGGGGATGCGGGTGGGGATCGGCGTGCGGGGGCGATCCGGCGGGTGCGCCGGGGAGGGTGGGGGGATCCCATCCCGGGGGGATGTGGGGGGCGGCGGGGGCTGTCCCGGGCTGGTGCCTCCCCCGGCCGGTGCCTCCCCCGGCCCGGCAGCGCCTCCTCCCGCCCCCCCGCGCCAGGCGGAGCCGGAGCCGGAGCGGAGCGGAGCCGGTGGCGGCTCATTGCGGCGCGGCGCGGCGGCAGCATGGCCACCACCGTGCCCTGCACCCGCTTCACCGACGAGTACCAGCTCTACGAGGAGATCGGCAAGTAAGAGCCGCCGGCACCGGGCATCGGGCACCGGGCGGGGGGCGGCGGGGCGGGGGGGGGGGGGGGGGGGGGGGGGGGGGGCGCTCCGGCCGCCGCTCGGTGCAGACGTGACGCATCTCACCCCCCCCCGCCACCGCGGGACGGGGCAACCGGGACCGGCCCTCCTCCCCAACCCCCCCCGAGACCGGCCCTGCCCAGCCCCCCCCCCCGCACTGCCCTCCCCCCGGTACTGGCCCTGCCCCCCCCCCCATAACCCCCCCTTTCATACCCCCTCCTTCCCCGGGCCGGTACCTGCCCCCCCCCCCCCCCCCCCCCGCCCCTCCAGCATCCCTCCCCGGCCCCGACCGCAGGGACCTCCGGGCCTTACAGCCCCCCGCCCCCCGGCGGCCCGGACCCCCCGGTTCCTCCGGGTCCCCCTCCATGCCCATAGACCCCCCCCAGTTCCTGCAGCCCCTTGTTCCCCAAGGACCTCCCCATCCTTACAGACCCCCCTCCCCCGATCTTTCCTGACTCCCCCCCAAGTCCTTATCGATGCCCTGGTCACCCCGGTCCTCTCCCAAGCCCCCCGGATCCCCCCCCCAGTCCCCAGTCACCCATCCTTATAGACCGCCCCCCCCCAGCCCTTATAGCCACCCTTGACCCTATGGACCCCCCCATCCTTATACAGCTCCCCCCGTCTCTCCTGACCCCCCCAGTCCTCATAGATCCCCCAGTGCTCCCAATGCCACCCCTGGCTCCTGCGGACCCCCCCCAGTCCTTGCAGTCCCCCTTGCTCCTATAGACCCCCCGATCCTCACAGACCCCCCCAAGTGTCTCCAGACCCCCTTGGTTCTTATTGACCCACATCCCCTCCAGACCCCCCCAAAACCCTTACCGACACCCCCCCCCCCCAACACTTAGAGCCACACGGGTCCTTATAGACCTCCCAAACCCCCTCAATCCCGATAGAGAGCCCCCCCCCGGAGTCCTTATCGCCCCCCTGGTCCCTGTAGAGATCCCTCATCCTCCAGCCCGTCCTTGAGTCTTTGTAGGCACCTGCTCCTTTCAGACCCCCCCCCCCCCCCCACATCCTCCAGGCCTCCCTCGCCCCCCCCTTGCCCCCCACCCCTGTAGATCCCCCAATCTCTCCAGCCCCCCCCATCTCTATAGACCCCTCCATCCATATCTCCCCTCTGTTCATTATAGACCCTCCTCGTCCTCCAGCCCCCCCCCCCACCCCCGGCCCCATTAGACCCCTTTGGGCCTTATATAACTCCCCAAATCCACTAATCCCCTCCCCCCTTCTGGACCCCCCGAGTCCTTAAAGACCCCAGGGTCCTTCTGTGCCCCCCCGTGTCCATGACCCCCCCTGTGAGCGAGTGCTGGGGGGAGCTGAGGAGGAGCTTGTTTTGGGGGGGCTCATTTGCCCTCAAGGCCATGGGTGGCAGATTGCCCCCCCCCCCCCCCCCCGACCTGTGTGCAGGGTTGGGAGGGGTAAAACGAGGGAAGGGGGGTAGGTGGGGACAGACCTCATCAGGGAAGGGGGGACAACCACCCCCCCACAGTGGGGGGGACATTTTGCAGGCATAGACGTGGTCCCTTTGGGGGGATGTGGTGCCATCAGGGGCTATTCCCTCACTCTCCCCAAAATCCAGCCCATCCTGGTTGCTATGGCAACGTGGTTCCCCCCCTCATCTCTCCGTGTCACCCGCCAGCCATTGCGTGTGTGTCACCACCCCACCCCCCCCCCCCCCCCCCCCCCGCCGCCATGCCAGGATTTTTGGGGACATCTGCCCCCGGCCAGTGGGGAAACTGAGGCACAGCTGGGGCTGGAGGGGGAGTCTGTGACAGTTGTCCCTCTCGCAGGAGCTGGCACCCACCGTGTCCCCTGTCCCTGGGGCCACGTGGGGAGGGGACAGGGAGGACAGGGGGGTGCCAGGCTCTGGGGGGGGGGTGTCCCCCTTTTCCCCCAGCAGTGGCAGCGTCCCCCATGCTCCCGGCCAGCGGGGGGCCGTCGGTGTCCTGGTACGTGGGGGCCCAGCCTGGCCACCACCCTCCCGGGCCCATGTGTCCCCTGTGGGACACTCGGTGTGGCAGGGACGGGGTGCCACTGGGCTCTGCCGTGTCCCCAGCCTGGCTCGGGGGTCCCCTCTGCCACCCCCAGGCAGAGCGGGGGCACCCACTGCCCCCAGGACCCTCCAGGCAGGGGACAGGCAGGGACGTTGGTCCTGGGAGGGGGACAGGTGGTGGTGGCACTTGGAGAGGCTGTGGGAGAGTGGGTGCCACTGCCCGGCATGGGCACAGCCACGCTGTCCCTGTCCCTGGGGGTGCCGTGTCCCGTCGTGCCCACAGCTGGGGCCGTGCCCGCTGCCACCACCGCCATCACCGCTGCCATCACCGCCGCCACCATCGCCACCGCCGCCACCATGGCCACCGCCACCATCCGGGCCACCCGCCGTCCCCATGGCAACGGGCTGCCGGTGCTGGATCCTTGCCGCGACCCCCTCCATGATGCTGCCCCCCCCCCCTCCCCCCCCAACACTCACCCCACCGACAACCCCCCCACTCAGCACCCCCCATCCCCCCATCCTGGTACCATCGGGGCCCCCCCAAGTGTCGGGGTTCACCCCCCAGTGCTGAGTCACGGCCGGCCGCGGGTGCTGAGTCACGGGTGGGAGCCCCCATTCTGGGGGGGCCTGAGGCAGGCGGGGGGCGCTGAGCCTGTCCCCCTCCCCAGGGGGGCTTTCTCGGTGGTCCGGCGCTGTGTCAAGCTCTGCACCGGCCATGAGTACGCTGCCAAGATCATCAACACCAAAAAGCTCTCCGCCAGAGGTAGGATCCCCCCGGGACCACCCCCCCAGGGCCACCCCCAGCCCAGCCAACCCCCTGCTCACGGTGACACTCATGGTGCCCGTCACACCTGTGACACCCGCGATGTCTGTGGCGATGGGTGCCAGCTGGGGGCTGGACCCGGCCCCTCCTGCTGCCCTGCAGGGGGGTCTCACCCCCGGAGTGTCCCCCAGTCCCCTGCAGCACCCCTGGTGTCCCCTGGGGGTGTGCGCACGTGTGCGCAGGCTGTGTGTGTGTGTGCACGCATATGTGTGTGCATATGTGGTGGGGGGGGGGGGGGGGGGGGGCTGCACAGGTGTGTGTGCGTGCACCGGTGTGAGCCCTGTGTGTGCATGTGTGTGCAATGTGCACCTGTGTGTGTGTTCATGGGGGGGTGTGTGTCCATGGTGGTGTGTGTGCGCACGTGTGTGTGTGCACACGTGTGTGTGTGTCCGTGGCGGTGTGTGTGCGCACGTGTGTGTGTGTGCACATGTGTGTGTGTCCGTGGCGGTGTGTGTGTGCACACGTGAGCGGGGGGGGGGGTGCTGTGTCATTGGGTCTGTCGCACGTCGGCAGTGTGTGTGCAGTGTGTACACGGGGGCCGTGTGCGTGCACACGAGTGAGCAGAGCGGGTGTGTGTCCCAGGGGCGCACACCCCAGCAGTGTGTGTGTACGCTGCATGCAGGGGGGTGCTTACACCCAAGCAGTGTGTGCACGGCGTGGGGTGCACACGTGTGAGCAGGCAGCACACGCTTGCGCTGAGTGCGTGGGGTGCACTGGGGTGTACGTGTGTGTGTACCTTGGCCATGGGGGTGTGTGTGCACGCGGGTGTGAGCAGCGGGTGTTTGCTCTGTGTGAGTTCAGTGTGCACAGGGGGGTGCGTGCACACGCGTGTGCACGTTGTGTCTGTGCCCTGTACATGGGTGTGCACATGCGTGTGCAGGCCGGGGGGGGGGGGTGTGTGCTGTGTGAGCTGTCTGCATGTGATCACAACCATACACGTGTGTGTGTGTGTACACACGTGTGCAGGGGTGCACACCACAGGTACAGCCACGCAGCCTCATGCACCCCAGTACACACGCGTACACAGGTGCACGCAGGGGCACAGCCGCATGCCTGTACAGTGGCAAACACGGGCACACAAGTGCACATGTGTACAGGCACACCCAGGCACACCCGCACACGGGTACAGCTGCACACGCAGGTACCACCACGCACACCAGCACATGTGCACAGGGGTACAGCCGCACATGGACACACGTGCACAACTACAGGTACTTGTACCACCCTACACCACACGTCCATGGATAACCACACATACACCCACACCCACAACCACACACATGCTTGCACACTCACACACGTGCAGACACATCCATACCTGCACGACTGCACACATGTACATACACACACATATGCACGAATACACACGCCCACACACACCCACGCATGTGTGTGCACACCTGCGCACACCTGCCCACACCTGCACACCTGCACACCTGCACACCTGCACACCCAGATACACATGTGCACACGTGCTCAGTCCCCACACGTGTACACTGTCACCCCCCACACACACCTGCACCCATGTGCACACCTACACACGCGTGCACACCCACCCAGAGTCACGTGTGCTCACACGTGGGCACCTGCGGGCTCCTCCAGCCAGGGATGGGGACGGGGACAGGAACGGGTGACCCCTGTGGGGCGGGCAGGGTGTCCCAGGGTGGGAACAGAGGGTGGCCCTGGCTGAGCCCTGTCCCCCCAGACCACCAGAAGCTGGAGCGGGAGGCCCGCATCTGCCGGCTGCTGAAGCACTCCAACATCGGTGAGTGGCACCTGGCCCGGGACACGCTGGGGACACCGCGGGGGTGTGCGGGGTGCCAGCATGGGGACAGGCTGGGTGCCACCCTGGGATATGCTGAGTGCCTACCTGGGGACATGTGGGGGTCTCATCCGTGGTGTCCTGCTGGGTGCTACCCCAGGGACACGCTGGGTGCCACCATGGGGATGTGCCACCCTGGGAACAGGTGGGGTCCTGCTGGGTGCCATCCCAGCGATCTGCTGGGCATCAGCCCTGGGCCATGCCGGGTGCCACCATGAGGATGTGCTGGTGCCACCCAGGGGCACACTGGGTGTCACCCTGGGGTCCTGCTGGGTATCAGCCCCGGGCCATGCCGGGTGCCACCGTGGGGGTGTGCTGACGCCACCCAGGGACGTGTTGGGTGCCACCCTGGGGACATAGGGGGTCCCACCCTTGGGGTCCTGTTGGTACCGCTATTGGGACAGGCAGGGTGCCCCCGTGGGGACAGGCCGGGTGCAGGTGTGAGGGCTGTGTGTGACACAGACACGCATGTGCCACGCGTGGTGGCTGCCTGGGGGCTGTGGGCTCCCAGGGCTGAGCCTGAGCCTGTCCCCATCCCCGTCCCCATCCCTGCAGTGCGGCTCCATGACAGCATCTCGGAGGAGGGGTTCCATTACCTCGTCTTTGACCTGTGAGTGTCGCTGGGGGGGGCTCGGGAGGTGCCGGGGGTGGGGGTGCCTGGACGCGGGGTCCCGGGGGTGACGCGGTGCCCCGGCTGCGTTGCAGGGTGACTGGCGGCGAGCTCTTTGAGGACATCGTGGCGCGGGAGTACTACAGTGAAGCCGATGCCAGGTGAGCCCCCCCACCCCCACCCAAACCCCCTGGATTCCCCTCAGTGCCCCCCCCCCCCCGCCTCCCCGGCCCGGGGGCTGCAGGGATGGGGCAGCTCCAGCAAGGCAGGCGGGGGGGCACCCAGTGGGGGGAGCGGTGCCCCCACCATTACCGTGCCCCCCCCACTGGCTCCATCCTGCTGCCGGGTGCTTGGTGGGGCCCCAACATGTCCCACCACCCCTGCCCCACACTCCCCCCACCACCACTGAGGCCTGGTGCTGTCATGACGTGCTGGAGGGGAGGGGGGGCTGGTGGCAGGTGAGGGGCCCCCAGGGCCCCCCCCCGTGCCGGTGCCAAGCCCCCAGTGCCCTGTGTGCCCACCGTGTGCCTGTCCCCGTGGTCTCTGGGCTTTCACAACATTGTTTCTCCCCCTCTCTCGTTCCCCCCATCTCTGCCCCCTCCCTGTCCCTGTACACCCCCCCTGTGCCTCCTCCCCACTCCGTCCGTCCCCGTCTCCTGTCCCCCCCCATCCCTCCCCGTCTCCCATCACGCGTTGCTCGGGCTCTGTGCGTGTCCGTGTGTCCGTCCGTGTGTCTGTCTGTCCCACCGCTGCCCCTCCGCTTGCTGCCCCCCCGGCACCCCCTTCCCTGTGTTTTGCCTCCTGCCCCCCCAACTGCCCCCTACTTGCTTTCCTGCCTCCCCCCTGCCCTTCTGCCCCCCACCTGCCCCTCTGTCCTGCCCCCTCCTGCCCCTGTACCCTCCCACCCCCCTCTCCTGCCCCCCCGCCCCCCTCATTTCCATCCCATTCCTCCCCATCCCGCCCCCTCTGCCCCCCCATCCTGTCCCCCACTCCCACCCCTTTAACCCCATCCTGCCCCCCACTCTCCGTCCCTCCATCCTGCCCCCCCACCCCTTTATCCCCATCTGCACCCCCACCCCCTGCCCCACATCCTGATCCCTCTCCTGCCCCCCACCCCTCCATCTTGCCCTTCACCACTTTATTTCCATCCTGCCCCCCCCACGCCCTCTGACCATCCTGCCCCCCTCCCACCCTCTTTTACCCGATCCTGACCCCCCCCCACCTATTCCCCCTCCGCCCCCCCGCCCCCCGCCCCCCGTTTTGTTTTGCAGTCACTGTGTCCATGAGCTATTAGCACGCGTTTCTCCCACCCATCACTTTGCCCCTGTGCAGAGGGAGCCGCAGGTCAGTATATCGGGGGGGGGGGCCGGGGGGGCCGTGCCCCCCGCGCTGCCCCTACCCGCCGGAGCATCCCGCTTCCCGGCCCCCCGCTCCCCTCACCGGGACCCCGCTCTGGGGCTCTCTCCTCCCTCCTTTTTCTGCCCCCCCCTCACTTTTTTTGCCCCCTCCTCCCCCCCCTTGCAGGGAGGTTGCCCCCCCCACCCCCCACCCCATGCCCCAGCACCCCAGCCGGGTGGGCCCCCCCCCTTCACCCCCATTTCAGCCTCTCATCCTCCCGCTCCTTCCCTCTTTCTTTCTTGTCTCGTCTCCATCCGCCCTCCCCGCACCTCCCCGTCCCCCCCCCCCGTGAGTCTGTCTGGGGGAGCCCGGTGTCTGGGCGGCAGCAGGGCTGAGGGGGGGGGTCCCCATAGGTGGGGGGGGGGGGGCACAGCAGCACCATTAGGGTGACCCCCGTGCCAAGATGGGAGTACTCCTGATGGGCACCCAGGGGTGACCCCCAGGCAGTGACCTGCCCTCCCCCCCGCCGCAGGGGTGACTCTCCACAGGTGACACCCCCAAGCACTGAGTCCCCAGGCAGTGGCAACCCCCCCCAGGCAGTGACCCCCCAAGAGGTGACAACCCAGGGGTGAACCTCCAGTCAGTGATCCCTCAGGCAGTGACCCCCCCCCCCAGGCGGGGACATAGGCGTTGCCAAGCCCAGCGCCCCCCCAGTACAAGATCACCCCTTGTTCTTGCAGCGTCCCCCCCAGGGTGCTGGCAGCGGGCAGGGGCCTGGTTTGCGGGGGGTGCAGGTACCGGGTGCCCACAGGCAGGGGGTGTGTGGGAGGTGGCGGGGTGGGGGGGCAGTGTGCTCCTGACACCCCCCCCCCCCCCAATGTTTGCACGCAGCCACTGCATCCAGCAGATCCTGGAGGCCGTCCTCCACTGTCACCAAATGGGGGTCGTCCACAGGGACCTCAAGGTGAGTGTGTCCCGTCCGTCTGTCCCTCTGCCACGGTGTGGTTCCCCCCCAGGTTTGGGGGTCCCTGGGCCTCCACAGCTCCCGGGGCACGGTGGGGAGGGGCCTGGCTCCGTGGGTCCGTGAGCCCCCAGGTCCTGGGGGGGGGTGTCAGCTCCCCCTGGCTGGGGTGTCCCCTCCGCTCTGAGGACCCCCAGCTGCCATCTCCCCTTTCTAGGGGCGTGTATGACCACCCCCCCAGTCACAGCACCCTCCTGCCTCAAGTTGGGTGTTCATGGTGCCCCCCCCGCCTCACCCCCATGTCCTCCCCGTCGGGGCTGGGGAGATGTGGGGTGACGCCGAGCTGGGGCTGGATGTGGGGCTGTGCCACGGGGCACACGCTGACCCTGTGGTGTGGGGCTGGAGGTGGGGCGGGACCCCCTGGGGGGCGGCTGCAACGTCCCCTCTGTGTCCCCCCCCCGGCCCCTCCTGTCCCTGCCCGTGCCAGCCCGAGAACCTGCTCCTGGCCAGCAAGTGCAAAGGGGCGGCAGTGAAGCTGGCCGACTTCGGCCTCGCCATCGAGGTGCAGGGGGACCAGCAGGCGTGGTTCGGTGAGTGTCCCCGCGTCCCTGTCCCCTGCCCGCCAGGGTCTGCCCCTGCCCCACCACGGCCATGCCCCATGCCTGCAGCATCCTGCCCACCGCGTCCCCCGGTGCCCACCATGTCCCTGCCCTGTCCCCACCGCGTCCCCCCGTGCCCACCATGTCCCTGCCCTGTCCCCCCCGCGTCCCCCCGTGCCCACCATGTCCCTGCCCTGTCCCCACCGCGTCCCCCCGTGCCCACCATGTCCCTGCCCTGTCCCCACCGCGTCCCCCCCGTGCCCACCATGTCCCTGCCCTGTCCCCACCGCGTCCCCCCGTGCCCACCATGTCCCTGCCCTGTCCCCACCGCGTCCCCCCGTGCCCACCATGTCCCTGCTCTGTCCCCCCCGCGTCCCCCCGTGCCCACCATGTCCCTGCCTGTCCCCAGCGCGTCCCCCCGTGCCCACCATGTCTCCCTGTCCCCAGCGCGTCCCCCCGTGCCCCATGTCCCTGCCCTGTCCCCACCGCGTCCCCCCGTGCCCACCATGTCCCTGCCCTGTCCCCAGCCGCGTCCCCCCGTGCCCACCATGTCCCTGCCCTGTCCCCAGCGCGTCCCCCCCCGTGCCCACCATGTCCCTGCCCTGTCCCCCACCGCATCCCCCCGTGCCCACCATGTCCCTGCCCTGTCCCCAGCGCGTCCCCCCGTGCCCACCATGTCCCTGCCCTGTCCCCCCGCGTCCCCCCGTGCCCACCATGTCCCTGCCCTGTCCCCCCCGCGTCCCCCCGTGCCCACCATGTCCCTGCTCTGTCCCCACGCGTCCCCCCGTGCCCACCATGTCCCTGCCCTGTCCCCACCGCGTCCCCCCGTGCCCACCATGTCCCTGCCCTGTCCCCAGCGCGTCCCCCCGTGCCCACCATGTCCCTGCTCCTGTCCCCCCCCGCGTCCCCCCGTGCCCACCATGTCCCTGCTCTGTCCCCCCCGCGTCCCCCCGTGCCCACCATGTCCCTGCCCTGTCCCCAGCGCGTCCCCCCGTGCCCACCATGTCCCCTGCCCTGTCCCCACCGCGTCCCCCCGTGCCCACCATGTCCCTGCCCTGTCCCCACCGCGTCCCCCCGTGCCCACCATGTCCCTGCCCTGTCCCCAGCGCGTCCCCCCGTGCCCACCATGTCCCTGCCCTGTCCCCCCCGCGTCCCCCCGTGCCCACCATGTCCCTGCTCTGTCCCCCCCGCGTCCCCCCGTGCCCACCATGTCCCTGCCCTGTCCCCCGCCTGCTGTGCCCTTGCAGTGTGCCCGCTGCATCCCCTCCTGCCCACTATGACTCTACCCAATGTCAACCCCGTGCCTGTGCCCCAGTCCCATGCCCACCGTGTCCTACCCCGTGCCCGCCCTGTCCCTGTCCCTGCCCCCGGCCCCCCCCGCGCTGTGCCCGCGCGGCTCAGTCGGCTCCTGCCCCTCTCGGTGGCAGGCTTCGCGGGCACACCTGGCTACCTCTCCCCCGAAGTCCTGCGCAAAGAGGCCTATGGCAAACCCGTGGACATCTGGGCATGCGGTGAGTCTGTCCCGCCTGTCCCCTTCCCAGTCCCTTCCCAGTCTCATCCCGATCCCCATCTCACTCCCGTCCTCTCCCCTTCCTGGCTCCTTCCTAGTCCCATACCACTCCCATCCCAGTCTCATCCTGATCCCCACCCCATTTGCATCCTGCTCCCATCCCAGTTCCTGTCCCGGTCCTCATCCTGGTCCCATCCCTGTCCCCATCCTGGTCCTGTCTCCTTCATCCTGGTCAAATCCCACTCCCCATCCTGGTCCCACTCTGGTCCTCATCCCTGTTCCATCCCCTTCATCCTGGTCCCACCCTGGTCCCACCTTGTCCCCACCCTGTCCTCACCCTGTCCTCATCCCGTGGCCATCCCGGGCTTCGTGCCTGGGTGGTGCCATGCTCTCCCAGGTGGGAGGGTGCTCCGAGGGGGACAGTGCCATCTGGCAGCAATGGGGAGGCTGGTGCGGGGACAGGCCATCCTGGGGACTGCTGTCCCTGGACAGGGCTGGAGGGAGCCGTGGGGAGGCTGGGCGTCCCTGGCCCCCCCTGCCCTGACCTGGCTCTCCTTTGCCCAGGTGTCATCCTGTACATCTTGCTGGTGGGCTACCCACCATTTTGGGACGAGGACCAGCACAAACTCTACCAACAGATCAAGGCCGGTGCCTATGACGTAAGTCCCGGTGCCAGGCACCCCACGCGCTGTGGCTGGCCAGCCCGTTCACTCTGGAACCTACTGAGGGACACTACAGCTAATCACCACCAGGCAGAGCCTGTGGGATGGCTTTGTGCCATGTGGCTGGTTGAGGACACGTGGGGAGGTGGAGGGGACGCAGGCTCTGTGGGGCTGCCCCTCCCCAGCTGTCACCCTGCCATGTCCCTGTGTTGTCCCTCCCTGCAGTTCCCTTCACCCGAATGGGACACGGTCACCCCTGAAGCGAAAAACCTCATCAACCAGATGCTGACCATCAACCCCGCCAAGCGCATCACAGCCCATGAAGCCCTCAAGCACCCGTGGGTCTGCGTAAGTGCTGTCCCCCCCACCCCAGCGTGTTGCCAGTGTGTCGTCCCCCCAGGCTTGGTGGCTACCAGTGCCTCTGCTGACACCCCTGTCCCACGCAGCAACGCTCCACCGTGGCCTCCATGATGCACAGGCAGGAGACGGTAGAGTGTCTGAAAAAGTTCAACGCCCGGAGGAAGCTCAAGGTGAGATCTCCAGGGGGGAGCGGGGGCTGGGCCTGGCCCTGGCCGTGCCCGGTGTCCCCCCCTGCGGCTCAGTACCACCCTGCCCATCCCGGGAGCCTTCCCATGGGCCACTGTCCCACCTCAGCCATGCCCCCAGCGGTGCAGGCCACATCCTGGCAGCGCCCAGTGGAGCGTGGTCCTGTCCCAGCCACCCTTTGGTCCCGTCCTGACCATGCCCGGTGCTTCCCTGCCCGGCGTGGTCCCATCCCGGCAGCGCCCTGGCGCTTTCCCACCGGGCACAGTCCCATCCCAGTGGTGCCACGGTCCCAATCCTGGCCATGCCCGGTGCTTTGCCGTGGCCCACGGTCCCATCCCAGTGGTACCAAGGGCAGGACGGTGCCATCCTGCCCCGGCCCAGTGTGTCACCCTGTGCCATCGTCCCATCCTGCCCTGCCTGGCACATCACACCATGACACCGCCCCATCCTGCACCCCCCACCCCAGGGCCTCACCCTGCCCCCCCCTCTTGCAGGGCGCCATCCTCACCACCATGTTGGCCACCAGGAACTTCTCAGGTAAGGGGGGGCTCCTGCTGGCTGGGGGGGCCAGGGGGCCACAGCCCCCCTGCCCGCAGCCCCCGCCAAGGCCAGTGCCCCCCTCCCCCCTCTCTCTGTCGCTGTCTTTCTCTCTTTCTCCCCCCCCACCCCCTTAACTCCCCCCCGTTTTTTCCCTGTTGGCGAGGACGGGGGCATGCGTTAGCCAAGGGGGGGGGCAGGATCCGGCCCCCCCGGCCCCACGCACACAGCAGCAGGTAGTGCCCGGTCCCTGTGTCTCCCCCTCCCAGCCCCACTCTGGTGGGGGGGGGGACACGGGGGTGGGGGGGGGACGACAACGGAGCAGCCCCAGCCCCCTCCAGGCCTGAGGCCAGGGTGATGGGCACCCCAGGGTTTGTTGGGGGGGGTGAGAGGGGGGTGGGAAGGTGGGGGTCCTGGCTGCAGCACCCCCCCCACCTGCCCCCCCGTCCGTCCCTAACAGGAGCTCTGCTCCCTCTCTCTCTGCTCTCTCTCTCTCCTGCCCGCAGTGGGCAGACAGACCACCGCTCCTCCGACCATGTCGGCGGCCGCCGCCGGGGCCCCCCTGGGGCTGGTGGAACAAGGTAGACGCGTCCGCAAAGGGCCCCCCCCGGGCCCCCCCTTCTCCCCTGGCCCCGCTTGGTTTCTGTGTGTGTCCCCCCCCACCCTTCAGTCCCCATGTCCCCCGTTCCCCCCAACCATCCTCTTCCTCCCCCCAACAGGTTTCGGGTGCCCTCCTCGGAAATCGGAGCGCATGCATGGCCCCCCCCGCACTGCCCCCCACCACCATCTCTCCCCCTCCCCACAGGGACCGAGAGATGCCACTGTTCCCCCGCTGCTGCTGTCACCCCCATGGCTGTTCCCAGGGGGGTCTCTGTGTCCCGCCCCCACCTCCCGCAGTGCTTGCCCCCCCTCATCCCGGGGCGCCTGCTTGGGTGCTTGTGCTCTGCTCTGGGCTGGTGGTTCCTGGGGGGGGCACACACACAGTGGTGGCACCCCCATGGGACCCCCAGGGGCCCCCACCTGGGTCAGCAATGGGGAGCTGGGGGTGATTGTGTGATAATTTTAGGGTGTCCCCTCCCCTGCATTGCTCCCCCTCCACAGCACTGCCCCCCCCCACCCACACACAGGGGGGGCACACCGGTGCATGCGGGGGGGGGGGCAAACTGGCCGCATGCCCCACGTCCCCCCCATGTCCCCCCCTGTGTGTCTGTGTCCCCCACGCACGCCACCCCCCCTGCATGTGCCCCCACCCCGCACGCCTGTCCCACCCCCCCCGCCCCCAGCACGGCTTCCTGAGAGCTGCAGCCGGTGTTCGTGGCGCCGCGAAACACTCGGCGGGTTTTAAACCGTGCCCCCCCCTGCCCCCGAAAGGGCTACAGCTGTCCTGTTCCCCTCCCCCTCGCCGGGGTCCTCCCCCGGCCCCCCCCCCCCCCCCAATTCGGCTCTGGTTTAAACCCCCACCTCTCAGCACCCGCCTGCTTTCGGAGGAGGGACCGGGACCCTTGGGGACACCCCGCCAGAGACCCCCATGGGGACATGGGTCTGCTGGGGGGGGAGCGGGGGTGTCCCCTGCCCCCCTGCCTGCCTCCCCCCCCCCCATCCCCCATTGGGTGCTGCTCCATGCCACCCTGCTGTCACCGGACTTGTCACCACACAGACACCCCCCCGGCCGGTGGTGCGGCGGGGGGATCCCCGGGCTTGGAGGATACTCGAGGTGACAACCCCTCAACCCCCCAGCCACTTGCCCCCCCCCACCCAGGTCCCAGTTCCCCCCCTCACTGGCCAGAGATCTCGATAGCAGTGACAGATTTTTTCCCCCCGTCCTCGTCCCTCTGCAGGGTGACACTGGAGGGGGGCACAGGGGGCCGCCCCCCCACCCACCAGACTCGACTCATCTTTTTTATATTTTTTTTTATGTTTTTCCCTTTTTCCTCCTTTTTTCCCCGTTTCTCTCTCGCACCCCCCCCCCTTTCTCTCTTGCTTTCCTCTCTGCATTTCTCCAAGGTAAGCCAGCCCTGCCCCCCCCGCGGGGGCCACCAGAATGGGGACCCCCCCCCTCAGCTCGTGTGTGTGTGTTCCCCAGGATGGGGACACCCCCTCCCCAAGGATGGGGACCCCCCAGATGGGGACAGCCGCCACGATGGGGACACCCCAAGCTTGGGGACAGCCCCCCAGGATGGGGACACCCCCCGGATGGAGACACCTCCCTAGGATGGGGACACCCCCTAGATTGGGGACACCCCCAGGATGGGGACACCCCCCTGCCAGCATGTGCCTCCCCCCAACACGAGGGTGGTGGGTGCTGCCGGCAGCTGGGGGGGGGCATCAGGGTGGGGGATGGGGGCTGGGTGTTGGCGGGGGGGGGGACACAACACACAGTGTCCCTTGTCCCCAGGGGAGGGGACAGCCGCTGACACTCTCCCCCCCCCCACAGCAGCTAAGAGCTTACTGAACAAGAAGGCGGACGGTGTGAAGGTGAGGGGCCGTGGAGGGGGCTGTGGGGGGGCCGCCCCCGCCATGTTGCTGAGCCCCCCCTCTGTCCTCCCCAGCCCCAGACCAACAGCACCAAAGGCAGCGCTGGCGTCACCAGCCCCAAGGGGACACTCCCGCCCGCCGCACTAGTAAGTGTGTCCCCCCCGCACCCCTCCCCGCACCCCCTCCTCACCGGATCCATCCCGCCAGCCCATCCCATCCATTGCCATGCACCCACCCCCCCCTCCCCCCTGCGTCCGGCTGTCTGTCCGTCCCTCAGTCCCTGGTGTTGGTGGGCATGGGGGGGCGTCACGGGGTGGGGGGGAGGGGCAGGATATGGGCACAGGGGTACCCCCACCACAGGGACACGAGGTGGGTGCAGGACACGGGCATGGCGATGTGCCGTGCCATGACGTGACAGCAAGGTGGGTGCAGGATATGGGCACGGGGGTGGTGCCACCATGGGGACAGCCAAGTGGGTGCAGGGCACAGGCACAGGGGTGCCCCGTCACGGGGACAAGCTGGGCGCAGGGTGTGGGCAGGGGATCCCCAGTGACACGGACAGCGAGGTGGGTGCAGGATACGGCCGTGAGGTGCCCCCGCCATGGGGACAAAGAGGTGGGTGCAGGATACAGGCGCAGGGCTGGGGATGCTGAGCACGACCCTGAGGTAGGTGGAGGGCACGGGCAGGGGCTGCCTGGCCGGCACAGCGGGCGCAGGATACAGGGATGCCCTGGCCATGCAGACAGCAAGGTGGGTGCAGGATGCGGGCATGGGGTCACCCAGCCGGCACAGGGGGGCAGGGTACAGGCACAGGGGTGCCTGGCCGGCACAGCAAGTGCAGGACACGGGCACGAGCATCTCAAGCTGGTTCCATGAGTGTGGGATATGGGCAAAGGGAGGCCCAGCCGGCCTGGGGATGCCTCGCTGGTACGGTAAGTGCAGGATATGGGCAGGATGGTGCCTGGCCAGCACAGGCAGCACAGGAGGCGGGGGTGGGGGTGCCCAGCTGGTACCGTGAGCGCAGGGTGCGGGGTGAAGGGGCGTCCAGCCTGCGCAGCAAGTGTCGGGTATGGGCAGGGGGATGCCTGGCCGGCACAGCCAGTGCGGGACGCGGGCAGAGGGATGCTCAGCTGGCACGGTGAGTAGAGCACGCAGGCAGAGGGATGCCCGGCCGGCACAGCCAGTGCAGGATGTGGGCATGGGTCTGCCCTCCACAGCCCAGCCAGCTTTTCCTCGGCCGTCTCTCTGCGTCTCTCCCCCTACCCTGCTCTTTCCCTTCTTTCCCCCACCACCTCCGTCTTTCTGTGAATTAAATCATTTGGCTTTCGCTGGACTAATGACTCTCTGCTTCTCTTCCCCCCTCTGCCCCTCCCCGAATCCGGTCTGGGTCTCTCTTCGCCCCCGTCCGCGTGCCGCTCGCTCCGTCATCCCCCCACTCCGTTGTGTCCCCCCCGGGCTCTCGCTTCCTCCCCCCCCGCCCCGCCTCTGTCTCTCTCCCTTCTCCCGTAGGAGCCTCAAACTACTGTAATTCATAACCCCGCGGACGGCATAAAGGTATTGCTGCCTCTCTTCCCTTCTCGCCTCGCCCGCGTTCGTTAGCCCCCGGGGTCGTTTGGGGCCCCGCTTTCCGCCTCCATCCTCCCCCCCAGCATCAGCCATGGCACGGGGCAGGGAGGGGGCTGACGTGGCGCTGGAGCAGATGAGGAGCGCGCACGGGGCACGGTGACGACAGGGGGTCCCACCCCCCCGCTGCAGCATCCGGCATCGCCGGGGTCCTGACGAGCCCCAGCCGGGCTCATCCCCCTCCCAGTCCCAGCTGGGCCGGATTCTGACCCCCTCTGTTTGTGTCTCTCCCCCTGCACCGCCGCTGTCCCACTGGCAGGAGTCGTCTGATAGCACCAACACTACCATCGAGGACGAGGACACAAAAGGTGACAGGGATGTGGGAGGGCTGCGGGGAAGGGATGCACTGGGAAGGCGCTGGAATGCACTAGGATGGAGCTGGGGTGCACTGGGATGGTGTCAGGATGCTATTTGACAGCACTGGGATGCTCTGGCACAGCACTGGGATGCGCTGGAATGCACTAGGATGGAACTGGGATGCAGTGGGATGGCACTGGGATGGCATCAGGATGCACTGGAATGCACTGAGATTGCACTAACGTGGAGCTGGCACTGGGATAGCACTGGGATGCACTGTGAGGGTGCTGGAATACACTAGGATGGAGGTGAAGCTGGGATGCAATTTGACGGCTCTGGGATGCTCTGGGAGGATGCTGGGATGCTCTGGAATGGTGCTGGGATGAAGCTGGGATACAGTGGGATGGTGGTGGGATGACACCAGGATGCATTGGGATGCACTGAGATGGCAGTGGGATGGAGCTGGGATGCACTGGGGTGGCACCAGAATGCATTGGGTTGCACTGGAATGCATGGAGATTGCACTGGGGTGGAGCTGAGATGCACTGGAAGGGTGCTGGCATGCACTGGGATGTGTTGGACTGCACTGGGATGGCAGTGCAATGGATTGGGATGCACAGTAATGGCACTGGGATGCACTGGGATGGCATTAGGATGCATTGGAGTGAACTGGGATGGAACTGGGATGGCTCTGTATGCACTGCAGTGGCATGGGGACACACTGGGATGGCACCGAGGTGCACTGGGATGGGCTGGGATGGCACTGAGATGCAGTAACATGCCCTGTGTCACACTGGGATGCAGTAAGATGGCACCGGGATGTACCGGAATGACACTGGGACACAGTGGGATGGTACCAAGATGAACTGGGATGCACTGGAATGGCAGTGGGATGCACTGGATAGAACTAGGCTGTACCGGGGTTATTGGGATGCACTGGCATGGCACTGGGACAAAGCAGAATGGCATTGGGATGTCACTGTGACGCACTGGAACAAACTGGAGTGTAATGATATGCTCTGGAATAGCGTTGGGACATACTGTGGTGGAACTGGGCTGTATTGGAATGCACTGGAGTGGCACTGGGATGTGCTATGATACAATGGGTTGGCACTGGGATGCACTGGGGTGGAACTGGGCTGTGTTGTAGTGCACCAGAATAGCACTGGAGTGCACTGGGATATAGTGGAGTGGCACTGAGATGCATTTGAACGGCACTGGGATATACTGGAAGGCACTAGAATCGTACTGGAAGAGACTGGGAAGCAATAAGATGGTACTGCAATGCACTGGAAAGGAACTGGGATGTATTGGGATGCACTGGAATACCACTCGGACATAGTAGATTGGCACTTAGATGCAGTGGCGTGTCACTGGGATGCATTGGGACAAACTGGAGTGTAATGGTATACTCTGGAATAGCATTGGGACATACTGGAATGGAACTGGGCTGTATTGGAATGCACTGGAGTGGCACTGGGATGCAGTGGTGTGGCATCAGGATGAAATGTATCGCTGGGATATAGTGGAGTGGGCCTATTGGAATGGTACTGAAACACACTGGGATTGCACTGAGGTTCACTGGGACACCGTGGAATTCAACAGCATGACACTGGGACACACTGGGATGGAGCTGGGGTGAACTGGAATGCACTGGAAGGGCACGGGACACTCTGGGATACAATACGAAGGCACTGGAATGCTCTGTGATGCACTGGGATGGAACTGGGGTGAGCTGGAGTGCTTGGAATAGCACTGGGACAGAGTAGGCTGCCACTGGGTAGCATTGAAATGCACTGGGATGGCCCTGAGATGTACTGATGTAAACTGGGATGTAGTGGGATGCACTTGAGTGGTACTGGAATGTACTGAGGTGTCCCCAGGATGCAGAAGGATTGCACTGGGATGGAACTAGGATGTATCAGTGCACTGGAGCAGCACTGAGGTGCAACGGGATTGCACTGGGAGGTATTGTGATGCACTTCCATGGAACTGGGATCTATTGTAATAGACGGGGATGCACTGGAACGGCACTGAGCCACAGTGCCACTGTGGTACTGGTAGCCACTGGTATGGAACTGGATGTATAGGGATGCACTGGAATGGCACTGGGACATGCTGAGCTGGCACTGGGATGGAACTGGGCAGCACTGGGACATGCTGGGAGGGCACAGGACCCCTGGGCCATGGGGATGCTGATACTGGTGTGGCAGAGCTGCGGGGCCCAGGGTGTGTGGAGGTCCCTGGGCCTGTCCCCATGGTCCGTTGGGCTGTCCCCATGGTCGGGCTGTCCCCACGGTCCCTGTGTCTGTCTCCAAGGTCCGTGTGTCTGTCCCCATAGTCCATCTCTGTCCCCATGGTCGGTCTATCCCCATGGTCAGTGTGTCTGGGCCCTCCCTCCCATGTGTCCCATGTCCATCCCAACAGCCCAGCCACCCATCTCCATGGCATGTGTCCATCCCTCTCCCACCCAGCCCCCTCCCGCCACCACATCCAGCGTGTGTCCCCCCCGCCTCCATCCCAGGGACCCCAGCGTGGGGACGGAGACAGGGACGGGGCGGTGACAGTGTCCATGTCCCCCCCCAGCCCGCAAGCAGGAGATCATCAAGATCACGGAGCAGCTCATTGAGGCCGTCAACAATGGAGACTTCGAGGCTTATGCGTGAGTGGGGGCCCGCAGGTGGGGGGGTGGGCAGGTGTGGCCAGGCAGGGCGGGGCCGGGTGGGTGTGGCCAGGCAGGGCGGGGCCGGGTGGGTGTGGCCGGGTGGGGCCGCTGCTGACCCTCTGCCTTGCAGGAAGATCTGCGACCCGGGACTCACCTCCTTCGAGCCCGAGGCCCTGGGCAACCTGGTGGAGGGCATGGACTTCCACCGCTTCTACTTCGAGAACTGTGAGTGCCTGGCCCTGCCCGCCCCCTCCCTGCCCATCCTGCCCGTCCATTCACCCCTCCCTGCCTGCGTCCCTCCCTGCCTGCGCATCTTGTCTGCCTGCCCGTCCATCCTGCCTGCCCTCTCCCTCCTGCCTGTGTCCCTCCTGCCTGCCCACCCCCCGTGCCCGCTGATGGCCGACTGCCCCCCCCCGCCCCCGCTCCGGCAGTGCTCTCCAAGAACAACAAGCCGATCCACACGACCATCCTGAACCCCCACGTCCACGTCATCGGGGAGGACGCCGCCTGCATCGCCTACATCCGCCTCACCCAGTACATCGACGCCCAGGGCCGGCCCCGCACCAGCCAGTCCGAGGAGACCCGTGTCTGGCACCGTCGCGATGGCAAGTGGCAGAACGTCCACTTCCACGGGTCGGGGGCCCCCGTCGCCCCGCTCCAGTGAAGGTGAGGGCAGGATCAGGGTGACGGGGGTGGCGGGGTGCTGCGGTTCTGCCTCACCGGCGTCCCCCGTCCCCGCAGAGCTCACGGTGGCTGTCCTGGTTCCAGCCCGATGGAGATGGCGATGGGAGCCGAGCTGGCAGCCGGAGCTGCGGCCCCGAAGCACGCGTCCGCATGCCTGTCCCCCCCCGCCCCCCGACCCCTTCACCCCGGCCCCTGCTCCTCCCTGCCCCTCCAGTGCCTGTGTTTGCAGAAAACAAAAAGACAAAAAAAAACAAAAACAAAAACAAAAAAAAAAGCCAAAACAATGACGAAAACAAAACAAAAAAAAAAAAAAGGAAAAAACCAAACACCAAAACACAATCCAACCCAACCCACACGCAAAAACTAACCCCGCCGCTCGGCCACAGGCCGGGGGGGGGCCCTCACAGCCAGACCCCCCCCCGCCCATCTCCGCCTGTGGGGGCGGGGGGTGTCTCCCGGCTGGTGGGGGGGTCCCATCCCCCCCTCCCCAGCTGTGCTTGTGGCGTTTTGCTGTTGCTGGTGGTGGATGTTGTTCTTTGGATTCCGCTTTTGCTCTTTCCCTCCCCGGGCCCTGTACATAGAGAGAGCTCTTTATTTTTGAATTCCCACAAGGGGGTCCCCGGCTGCGGGGTGCTCCGGGCTGGAGGCTGCCAGCTGGGAAGCAAGGCGCGGGGGGGGGTGGGGGGGTGTGACACACACGGTGGATGCCTTTGGGAGGGTCCCCTGATGGGCCACCCCCATGTCCCCATCCTGGTGACGCGGACCAGGGGGCATCCAGCACCCCATTTCCCCCTCCCCGCGCAGGTGGGTGGCTGGGTGCCAGCTCCAGGTGCCGGTGGGTTTAGGCAGGGGGGATGGGGGGGGGGGACATAGGCTTGGGGGGGCACCTGGGGGAGCTGTGGGCCAGGCGGTGGGGCTCGGGGTGGGGGGGCTCAGGGCGATCCAGCCAGCACTGACGCAGCATCGAAAGCACTTTAGACTAAGAGAACGGGTCTCTTAGGGGGCACATGCTGCTCCGCCGTGTGCTGGGGGTTCCCCCTCCTCATCCGCCTCCCCCCCCCCGGCCCCGACTCCCCTTCCCCAGGGGAGGCATCACCCTGCTCCAGGCATCTCCGGCTTGGCCACGCGCATTCCCCAGGGTTTCCCCCTTCTTCCATCTCCGTGTCCGGAGGCGCCATGTGTTGCTGGGGGCTGGTTTTGGCTGGGGGGGGGTGCTGGGGCGGGGGGGGGGGGAGGGAGGGCTGAGGGATAGTTTTTGGTTTTTTAATTTTTATTTTTTTTTCTGCATGCCCTTTGCGCGGGAGCAAACCTCGGGCGCTAACGCTGTATGTCGAGGAGCTGAGCTGAGCTGTTACTGTCCCATGAATGCTGGTGGATCGTTGCCAAATTTTTCTCTTCTCCCCTTTTCTCTCATTCTTTTTCCGTCCCTCCCCCCCGCCCCTGGCCTATCCCCCCCCCCCGACCCCTCTGTCTTTTTTTCTGAGCCTTGTAAGTGTAAAAGATGACTCTGATTTCGTTTTTGTCTCGGGAAAACTGCAAATAAATTATGACAAAAAACAACTGACCAAAAAAAAAAAAAAAAGCTGGAGGGAGAAGGCTGAGTGAATCTGTGCCGCCGGCTGCCCCGTGGCCATGCCTGGGCCACCTGATTGCCACCCTGGGAAGCCACAAAGAGTCGGAGCTGGGCTACAACCGCCAAAGACAACTTTATCCTCGCCGGGCCAGTGCAGCCAGCGGCAGGGAAACAACAGGCAACACCGATCACGATACAATCTCGAGTGAAAGCTTTTTTCCCCTTCCGCAGGAGGAGGAAGAGGGGGCAGCAAGGGGTGTTGAGCCCCCCCAGCTGACAGGAGCAGGGGAAGGGATCTCGGTGCTCCCCCCGGCCGCCCCTCGGCCCTGCTCCCCTCCCAGCACAGGGACCTGAGCACTGGGGCCGGTTTCCAGCTGGCCCCACGCTGCCCCAGCTTCCCTCTCCCCACCTTGGCAAAGTGGGGGGGGCTGCAACACAGCACCAGGCAGCACAATGGGGGCACCCCCCCACCCAAGCCAGCCTGGGGGGCCGCAGGGGCCAAGTGCTGCCCGAGCCCCCCCATCCCATCCCAGCTCTCCCCCACACCCCACCACCCAAGCAAGGGAAAGGGCCCGGAGGTGACCCCCTCCCTGGTCACCAGGGCCACCACTTCCAGTTCACTGCCCAGGGAGGCAATGGGCAACAGCCCAGCAGCGAGCACCCCCACAAGAGGAAAGCACCTCTTCTTCCCTCCCCACCCCTCTCCCACCCCCCCGGGCTCACTCTTAGGACACAAATCCATAAAAGACACACACACACCCCCCCCCCAGCTTCCCCCAGACAGCCCCGGCTCCTCTCCCTGGCTCCCCGAGGCCAGCAGTGCCGGGGCGCTGAGGCACTGGCTGGTGTTACGGATCTAAAGGCAGGAGAGGGCGTGGAGCCAGGCGCCCTGTGGTCCGAGCCGCCCTCGGGAAAAGCGAGGGCAGGGGGCCTCCAGCACTCCCCCCACTCCACGAGGTGCCGGCCCAATGCCAACCTCGGCAGCCCCTCCAGATGAAAAAAAGAAGTCACGTAAGTCCACGGCGCCGAGGATGTCCAGCCCTGGGCTTCTGCTTTCTGTCCTGGGCGAGGGCAGAAGGGGAGCGAAGGCCTGGTGGTCCGGAGCAGGAGCCCCCGGGCTCCGCGTCACATGATTTCACAGCAGGAGTTCTGCTTTCGGGCCTGGGAAGAGAAGGAAACGCAGGAGTGATGCTGGCTGCAGCTCCCTGAGGGCCAAGGTGGGGCCCAGGGCCACCCACACAACCCTCCTCCCGCTGGAGGAAGCCGACACGGTCCCAGCCCTCACAGTTCGCCACAAAGGCGATGGCCCTGTGCCCCCGCAGGGATGCCCTGCGGCACAGATCTGACCCCCTCAGCCATGACCGCTGCCACAGCCCGTGCCAGGAACCACCACAGCTGACATCAACATCACCCTCCACCAGCCACACGGCCTGAGCGAGGGCTGCGGGAGCTCCGCAGCCAGAGTTTGGGCAACCGAGCTCCCTCCAGGCCCAAAGCAGCTGGGCCAGCCGACAGCGGTCCTTGCCTGGCACCCACATCCACTGCCCCAGGGGTTGATCCTGCCCTTCCCCAGCCCCAGGCCACCCCTGGCTCCTCAGGGAGGAATGACCCTCCCCCAGGATGAACATCTGGACTCACGGTTTTGTAGAAGGCTTTGGACTGTGCCCCGAGCACCTCCGATTTGGAGACCAAGTCATCCAGCTTCTCCCCTCGCTCCAACAGTGACTCCATGGTGTTGTGCTGCCGAAAGAAACCGGTGCTGACCCACGGCGCTGACCCATGGCGCTGGCACCCCGGACCCTCCCCGTTCCCTCCCCAGCCCCAGGCAGAAGATGGAGGTGCCACCATGTCCTATCTGGAGACAAGCCTCCAGGCCGCCTTACACCCCAGCCCCCAGCAGACGTGCCAGCTGCAGTGTCCCAGCCGCAGGCCCAGCGTCCTCCTCACCAGGATGATTTTGGTCTCGTCGAGCTCTGCCTGCACTCTGGTCATCGGGTCGGCATCGCGGGGGTTCTCGGAAAAATGACACGATGTCGGCACCAGGGCCGCAGGGACACTGGCGTCCCCCAGGCCACAGCCCTGCAGCACCAGTTGCTGGGGTGTCACCCGTGGGGGCCATACCTGGTATTTACTGAGGTACCCGTCCAAGGCGGCGTAGCTGATGGTCGCCGGGGAGCCTGAAGGCCAGTCGATTTTGCTGACCTGCCTGGAGAATTCATCCAGCACCTGTGGCACGAGGGAGTGGGTGGTTACTGCCAGGAGGTTCTGTCTGCGGGGCCGCGGCTGGCAGAAGGGATTTTCCCCTCGAAAAAGGAAATTTGTCTCCTCCTCCTTTTGAACCAGCCAAGGGAAGAGACAGAAATCAACCTCCTCTGCAAACAACCGACAGAGCAGTGCCCATGTAGGGGTGGCTGTCCCCAGCTGTCCCCAAAGCCCTGCGCCCTGTCAGGGCGGCCAGACACATTATTACCGGTTTTCAGCGATGCCAGGAGCGCGGCTGCACTGCGTTTTCCCACATGAAACCCAAGGCAGACAGGGAGGACAGGGTGTTTGCGAGGCTGGTGCCTGGGCTGGCAGGAGAATGGAGTTGGGCCTAAGTCCCAGCTGGCAAAGCCAAGTCACCGCATGGCTTGGAAGTCTTTGGGCTGGCCGGATCCTGCTCAGCTCAGCTCTGATGTCCCCCAGCTAACGAGCAGGAGGGTCATTTCCTTGTCAGAGCGTGAATGGGAGATCTGGAGGAGCTCCTGGGAGCAGCCCCACCGCAGACTGTCGCCTCCAGAGCTGCTCCCGTCCCCACATGCTCACCTTGTCCAGCAAGGTGAAGCAAACCCGCTGGGGATACTCGTTATCTGCAATCACCACGCCGGCCAGACCGTCGTTCCGGACATACACGTGGCAGAGGTACTCTGGGCAGAGAATGCACGTCAGAGGCAGCAGAAAGGCCCAGAGCCTCCCCCAGCGCCCGCCACCTCCCACCTGGACGTTTCATTCAGTGACTGCGTTTCACATGGTTTCATTAGGAGAGCGGGAGGGGCCCAAGGGACGATCAAAAGCAGCCCCAAATGTGCTTCAGCAGGTTACCACAGCCTGGCCACACGGTGCGGGACACGAGGCTGCCTTTCTAGGGCAGCAGGTACTGCCAGAGTTAAACAAAAATCAGAGGGGGAAGTGCTCGGCCTGATTTTAATAAATAACAACTTGTCACAAGCCTGGAGTGTCATTAAAGAGGCCACAGTGGCCAGCTCCAGGCCGCACCCTGCGTGTCTCAGGGTTCAGGAAGTACGTGAAACAGGGCAGGGAGGCTGGAGAGGAGGCCAGAGATCGGGGTACAGAGCCCAGACTCACACGGCAGAGCTCAAGGGAGAGGGGACGGAGGCTGCAATGGCACAGTTGCCCCTTGGGGGACCCTAGCTGCCATGCGGGCCAGGAATGGGACAAACTGGGCAAGCTTAGGGGCAGCAGGCACACAGCCTGACAGCTCTCAGCATCCCAAGGGCAGCAAGGAGAGTGACGAAGCTGGAAGGCGGCAGCTGGCTGTCAGGCAGGTCCCTGCTCCTCCCGTAGCCTCTCAGAGGGCAGGCTGGGCTCTTGCCCGGCTCCACCGCCTCACGTCTTCAGTGCTACTGGCCTGGGCGCTGTTTTGAGTTCTCATTTCTTATTGTAAACAGACAAGGAACGAAGCACACGCAACTGCGCATGCTGACCCCGGGTTATCCTCTTACCTTGCTCCTTGACAGAGGCTCTGCTGCCCAGCTCTGAGCGTTCCACAATCAGCTGGCTCGTGAAGGTCATGAATTCCTGCACGCTGCAAACACAAAGCGTCGGCACTCGAGTCTGTGAGGGGACTCAGGTCTGCAGGAGGGGTGCTGGCACTGTAACCGCGGGGGAGATCATCTGTTCCAGAGGTCCCTGGTGCTTCCGGTGGACCGAAACCCTTCCCCCCAACCCCACCACCACGTTTGGGTAGCGGGGACATGGTTGAGACGTGGGTTTCCCTCGGGGAATAGGCCGGACCCTGCACCTACCACCCAAACACCTCCAGCTTCGCCAGGCCCAGGGGAGGGACTCGCGTCCTCAGGCAGAACTTGCTTTTTGGTGATTTAGCAGAAAATAAAACACTGTTGAACTGTGGATATCGCACCCTGCGCACTTGCAGCAAGGAGCTGCAGGGGCACTCCGGCCCCTTCCCTCACCTCAGCTTTTATCCCGTGCTTAGGGCCTTTACCCAAATCCCTCACAAGGCACTGGCATTCTGGGGAGGCCACTTAACCCACAAACATACCTCAGCTACCTACCACTTTGCATCAAAATTAAGGAACAGCCTTAAGCCAGACTCACCCTAAGTCTGGAAAACATTCCCAAGCCCAGAGCTGAGTCTTGCCAAACAGGGTCCTCGCGTAAACCCTGCTTTTCACCCCACAGGAAAAGAAGAGGCCAAAAATCACGAGCAAGTGCAAAATAAAACTGTTCCCAACGCACACTGTCCTGGGCACGTTGGGATTAAGGAACATGAGGCAAGACATTCCTGACATCAGCTGGGAAGCCCCAGGAAGGGAAACCTGTCAGAGCTCAGACAGCGGTTTGCTCAAACACGCCCCCCACCAGCAGCTCCTGCTTGGGAGCTTCACGTGACATGGTGCCGATGAAACGTCAGCGACACCGGCGTGGCAAAGACCACAGATTCCTCGCTGCCTTCCACTGCTGGACACAGCTCCAGAATGGGGATTTGCCCCTCGCAGTTTACATATTCCTTAGGGGTCTTTGCATTTCTGCCAGCCCAGACACCACGCGATCAGACACTGGCTCCACCGAGACTCCAAACTGTTTCCAGGCGCTGCAGAGAAAAGACCAGCCCAAAGATTTCTTAACATCCAACTTCAGCAGAAACAGAGGACCGACACCTTTCTCCTGCTTTGGGGATCTGCTGGCAGCTGCAGCCATCACAATTCCAGTATTTCACAGTATTCCCGGAGGAATCAGCCACCAAAGACTTCGTTCCTGAGCCTCCCAAATGATCTGGCAGAGGTTTGAGGGCAGACGCTGGTGCCATCCTCCTGCCCAGCAGGTTCTCACGGCTCCCCGGAACCACAGCCACATTTATCCCAGACTCAAACGCCAAACCCAACTCTCTGGTAACTCCACAGCCTCAAAAAATGCACGTGCTGCATTTTTAATCCAAACTTAAGTCGATCGCACCCTAAACATCGCACCTAAGCTGCCCTCTCACAGGCACCAAGGCATAGCCCCTTGAGCACAACCAGGCAACCAGCTCAGGACAAGGATTAGCCACCAGAGAAAAGCTGTGAGACTAACATGCACAGATACCCCCTCACACTCTGCAAAAGCCATCGCTGTTCCCAAAAAGCCAAGATTTTTTTTAAGCAAAGAAATAACCAGCTGCCAGGGAAGCAGCTCTTTCGGCCGTAGCTGATGGCAAAACCATGCAGGGAGTGTTCTTGGGATTTGGAAAACCAAGAGCTATGACTATGAAGCAATTTGGGTTTTCAGGAGATTACTTCACCCGCCGCAATCCATCTTCAAGCGCATGCGTTGGCAGCACTGGCACAGCTCCTGTATCCCTCTCGCATATTTGGCTAAAAGACTGTTTTTTTAAGACAATCTTATTTCAATATTTTCCCTTTATCACCAGAATTGCAGAACTAAATGTGCTCGGGGCTCCATAAAATCTTGGCAGGGATGAGGCGTGGAAAATTCAAGTCCTGTAGGTGAGTACTTCCTACAGCCTTTATCGCCTGGAACTGGGGGATAGGAAATGAGCTGTTTTGCAACAGGCACACACTTTATTTTACAGCTTTTAGAGGCAGCTCCCTTCAGCTGCAAGGGCAGCTGCTAAGAGCTCCATGACCCCTCTGTGTGCACAGAGCAGGACACGCAGGAGCCCAGATGGGCGCTCAGGGATAAACCAGCTCACCCAAAGCCATCAGAATAACCCAAGCAGAGGTTTGCGGGCTGGGAAAAGTTTAAGATTAGACCAAACACCTAAATAAAATGATACTGGAAGTGTCACGTGAGCCTTGTTAGCCTGACAAAAAGGCAAGCCTCCTCCCACTCACCTCTCACATCTCAGGAGCCGCCATGACTACTGGGTTTAGGCACTTGCCAGAGGGAGAAGAGCCGACCTGAGCACTTGGGGTGTTTCCCCGCACCCAGATTTTATTGCTTGGTGGCCAATTTACCGAGTCAAACCTGACCTCCTGCTGCTGGGCCTGGGCAGCTCACAGGGAAAATGAGGTTTTGCTCTGTTCCTAAGGCTGACAGATGACTCAAAGTGGGTTTTGCAGTGCTGAACCACACACACAGGCTCCCAGCTCCCCAAGGGCGCGTCTCTATGGGGGGTTATGCCTTAGGAGAAGCCAGTTACCATCACCACCGCATCCCCAGGGACAGAGCAGAAAGAACAAGAAAGAAACCCCCAAAAAAGCTTCTATTCCCACTCACCAAGGTCCTGCCCAAGCCACGTGCCAGCCCCGCAGCGCCCAGGAGAGGTTCACCCCTCCAGACACCCACCTGGACCTCTGGAAGAAGTTGAAGGTGGACACATCGTAGGCGGCTTTCAGTAAATGCACTTTGGGGTCTCCCTTGTAAAGGACACTTAGGCTGTAGAGCCTCATGACGGCGGCTCGGCTGCCCTGGGTGGTGGAAGAGCCCCGGGGGTGAGACAGGGCCCAGGCACCGCCGGTGGGACCCCCCCTCTACACTGCGGGGCCTCACCAGGACCACTACAGCCCCCCCGACCCTGCGCCGAGGGGCCTTGCCGGGTCCCCCACCTTGCCCCCACCCACCCCCAGTGTAACCCAGTCACCCACCCTACAATAACCTAACTAACCCAGCCCTCACACCAGCATAACCCAGCTAACCCAGTCCCCGGCCCTCAGTATAACCCAGCTGACCTGGGCCCCTCCCCTCCGGTATAACTCAGCCCCCAGTACTTCCAGCTAACCCAACCCCTGGCCCCCAGCCCCAGTACAACCCAGCTAACCTGTCCGCCCACCCACCCCCCGCCCAGTATAATCCAACAGTCCCGGTCCCTCATCCGGTATGCCCCCCCCCCCCCCGGTACCGGGGCTCCGGCACTGGATGTGAGGAGGCGGTGGCAGACGGCGAAATGAGCCCGACCCGGAAGCAGAACCGCGGAGACCGGAAGTGACACTGACCCCGGGCAACTGCCACGGGGACTCGCCCGCCCTGCGCACGCGCTGGCTCCGCCCCGGCCCCGTGACTCTTGACCAATAAGCGCCTGATTCTCCCTCTGGCCTCGCCCACCGCCGCGGAGGGGCCAATCAGCACCGATTCTGGCGCCATGGGGCGGGGCTTCTCCCGCAGGACGTCCAGCAGGGGGCGCTGTGTCCCGGCGTCCTTTGCGCGGGGGGTCAATGGTGGGCCCCGGCGGTGGGGCGGGCCCGTCCCCGTGGGGCAGGGCCCCGACCTGGGGCTGGCGTCCCACGCGGAGTGGGCACTGCCCTGTGGGGCGGCGGCCCCTCTGTGGGGCTGTTCTGCACATGGATGGGAACCCCGCTGTGGAGCCGGCTCCCTGCCCGGGGTGGGCAGCCATCTCTGGGCAGGGACACCTGAGCCCTCGGGATGGGGATGAGGCACTGTGGGGTGACCCCCAAACCCTCTGTCCTCCCCACAGCCCCCTCATTCCCCTGTGGGGCTGCCAGCTCCCCCCCTCGGCCCCCATCCAGCCTTCCCAGGGGACCTTTCCTGCGCCCTCCCCAGTTCTGTGTCCGAGGGGATGCTGCCACTGACCGACACCGGGAGGTTTGGGGTCCTCGCATGGCCGGGGGCCATCGGGAAGGGGTCCCCTCCTCTTTGGGGTCTTCCCCTTGCCCATCAAGGACTTATGTAAGCTGTCATTTCCCCAACGCTTGGCTAACAGCACCAATAAGGGGACATGGCCGTGTCCCTGACCCCAAAAACCAGCCCCAAATCTGCCATCGATCCCGCCATCGCCAGAGCGTTTCCCATCCTGGGGCACGGAGCACTTCCCAGTCACCCTTGCCCCTGGCTGGGCAGCCACAACCTTTGTTATGGAGCCACTGACTCCTCCAGCCGCCGCCGTCGCCATGGGAGCGTGCTGGGTTGCTAAGCCGTCCGGTGGAGTGCTTGCCACCACCGCCAGCACATCGAGCCGTTGATATGACAACTGGAGTGGGGACACGGGTGGCCTGGGGCGTGGTGCTTCGCATGACAGGGCCAGCGGCCCCCAGCGGGGAGGGGTCCTGGCCAAGCCTCGCCGCCACACCGGGACTTCCCTGCTGGCTGTAGAAACCCACCAGGGTGGGCTCACCGCCCCTCGCCGCCCTGAAACTCACCTGGCGTCCCGGTAAATATATTTACCGGTGATAGGAAGCGAGCGGGGAGAGCACGACCTGCACAAAGGATGTGGGGCGAGATCGCTGAGCCCGCCAGGGCACCGGGCCCTTCTCCCTGCCCCTCCGCTTGAGGGTCCAGAGGTGGGGGGGGGCGGGGAGAGAAGATTGGGACCCCCCCCTCAGCAGGTGCTGGAGAGGAGGCAGCCGCCGTCGGATGAGATAAAGCAGCGAAAGTGGAGCATCCTCCAGTGGAGCGAGGGACGGAGCAGCCCAGCGCCAGGACGGGGAAGGGGGCTCGCTGCCCCGGGCAGGCACGGCGGCGGGGAGCCTGGGGTTTGAGGGGGGACGGCTCGGCCCGCAGCCCACCCTGCCCCAACAGCTGCCCCCATGCTGGATCACCGAGCCAGGATGGAGAGCGGCAGGAAGGAGAAGGTGAGGCCAGTGCCAGGGCAATCCTAGGGGCGGTGGCGGGGAGATGGGGTGGGGGGCACCTGGTGGGTGCAGGGAGTGGCACGGATCCTCCCCGGGCTGCCAGCCATCCCTGTGGCGAGTGGCCGGGTGCTGCAGGCATCTCCCACTGGTCAAGGTCCTCGCTGGGGACAGAGGTAGCTTGGAGGGGAGGACGGCTGGTGGGGAGGACACCTGCTCCGGGGGCAAAGCCACGCAGCCTGGGGTCAGCCCTGGTGTGCCCAGGGGGGTTCCTGTCCATGAGGTCATCCCCCAGCATGCTCGGGGGGGGGGGGAGGGCAGCGCTGTAAGCCAGGGCACTGCATTTTGGTGCACCAGGTGTCATCACAACATGGGCCGTGCCCTGTCCCCACGCCGGCAAGGACTCGGGACGGAGCTGGGAGCATCTGCGGGACCGCACCGCCTCGCTGGCGTGCTCCCGCAGCCCGGGCATCGCCCTTGGCATCTTGCTGCCAGCCAAGTGGCTGCCAGCCCTGGGATGAGATGGGGCCTGTCACCTCCTTCGGCTGGTCATCACCATTGTCACCGAGGCACCCAGGAGGATGGCACCCGGCTCATCCCTGGCCAAACATCGGCTGGGGGCAGCTGCTCCCATATCGTCTTCTGGGTGGATTGAGCTCACAGAGCTGTGCCGTGGGTGAGGACAGAAAGACACTTCCCCACTGCAGAGGGGGACATCCAAGGGGACACTGAGGGGACACAGCATGTGCCAGGGGCAGGAGCGCATGGCTGGCAGAGTCGGGCATCACCAGCCATCGCAGCCTTTGGCTACATGGTTTCCAGCTTTGTCCCCTCTGCGGGATATGTCAGAGTGAGCAGTTTTCTTGGGAAGCTGAGAGCTGGTTTCAGTCATATGGGAAGAGCCAAATCCCGCCAAGGAAGAGTCAAACCATTGTTTTGCAGGCGAGAGAAGGGATGAGTTGGGGCACGCAATGCCTGAGATGGAAAAAACACTGGAGGAATTTCCGCTGCCATCCTCAGGTGCTAGCCCCAGGGGCGGGGACCCTCCGGCTGTAGCAAATTTGGCGTTCGTGTGCTGAACGGTGCCGCAGGCTGGCTTCTGCGTTGTGGAGCACCGAATGCCTTCAGCCGCCAGCTCCAGCAAGATGGTTGAGTCCAGACGTGCTCTTTTCCTGGCAGGATTTTTCCAACCATCCCAGCCTGAACACCCTCGGGGTCATGGCCAGTCTCGCCGTGATGCTGCCCCATCCCCTTTCCACGGTGGCCAGTGGCATTCCCTGGCACGGCTGTGTCCCCCGTGGTGCAGCCACATCTTCTCTAACGGGTTAATGGAGCCCCCGGGCTTTGGCACCGGGACGGAGCGGGGAGGATGGCTGGGGAGGTGTCAAGATTCCCCCTGGCCGGGGGTGGGGGCTGAGGCCCCTGGGGCATGAGGGATCTGCGGGGCAGGAGCTTTCGGTGTGAGGAGATATTTGGGACGAGCCCCTGCTCAGGGGGCTGGAGGCTGATGGACGGCGTTCGGGGCCTGGTGATTGATCAGGACAGACCTGGGGGAGCGGCCAAGTAGCCGCAGCTTTGGCTGAGACGAGGTGGTGGGTGCTCTCCCCATGCTGGAATGCTCCGAACCATGTCCCAAAGCCTTTAACAGAGCCCCCCAGCCCAAAACACATTGGGAAACGGCAACAGCCTCGAGGAAAACATCTGTCCACCAGCGAAAGTGCAAGTGGGAGCGTTTTAAGCTTGCCCAGATCCCAGTGACTAATGAGCCCTCTAATGCCGCCAGCTACACCTGGCCGAGCAGCGAGTGCTCGCTCCCCCCGGCTCCATCTGACAGCCTGGGGCTGCCTGCCCCCGATTACGTGCCGTGGCTAATGGAGGCTGCGCCGGCGGCGGAGCCCAGGGTTGCTACATAAAGGGTAAATACAGGTCCTGCCTGCTAGGCGCTTCCCTCGAGTGGGCCCTGCGATTCTCCCTGGTAGCGAGGCAAGGGAGCATTTCCCAATAACACTTTTTATATCCTGCCCGCGGCCCTGCCCGCCCTCGGCTCCCACTTGCACCAAGTTTGATGGGCTGAAAATGGTACCCGCGGTTCCCGGGGGACCAAGGAGGATGCAGCATCCTCATTGCAGACACAGAGGGGTCCCATGTCCTTGGTGGGAGCCACTGAGCCCCTAAATGGCATCGCTGAAAGCACTTCTTGCTGGGAAAGACCCTGGGATTCAGCGGGATGGGATGTCCCAGGTCACTGGTCCAAGCCCTGCTGGAATGGCACCGGCTTCAAAGCAACTGGCTGAGCTCGTGGAAGATGAACTGGCTGAAGGTGATAGCACAGGGACTCCTGTGCAGACCATGGATGTCTCGCAGGCAGCACTGGGAGAGGATTTGGGGCCACAGCGGCTCGTGCCAGCCCTGCGAATTCACCAGCGTGTCCGTTAGGTTGGAGGCAGGATAGCAGAGGGATGGGATAAGGTGGTCTGGGGTGTCTGTGCACTGATGGGGAAAACCAGCGTGAGGAGAAGGAAAATGTGGATTATTTGTAGCGGTTCAGGCCACCTGGGTCCCATATCTCCTGTCCCCAGCTGATGCCATCCGTCCCGCCACAGGTGGAGCAGATCCTCTCAGAGTTTCGGCTGAAGGAGGAGGATCTGAAGAAGGTAATGTACCGGATGCAAAAAGAGATGGACCGAGGGCTAAAACTGGAGACACACGAGGAAGCCTCCGTCAAAATGCTGCCCACCTATGTCTGCTCCACACCTGAGGGCTCAGGTACAGCACGGCCGGGCTGGGCGGGCATTGCTCCCGATGCTTTGCCATGTCACCTTGTCCCCAGACCTCGCCGAGCTCGGTGCGGGAGGCCGAGACCCCCCCTGAGCTGGTCACCTTGTGTCCCCTCTCCCCGGCTTTGCAGAGGTCGGAGATTTCCTGTCGCTGGACCTCGGCGGCACCAACTTCCGCGTGATGCTGGTGAAAGTGGGCGAGGGGGAGGAAGGGCAGTGGAAGGTGAAGACGAAGCACCAGATGTACTCCATCCCTGAGGATGCCATGACGGGGACGGCCGAGATGGTGAGCTGGGCAGAAGGGGGCATCCCATCCCCTCCTGTGCAGTCCCCATCACCAGGTGTTTCGGTGGGGATGCCGGCACATACGACCCTCATCTCTCTTGCCTGGCGGGAGCCAGGCAGTGGCAGGGAGTTGGCCACGCTCAGGGCACCTGTGGTGGGGATGGTGGCCAGCTGTGAGCAGTGGGAGGATGGGGACAGCCCCCAGCAAAAGCTCGACCTCCTCTCTTCCAGCTCTTTGACTACATCTCCGAGTGCATCTCCGATTTCCTGGACAAGCACCAGATGAAGCACAAAAAGTTGCCCCTGGGCTTCACCTTCTCCTTCCCTGTGCGGCACGAGGACATCGACAAGGTGAGGAGGTGGCCAGGCAGCACAAGGACTCAGGGATCCCCCATGATCCAGCTACACCTGCAGCCCCATTTTGGTCTTCCCCTCGCTCCAGGGCATCCTCCTGAACTGGACCAAGGGCTTCAAAGCCTCTGGCGCAGAAGGGAACAACGTGGTTGGACTCCTGAGAGATGCCATCAAACGGCGAGGGGTGAGATGATCGTACAGTTTGTGCTGGTACCATAGTGGGGGGGAGAACCCAGCACCCCCGGCTGTCCCCGTGATGGGGCCGCTGGAGCCCCACGTGTCCCTGGGAAGGGTCATTCCATGCGTGTGCACACGCGTGTGTGTGATTTGTGTGTGTATCCTCACCCTTGGGGACCACCCCACCCTGCTGCGCGTCAGCCTGGACACCCGGTGAGACTCCGACGGTCCCTCTCCCCTCCCCAGGACTTCGAGATGGATGTGGTAGCAATGGTGAATGACACGGTGGCCACGATGATCTCCTGCTACTATGAAGATCACCGGTGCGAGGTTGGGATGATTGTGGGTAAGACGGCCCCTTTCCGCCGGGACGGGCAGGCGAGGGGGAAACCGTTCCCACAGCCCTGTTCACGCTCCCCTGCTGTGAGCAGGGGTTTGTCCTTTTGGGGGACACACACTGAGCACAGGGGGGTGGCAGCGGCACCCTGCTGAGGTCTCCTGAGGTTGGGACATCGGATGGCATCGCCTGGCCCTGGCATGATGGTGGGGGCACCTTCGAGGTGGAAAGGGGGTGGTCACCGTAATGTGTCTGGTGATCCACGGCATGGGTCAGTCCCCAGGGGACATCCTCTCTCCGGCTGACGGTGGCTCCAGCATGTCAACGTATGGGTGGGGATCCACTGGAGGTGGCCAGTGCCAGCCATGCCAGGAAGCCCGGGAGGTGGCTTTGAACGCTCCAGGCTCCTTCGCCCCGCCAGGGGAGCAGCCCCCCGCCACCCTCCAGACCCATGCTGGCTTCAGTGCTATCAACCACCCGGCCATCTGGGCTTTCCGCACTGGCTCTCGGCCTGGGTAAACACCACGCCGGGCTGTTTATCAGCTCCTCTGGAGGCCGAGCTGCCATTGCCTTGCAGCAGCCGTAGCCCCTGGGACCCCGTGGTGGCCGTCCTCAATACCCACTGGGGACAAGCAGCCAGCTGGGGCTGCAGGGAAGGAGCCGGGGGGAGCAGGAGGGCTGAGCTTCCTGATCCATGTTGGGATGGGACCGTACAGCTCCAAGCGCAGTCCCCCAGCTGCGGTGCTGTCGGGATGGGAGGGACGTGGGTGTTGGGGGTCCCATCCCCGGTTCCCGCTGGCAGGAACAGGCTGCAACGCCTGCTACATGGAGGAGATGCAGAATGTGGAGCTGGTGGAGGGCGACGAGGGGCGGATGTGTGTCAACACGGAGTGGGGGGCCTTCGGCGCTTCGGGGGAGCTGGACGAGTTCCTCCTGGAGTACGACCGCGTGGTGGACGAGACCTCACTTAACCCCGGTCAGCAACTGTAAGGAATAGGACAGATCCAGTTCCTCTGGGCATCCCCCCCCGTCCCCATCCCCAGCCGCGTCCCCTCCACCCACGCTTCTCCTTCCCCCTGCCCACCTGTGCCACGCTGGGCTCAGGTGAGGCCGGAGCAACTCATCACAGGTACCCCCAAAGCGGGGGTCCTTCGCCCCGGCTGCCATGCCTGCATGCAGGGATGCGTCCAGCAAGTGAGGGGAAGGAAAGAGGGGGTGCTGCAGGATGTGGCCCCCCCAGGTCCTGGCTCTGATGGCCCCCCTTGCCTGTGTGTCCCCCCCAGCTACGAGAAGATCATCGGGGGGAAGTACATGGGGGAGATCGTCCGGCTGGTGCTGCTGAAGCTGGTGGATGAGAACCTGCTCTTCAATGGGGAGGCCTCTGAGAAGCTCAAGACCCGTGGGACCTTCGAGACCCGCTTTGTGTCACAGATCGAGAGGTATGGGGCTGATGGGGCCACGGCAGGGGGCGGCACCCCCAAACCAGCCCACTGCACTGCCCCACAGGGAGTCCTCTGTCCTGTCGCCCCACACTGGGGTGTCCCACCGCAGGGCCCCTATGGCCCATCACCCCACACCAACCTCCTCTGAGTGTCCCATATTGGGCTCCCCCATCCCCTCACCCCACACCAGCCCTGTGGAACTGCCCCATATTGGGGTCCCCGTGTCCCCCCTTCCCCTGACCAATGTGCCCTTCTCTCCCCATCCCAGCGACTCTGGTGACCGCAAGCAGATCTACAACATCCTGACGGCCTTTGAGCTGCTGCCCTCAGGGACAGACTGTGACATCGTGCGGATGGTCTGCGAGAGCGTCTCCACCCGCGCTGCCCAGATGTGCTCGGCCGGGCTGGCCGGCGTCATCAACCGCATGCGGGAAAGCCGGAGCCAGGAGACCCTCAAAATCACTGTGGGGGTTGACGGCTCCGTCTACAAGCTCCATCCCAGGTGAGGATCCCTAGGAGCCTTCCTCCCACCACCATGCCCTTCCTCCTCCTCCTGCATCCTCCAAGTCTTGACCCTGTATTTTTCCCCTTGGGCAGCTTCAAGGACCGCTTCCATGCCACGGTTCGGCAGCTGACGCCTGGCTGCGATATCACCTTCATCCAGTCGGAGGAAGGCAGCGGGCGCGGGGCTGCGCTCATCTCAGCTGTTGCCTGCAAAATGGCCTGCATGATGGGGCAGTGAGAGAGGACTCGGGGGGAGGATGAGGATGATGGCGGCAGGGGGGAGCGGGAGGACACTGGTCCCGCTCAGAGCTCTGTGAGGAGCAGAGACAGATGCGGGATGGGATTTGCCGCCGGCGGAGGCGGCTCCCGGCTCCCCAATAAATGGGACTTGTGTGGACTTCTCCTCCGGGGCTGCTTGAGCGAGAGCTCCTTGTCTTCCTCATGCTCACATGGAGACCCCCACCATGGGACTGCTCCACACACGTGGGGCAGCTGAGGGTCTTCCCATGCTTCCCTGCCCCCCTGCATCCTCATCGAGCTGCAGGGAGTGGGGCTTCCCCCAGCCCCTTCACTGGGGGTGAGCCCCCCCCCCAGGGGGAGTGGCTGGGAGATAAGGGTCTGGCTGGGGGGTACTTGGGGGCTGGGGGGTCAGAGGGGGCTGGCCCCTACCAGTGGGCCCTGGGGTGCAGGGACCGACTGGGGTGCACCAGAGCTGTGCCAGATGCAGTGGGGATCTTCGGGGATCCCCTCCAGCCTTGTCCCCATCCCAGGGATGGGGGGGGGCAGAGCCTGGGGGCACGCCAGCCTCCCACTCCCAGTGCTGACCCCCAAAAAAAGGGGGCATAGACCCCCACCAAGGGCTAACCCCACTCCCACCAGCAGCAGCACCCTGACACCCAGTGGGTCCCCAGCCCACCCCAAACAGGGGGGGCACATGGGTGACCCCCCAGGGCTGTTTTATGCTCTAGGATGTTACAGCTCCGCCACCTTCCCCAGCAGCCAAAAATAGTGTCCCCCGCCTCCAGTGACACCTGGGGGGCCCCCGGCCTGGCTTGTGTCTGGCAAAGCCCGGCGGCATCAGCACAGTTTGGCTCAGCTGCCTGCATCCACCAACGGATTTCGCTGAGGGCGATAAGGGGGGGATAAAAGCCGGAGCACCCTGGGGACCCCCAGCCCGGGGCTGCAGTTGGGATGGTGGGTGCAGCCATGGACCCCCCAGGAGATGGGGATGGGGCACCCCAGGGTGTGGGAATGCTGCAGGGGGGACTGGGGGTACCCCAGCGTGTCGGGGTCCCTCTGGGGGTGCAGGAGCACCCCAGGTATTTGGATCCGCCTGAAGGTTTGGGGCACCCCAGGGTGTTGGGGTCCCTCTGGGGGTCTGGGGTGTTGGGTTCCCCAGAGGGGCCAGGGCAGGGTTTTGGGATTTGCTGCAGGGGGCTGGGGTCAGCCCTGGGTGTTCGGGTCCTCCTGGGGCACTCCAGTGTGGTGGGGTCCCTTTGTGGGTTGGGAGCACCCCAGGGTTCTGGGATCCTCATGAAGGTCTGGGGCACCCCAGGGATTTGAGTCCCCCAAAGGGTCTGGGGCAGGGTGCTGGGGTTCCCTGGAGGGTCTGGGACACCCCAGGGTTTTGGGTCCCCCTTGACGGTCTGGGGCACCTCAGGATGTTGGGGTCCTCAGGGGGTCTGGGACACTCCACTGTGTTGGGGTCCCCCTGGGGATCTGGGGCGCCTGACGATCTTGAGGTCCTCCTGGGGCAGCCCAGACTGTGTGTGGTCCCTCTGGGGGTCTGGGGGCACCCCAGGGTTTTCAGGTCTGTGTGAGGGTCTGGGGCACCCCAGGGTGTTGGGGTCACCCTGGGGGTGTTGGGAGCACCCCGGGGTGTTGGTGTCCTCCTGAGGCACCCCAGGATGGGTTCCCTCTGAGGGTTTGGGGCACCCCAAGGTGCTGGAGTCACCCTGGGGGTGTGGGGGCACCCCAAGGTCTGGGCCAACTTGGGTGTCCAGGGACACCCTTGGACATCTGGGGCCACTACACGGGTCTGGACCACCCCAGGGGGTCTGGGACCACCCTGGGGCATGGGGGCACCCCAGGATCCAGGGACATCTCAGGGTGTTGGCGTCACCCCGGAGTGTTGGGGCTTATTAACTTCACCATCTTCCTGACACTCTTTGGGGAGAAGCTGAATGGTGAGCGGCCCCGTAAAACCCCCCGACACTCCATGACACCCTGCGACACCCTGGGGGTCATCCCCAAACCTCACCTGATGCCCCCGCCCAGGCACCGACCCCGAGGAGTCCATCCTCAACGCCTCCAAGTCTTGGACCCTGCCGGCACTGGCACCATGAACAAGGACGAGTGAGCGGGGGTCGACAGGGACCCTCAGGGCACCCGGCTGGATTTTGCATCCCCTGGGATGGGGACAGGAGCCGCCCCCCCGCTGGGCCCTCTTCCTGCAGGTTTGAGCAGCTCCTCCTGACCCAGGTGGATAAGTTCTCCTGGGAGGAGGTGAGGTGGCTCCCCTGCTGTCACCGTCACTGTCATGGTCCCCTGCCCATCCTGTCCCCTCGTGTGTCCCTGCACGAGGGGGAGCAACAGGACCCTCGGGCAAAGCGGGTCCACAGGACACCTGGCTCCACCTGCCCACGGGGAGTGGGACACAGCCCCCCGTCCCCAGATCCCCATGTGTCCCCCAGGGTCTCCGTGTGCCCAGCCCCATCCCCGTGATCCCAAACTCTATCCCTGAGATCCCCACATGCACCACATGGACCCTGTCCCCAAGACTGCCATGTGTCCCCCATGATTCCCGACCCCAAGATCCTGGACCCAAGGTCCCCGTGTGTCCCCCAAGGTCCCTGTCCCTGTGGTCCCCACGGGGACCCATCCCAGCCCACAGGGTACGTGTCCCCGCGCAGGCAGAGCAGATGTTCGTGGTGACGATGGTGTCGGGGAACATCGACTAAAAGTCCTTGTGCTACATCATCACCCACAGGGACAAGAAAGACTGAGGCGACCGCGGGTCCCCCGCCACCCGCCGCTCGCTCCGGCCAAATAAACCATGAAACAAGGGGATCTCATCCATCCGTCCATCTGCAGCATCCCCAGGGAGGGAGGTGTCTCTGTTCAGCCTGGGCTTCACACCTGGTGTCCCCGTGGAGCTGGCGTGTCCCCAACACAAGGGACAGTCCCCCTCCCCCAAAGGACAGCTCCCAGGGGACCCTTGGCATGGGGGGACAGCAGGGCCACTGTCCCCAGGAGACATGGTGGCCTGGGGCACTGTGCTTTATTGCATGGGGAGGGGGATCCAGGGTTTGGGGTGATAGGTGGGGCTGGGAGAGGGTTAGGGGTTCGGGGGGTGGCACTTGGGGCCGGCTGCGGGGCTGAGCCCTGTGGAGACAAGGAAGGAGCAGTGAGTCGGGGGCCACCATCACCCCGTCACCACCAGCTGAGGGGCCAGCAAAAGTGGCTCCTCCAACCTTCCCCCCCTCTCCAGGATGCATTTTGGGATCTCCATCTTGCCCCTACCCTGTGGGGGTGCAGGCAGGTTCCCTCCTGGAGGCACAGGACCCCCAGGTGCCCTCCCACCCCTGGGGTAGGCGTAGGGTGTTGGGTGTGGGGCGTGGGATATGGGATGCAGGACATGGGGCGGGGGGTGGGGGGTGCAGGGTGCAAGATACGGGGTGCAGGATGTGGGGTGTGGGGTGCAGGGGGTGGGATGCAGGATGTGGGGTGCAGGGGGTGGGATGCAGGATGCAGGGTGTGGGGTGCAGGATGGGGGACGCAGGACACGGGGAGGGTGCTGACCAGGCTCAGGCCTCGCAGAAGCCGATGGCGGCGCAGGTGTCCTGGGGCTGGTCTCCGTTCTGCAGCGCCTCGCTGATCTCCTCCCGGTACTTCTTCACCACCCGCTTGCAGGCTCGGCCCAGCCGCCTGCCCAGTGCCCGGCAGGCCTTGCCCAGCGCCTTCTCCACCGCCGCCTGCCGAACAGCACACTGGCATCAGCCGGGCCACCCGTGGGGTGCCACCCCCACGCCCTGCTCCCCCGAGCCCCCCAGCCACCCTTCACCTCATCGGGGTCGTCGCCTGCCATCGCCTTGATCTGCTGCAGGATTTTGGTGCACAGGCTGCACTTCTTCCCTCTGCCTGGCCCCGACATGTCCTCTTCGTCCACGTCTCCCTGCAGGGGGACAGCGCAGACCCTCAGGGCTGTGCCCCAGCGTGGCCCCAACACGAGTGTGGGGCCGCCCCACGGCTGGCGCTGAGGCGGTGGGGCTGGTGCTCACCAGGGCCTGGCTGTCCCAGAGATCACGGCAGTACTGCTCCCGGCGGCACTGGGTGGCGGTGGCCATGTCCTGGCACCAGGATGCGGGGCCACCCTGGCAGGGCTCGGGGACAGCAGCCTGCGCCACTGAGCGGGGATGGGGATGGTGAGCACAGACATGGGAGCGTGTGCCCATCCCTGTGTGCCCCAGGGGTGCCCAGACCCTGTCCCCATCATCCCCAGGTGGACCTTGTCCCCACCATCCCTCCCACCTGTCCCCATGTCCTCCTGTCCTCGCCATCCCAGGTACCTGTCCCCACACTGACCCCATACCCACCATCCCCAGGTCCCCAGGTGGACCTTCTCCCTATCTCCATGTGCTTGTCCCCATGGCCTCCTGTCCCTGCCACCCTCAGGTCCCCACAAGGACCCCGTCCCCATCATTCCCAGGTCCCCACGCAGTCCTTGTCCCCACCATCCCTCCTGCCTATCCCCGCATCTTCCTGTCCCCACCATCCCTGGGTGCACATCCCCATGAAGCCATCCCCATCCCTGCCATCCCCAGGTCCCCACACTGTCCCCGTCCCCAGCTGCTGTCCCCAAGCACACTGCCACCAAGGCTGCCACCCCCGCTGACCCCATGTCCACCCCCACATGTCCCCCTCTACCACAGGGTCCCCCTCCCCTGGCTGGGACGCAGGGCAGCAGGCACCCCTGTTACCTCTCACCGCCACCAGCACCAAGAGGAAGGCGGCAGCCATGGCGAGCCCACTCGAGAGGCTGACAGCGGGTGACAGCGGGCGACAGCGGGCGACAGCCGGCGTGTCCCACCCTGACGGCTTTTATAGCCCGCCGTGTGGGCTGTGGGGACGGCTATGCCAGTCAGCGCCGCCGAAACCCAAAAAGCCCTTAAAATGGAGCGTGTGGGCTCGCCACCCCCCTTCCTCCCTCACACCTCCGCCCCCGCGGCAGGAAGGGGGGACAGGGACGGGGGGGCCCCACTCCCCAGCCCCCCAGGCCTGCTGGGGGCTGAGTGCGGGGCCACGATGGGGGGAGGTGAGCGTGGGGCCAGGTCCTCCTGGGCCCTGCGGGGTCCCAGCGGGCCGCCCCCGTGTCCCCCCATCCCCTCGCGGGCTCCCTGACGTCTCAGGCGTCGGTCCCGGTGTCCCCTGCCTCCCACGGCTCCGTGGGGTTCCAGGGGTTGGTCGCGGTGTCCGGGCTCCCTGAGGTCTGAGGGGTCGGTCGCGGTGTCCGCTGTCCCCCGTTGGGCTCCCTGGTGTCCCGGGCCCGCCCAGGTGTCCCCGTCGCCCCCCGGTGGGTCCTGGTCCCCCCCCTTCCCACAGTGACGGCGCCGCCACGGGCAGTTGCCACGGCGACCCGCCGCCTTGACGTCACTTCCGCTCCGCGGCCACGCGGCTTCCGCGCTTTGCGGCGTTCGCGCCTTTTCCCCCCCGCCCCCCATGGCGGGTTTTGGTGCCGGGCAGGCGGCCCCCCCGACCTCTGACCCCTGACCTCTGACCCCGTACGTGACCTGCGGCCGGGGGAGCCCCTTGTGGGGGGGCCATGAGGGGCCCTGCGGGGGGGCGAGGGGGGTCCGGGGCGCGGCCTGAGGGGCCCTGGCCCGGCGGGGGCCTTCGCCATGGGTCCTGGCGGGACCCTGGGGCTGGGGAGGCCCTGCAGGGCCCTGCTAGCTGAGAGCGATCTGGGGGGCGTCTTGGGCTGGGGTGTTTGGGGGGCGATGGGTTCCGGGGGCGTCCTGGTGCCAGGGTGTGTTTTGGGGGGGAGGGGGGTCCCAGTGCCCGGGGGGGGGGTCTTTGTGCCAGGGTGTGTGTTTGGGGGGGAGGGGGCTGAGAGGGGTGTGGTGGCAGGAGGTGTTTTTGGGGGGGGGGGTCCTGGTGCCCTGGGGGTTCTTTATGGCAGGGGGTGTGTTTAGGGTGGGTGCGGTCCTCATGGCAGGGGGTGTTTTTGTGGGGGTCCCGGTGTCCTCGGGGGGAGTCTTTGTGCCAGGGGGTGTGCTTAGGGGATGACGGGGGGTGAAGTCTGGTGCCAGAGGGTGGTTTGGGGGGGGGTCCTGGTGCCTTGGGGGGGTTCTTTATGCCAGGGGGTGTCCTGGTGCCAGGGGGTGTTTTTCTGGGGGGTCCCAGTGCCCTGGGGGGAGTGTTTGTGCCAGGGGTTGTGTTTAGGGGGTGTCCGGGGGGGTCTCCTGGTGCCAGGGGGTGCTGGGGGGATTCATGGGGGCGCTCCGGTGGCCAGGATGTATCTGGGGGGGGGCTTTGGGTGTCCTGCTGCTGGGGTGTGATTTTGGGGGGGGGGGGGTCCTGGGGTTTTCCTGGCACCAGGGTGTGTTTGGGGGTGCCCTGGTGTTGGAGGGGAGAGAAAGGAAGGGGGGGTTAAGGCCTGGTTCGTATTTTGGGGGATGAGGGGGTCAGTTTGGCGGTGGGGGCCGCCTCCAGGGAGGGATTTGTGGCACCTTAGCGGTGATGGTCATGGCTGGGGGGTACCAGGAATTTGCCGGGATCCTTAATTTTCCTGTTTGCTTTCCAGCTTCACTGTTAAAAACCCTCCAGTCCAGCCCCACTGCTACGGCCTGGCGCCCACCATGTTCTGGGAGCAGGCAGCCCCCACGGCACAGGGTTTGCTGGCCCCCCCCTCTGCTGAGGCCTCCACTTTCGCCCGGGTGCCAGTCTCGGCGTACACTGACTGCTCCCAGCCCTTCCTACTGGGGGAGCGCAGCTTCAGCCGCCAGTACGCCCACATCTACGCCGCCCGCCTCATCCAGATGCGGCCCATCCTGGAGGAGCGGGCACGACAGAAGTGGGGTGAGTCCCTTTGGGGGAACTCCCCCTGCTGTGGGAACGGAGGACAATGCTGTGCGGCCGATGGGCTAGAAGCTTTTTTGAGATTTTTCAGCGCGTGTTGGCCATCGGTTCCTAAGCTTACACATATGTTAAAGGGTCAAATAACCCACAGGTGTTTTTTTGGGGGTGGTTTCTCCACCGGACAGTGTCCTGACATTTAAACATCAACTGTGCAGAGAAAACCTTTTTTTTTTTTTTTTTTTTCCTGCTCAACAGGCCAGCTCAAAGCTTCCGCTGGCTGTCAGCAGCACGAGTTAAGCGTGAGGTTTGTCGGGGGGTGTGAGAGGCGCCGGTTGCGCCGGGGGGGCCATTTCCTTGCCTGCAGGGCTGCATGAGCGGTTGGCGGGTGGGATTCTGACGCCCGAGACTTTCCATCCGAAGGCGTAACAGCGGTGCTGGATGAAGCCACCACCTTGCTGCTGCCAGGGCATGGTGGCTGAGCTTTCTGGCTGGCCTCAGCACGGCACATGGCTCCCCCAGTGCCATAAAAGCCCATTATCGAATTTCACCGCTCTCAGGCCAGCCAAGCTTTCGACTTTGCCCTTCTGTGGAGGTTTTTGGGCTGGCTGCTTGTTTTCTTTCTCTCCCCGGCCCCAGGGGCTGCGCAGGGAAGCAAAGCCCGCGCCGGGCTGTGCCGGCTCTACAGCGGATGTCATTCCTTGGCCGGCTGCCCCTGCACCATAACCCTGGATTTTGCCAAGGGTGATGGGAAGCAGAGGTTTTGTAAAGTTCCACTTCCCGGAGTCATGCGATGGGATGCGATTTCTGGGGTTTGTCTCACAGCAAGAAGCGCCTGCAGGCAAAATCTGGAGAGAGCAGCCCCCCTCCCCCTAAACACACACATTTGGGGGGTTAGAGCCAAGAATAAGAAACTAAAACGGGATTATTTTTTCTGACTCTGAGTGTTTGCATTCCTGGGGTGGATGAACCCACGTTTCCAACTCTGCTGAGCCCAGGGTGCCTGTGATGGCAGCAGGGTGCTTTCCACCGGACAGCAGTCACGATCAGCAGGCACATGATTAGCAAAGGGAGAGTTTGGAGGGAGAAACGTCCCGTGACCAGAAGGGATGACCTGATGGAGGGTCCGGTGTGGCAGCAGGCCCTGGCAGTGTCGTTCTGGGAGAGGAGCCCGGCAGCTCTCGCAGAGCCAGCGCAGTGCGGCAGCCAGTCCTCCTCCCTCCTGGGCTGGAGGCTCAGGATGGATGGGCTTCACAGCTTGATTTAAACAGGGGGAAATAAAAGTCCTGCAGTCTCGTAAAGGATGGGGCTGAAGCGTCTCTGGGTCCTCATTCGTGAGGTGAGAAGTCTTGGGCTCAGCATGTGCTGAGGGAGATGCATTTTTTTGCTGTCTGCAAATGCTCCCCAGACCAGACACAAAGACGAAGTGCTGGGGCTGTGATGCTCTTTGCACCTCCTGAGGCACCTCCTGAGTTTTGGTTCCCCCAGCCCATATCTCCCTGTGGATCCCTGGCTAAAGCCAGGGACCTGTTTGTGCCTTTCAGGGAGAGGAAACCCTGACCCTCCCCAGCAGCCTGTCTTCATGCCAGGATCTTCCCAATTGCCCGGCTGCGATGGGGATCCTGGCTTCCAGCAGGGATCCTGGGTGGAGGATCTGGCCCTGGCAGAGGTCAGACTTGGGGGTGGTGAACGATCTCTCCTGCCTGTTAAATTTGAGTGAGATGTTTGGGTCGTCTCCTGGCTGGGGAGCAGGAACACCAGCCCCTCGTGCCCAAGGGCAAGAGCACTGGCTCCGTGCCCAGCTGGGGCGATCCTGGACCAATGCACCCTCTCTTCCTGGGCAGAGCTGGACTTGTGGGCGCAGCGGGAGCTTTGCATGCTGTCCTGGGTGGTGGCTGGGAGCTGCAGTCCCCTAAACCCTGGCATGACCAGGCTTTCCTCCCCCTCAACGCAGAGGAAATGCCTGCAGGCGGTGCTGCCTCTCTGGCACGCTCCGTTGGCCCCATCTGGCCTACACATGTGGATTCAGCTCTATGTCTTCAGGAAAGATGAGAGGCTTTGTAACATTCCTCCACCACCTCTTGCTGGCCTCGATGTTCAAGCCGTTTGAGTTGGTCCCAGTCAGCCGTGAGCCTTGCCTGCCCTCATGGCTACCCCTGAGGCCAGCTGAGCCCCATTTCTCTCTGCAGGGAATGACGTGGCTCTGAGGAAGCTCTGTGAGCTGCGGGCGGGCGAGAAGTGCTGCGTGGTGGGGACACTCTTCAAGGCGATGCAGCTGCAGCCCTCCATCCTGCAGGAGATCAGTGAGGAGGTAATGGCGGGGACGTTCCCTCCCCCCTCCTCTGCACGGCTCTGGGGACTGTGCCAACAGACATCGGGACCTCGCCTGGCTTCCCATCACTTCCTTTGTGCTCACTGTGGCCGAGCAAGTGGGAACTGCCAGGGCTTTGACCTGGGGAGCCGGTGCCTACCCCATCCCTAGACACCTTCTTCTCTGTGCCTACCCCATCTCTAGACACCGCCGCTCTTGGTGCCACCCCTTTATGCCAGCATGCATCCTGTATGCGCCTGCTTGATGTTGCTTTTCCTGCCCTTGGAGGGTTTGGATCCAGCGGGGTTGGCAGAGAAAACCCCTTTCCCCACTGCAGGGGAGGAGGATGAGGGGGGCGTCAGGGAAGCTCTGCCATCCCCATGCAGTGCCAGGGGCCTGTCTGCTCCCAGCTGGCTCGCAGGGAGCACATTGGGATATTTGGAGCCTGCTTATCACGGCATGAGGTTAGCATCGTCCCTGCCGGGCAGGGTTCAAAGGCAGCGGAGTGCTTGCCCGGGTGGTGATTGCAAACACGTTTCCTGAGGCTAGCCAGAGCTCCGTCCCCCGCCGCCTGGCTGAGCCACTTCCTCCTTGGCCAGGGAGCCGCGCTCGTGTTCACTTAGCCAGCATGCTGCGGGGAAGCGTTAAGTGAAACCAGCTCGCCTGGGTGCTGTGCAGCTGGCGAGCAGCTTTGACGCAGCAGCGGGGGTGTTGGCCAGGCCAGTGGTGGGGGGCCGTGGCGGCAGCAGCTCTCATGAGTCACATGCCTGTGCTTTGGTTTCCACCTGCGGGGTTTGGCTGTGGGGGGAAGGGCCCTTTGGGGCAGCTCGGCCTCACTGAGGCCATCACAGCCTGCCCTGTCCCCCCCAGCACAACCTGGTGCCTCAGCCGCCCCAGCCCAAGTACATCCACCCCTCTGATGAGCTGATCCTGGAGGATGAGCTGCAGCGGATGAAACTGGAAGGAGCTGTCGAGGTACAGAGGCTAGTGACAGGTAAGGGGACAATGGCTTCTCAGTGAGAGCCACCTCGCGGGCTCTGGCTGGGGACTTGACCACCCGCTCTCTGCCATAGGGACCATCTTTGCCGTGTATGGCTCTGAGCAGGACGATGGCAAGTTCCTGGTGGAGGATCACTGCTTCGCCAGCCTACCCCGGCCACTGCCCTGGAAGGGCCCCAGCTCAGATCGGTGAGTCTCCACAGTGACAGGAGTGGGGGTGGCACCATGTCCCCTGCCAAATCCCCGAGCCCTGGGGACCATTTCATAGAATCATGGAATGGGTTCAGTTGGAAGGGACCTTGAAGATCATCTTTCCTACCATGGGCAGGGACACCTCCCACCAGCCCAGGTTGCTCCAAGCCCCGTCCAACCTGGCCTTGAACCCCTCCAGGGATGGGGCAGCCACAGCTTCTCTGGGCAACCTGGGCCAGGGGCTCACCACTGGACAGGACTCTAAGGTCTCTTCTCCAGGCTGGACAGCCCCAACTCTCTCAGCCTGTCCTCACAGCAGAGGGGCTCCAGCCTCCTGAGCATCTTCGTGGATTCCTCTGGACCCTCCCTATCTGCCCCATGAGTCCCTGATGCCCCCCTCATCCTCCTCCCCTGCAGCAGGGACAGGGGGTTTGCTCTGCCAACCCCGCTGGATCCAAACCCTGCAAGGGCAGGAAAAGCAACATCATGACTCCCTGGAAAAGAGTCCCTCCCCATCTCCCCCATTTGCCCCATGTGCCCCTTGGAATCGGTGCCTTGTGCTGTGAGAGATGGCGGATGGGGACTGCTGTCCCCCACACCTGGCTCTTGGTGTGGGCAGCCCTGGCGTGGCCACACAGGCAGGGACTAGGGCGGGCGGGGAGCACGGCGTGCTGCCCTCGCCTCTCCGCCCAGGTTTGTCCTGCTGGTGTCGGGACTGGGGCTGGGCAGTGGGAGCGGCGAGTCCCTGCTGAGCACACAGCTGCTGGTGGATGTGGTGACGGGGCAGCTGGGCGCTGAGGGCGAGCAGAGCTGCGCCGCGCAGATCTCCCGTGTCATCCTGGCGGGGAACCTGCTGAGCCAGAACACGCAGAGCCGGGACACCATCAACAAGGTATGGCGGGCAAGGGGTCTTCAGCCTCGCCAATGCTCTCCGGGGCCTGGGCTGGCACCAGGAGTTCCATGGAGGTGGAGAAGGAGGGATCAGAGGTGGCACAGGGCTATTGCCTCAATGTTTCTCCACTGACCCAGGCCAAGTACTTGACCAAGAAGACCCAGGCAGCGAGTGTGGAGGCCGTGAAGATGCTCGATGAGATCCTGCTGCAGCTTTGTGTGAGTGCTTGGAGCAGGGTAGTGTTGACCGGGGAACTGGGTACCTTCTGGGGGAGGGAGCCTGGCTGCCGAGCCAGGTAAGCAATGCTCTGCCAGCAGCGTGGGTGTGGGGGGTGGCAAAAGCCCCTTCCCCGGCCCCCACCTTCCCCTGGAGCACTGCACATGGTGCCGTTCGGGAACGCAGCAAGACAAGGAGGCAGCGTACAGCCCAGCTTCAGATCATTCTCCTGGCATCTGGTCTCTGTGGTGAAGCCAAGCTGGGCTTCCTGCAGGGAAGTGGCAGGAGCCAAATCAGGGAGCAGGGCAGAGCTGGCAGCAAGCTCCGATCAGGGCTCGGCTCTGAGCCCCTTTGAAGGAGGGTGGTTTGGCCATTCCCGGTAATCCCCACTCTGCCCACAGACCTCTGTGCCTGTGGACGTGATGCCTGGTGAGTTTGACCCCACCAGCTATACGCTGCCCCAGCAGCCGCTGCATCACTGCATGCTGCCCCTCGCCAGCGCCTACTCCACGCTCCGGCTGGTCACCAACCCCTACCAGGCCGATGTGGATGGAATCAGGTAAAAAAGCCTCACGTGCCACCAGCTCTGTGACAACTGCTGGCGGCATAGGATCACAGGGCAAGTCATGGCAAGTACAGCTGTCCAAATCTCTCCTTCCTTCCCCCAAAATGTAGGTTTTTGGGGACATCAGGGCAAAATGTCAGCGACATCTTCAAATACAGCAGCATGGACGACTACCTGGAGATCCTGGAGTGGACGCTGCTGGCAGGACACATCAGCCCCACAGCCCCGGACACCCTGGGTAAGGCAAGAGCTGGGTGGGTGCTGAGGCTGAGGGGCGTTTGCCCTCCGAAGGGGTGCAGGTGCAGGTTTCTCTCCTCATTTCCATCCCTCCCAGGCTGCTACCCCTTTTACAAATCAGACCCCTTCATCCTCACCGACTGCCCTCACGTCTACTTCTGCGGCAATGCTCCCCGCTTCCAGTCCAAGCTGCTCAAAGGTGAGTCCCGCAGCCTGCAGCACCCCCTCGCTCGGAGCTGGGACCCAGCGCCAGGGTGCCAAATGGAGGCTTGTCTGCTTGATGCCTGCCTGTCTTTGCAGGGGAGGATGGGCAGCAGGTCCTGCTGGTGACAGTACCCGTCTTCAGCACCACGCAGACCGCCTGCCTCGTCAACCTGCGCGACCTCAGCTGCCAGCCCATCAGTTTCTCCGGCTTCGGGGCCGAGGACGATGATGGGGACATGGAGGTTGGGCACTGACTGAGCAGGCAGAGCACAGACTTGATAAACCCCTGGCCCCTCGGAGGGTCCTGGCGCCCACTCCCTGGGTGTCATTCCCATCTGTCCTCCCAGGAGGGCTGGCATGGAGCTGCCGGGGCACAGGAGAGAGGAGATGCTCATACCAATATAACTTGATTTATTTGTGTAACAAAAAACTGTGTGGAGGGGGCAGGGGCTGTGTCTGCCTCCATGTGGGCCCTGCCCTGGAGAGTGGGACCACCCCTGCCAACCCCACTGTGCCGGGAGATGAGGATGGGGGGAGGGCTGGGTCCTGCATGACCCCCTCCCCTGCCAGGCAAGGGCTGGCACTGCCCAGCCCCGAGGGATGGGGCAGCACGTCCTTTCCTGTCTGGCCTTGGAGCCTGGCAAGGGGGACGCTCTGCAGCCGCCCAGCCGTGGGGTGGGCATCGGCACGGTGTGCCCTGCAGTCCTAGGAAGCAGCGCGGGTGAGGAGCTGGAGCCCACCCGGGGCGGGCTGCCCAGAGCGGGCTGCCCAGGGCTCAAAGAAGACTTCAGAAGCAGATGCTGGAGCCCGTGGCAGGCGAAACCAAACTGGCCACAAGCATCCAGCCTTGGCTTGAGGCAGGAGCAAGGGGACGAGCATCTCCTAGTCACCAAAGTTCACGGTGTAGGTCTCGGCCGTGGTGAAGGGCTGCACTGTCCCCGTGCCCAGCTCCCAGGCCTCCGTCTCCGTCACCAGCTCGGTCACCACCTCCGTTTCGGTCTCCATCTCCCAGGTGCTGGCTGTGGGTGGCTCTTGGCTCCAGGGCGCGTAGGTAGTGCTGCTGAAGGGGAAGGGCAGGGCTGTAGTGGGTGGCAGAGCCGTGGGGCTGCTGGTGGCCGTGGTGGCATTGAGTCGCCGCAGCCTCATCTGCTCCCGGAGCCGCATGCGGTGCCGGAGGCGCATACGCAGGCGCATGCGTTCGCGGGGCGTCATGGGGCGGCCGGGCACGATGCGGCGGATGGGCCGGTTCCCATTCATGGCCATGATTTCCCGGATGCGTTTCCAGTTGGAGCGCGACAGGACAAAGTTGCACTGGGTGGCCCCGATGTCATAGAAGACGCTGCAGGTCTTGACGCTGGGGTTGTAGCCCTCGGCCCGAGCCGAGACGCGGTACTCGCCTGGGTTCAGGATGCGCCAGTAATCCCCGCCGCTGGCTGCGAAGAGCAAGGGGAGGCAGTGGGGTGTGAAGGCGGCAGCACGGTGCTGCCAACACCCTCCCCAGTACCCTGCCCTGTGCCCTCTACCTGTCTTGATGTTGTGGTTGATGCCCCCCACGACGATGGTGGCGTTGGCGATGGGTTCTCCCTGCTGGTCTGTCACCAAGCCCTTGATGCCCCGATGGACCTACGTGAGGAAAGAGGACGAGAGGAGCTGTGTGGGGCAGGGCAGGGCAGCCACCCGCCTCCCTGCCCGGCACAGCCCAGCTCCTACCTGCTCCATGAAGGTGAGCAGCGACTCCTTATTGTTCTCCCACTCCTGCTGCAGCTCACTCTCGTGGGGGAACTTGTCGCAGCCCAGGTAGATGGAGAGCTCCAGGCAGTTGGTGTGCAGGTAGCTGAAGTCGTTCATGCCTGCAAGACAAACAACCGAGTGCCCACCCAGCCACTTGCTCACACCTTCATGTGGCGGGAGCGTGGGGCAGGCAAGGCGACGCTGTATGGTGTAGCACCCACTTACTGCCAGCCCGCGGGTGCCACTTGGCCCCCTGCACGATGCCCATGGCATTGGTCATGTCCTGCGTGTGGCAGCCCCCGCGGAAGGTCTCGGTCATGGTGAGATGGGCTGAAGCGTAGGAGATGGCGAGCCAGCGGAAGATGGCATGGTCAGGCGTCTCCTGCAGCTCAGGATTGTCATCTTCATAGTCGTCTGGCGGGCGAGGGGCAGCTGCCGGCATCTCGCTGACAGGCCGGGATGTGTCAAAGGGGTAGGACACCAGCTTCTCCCCACCCTGCAGGTTGGCTCCCAGCACGAAGGGGTTCTTGTCCATCCACGCCATCACTGCCCGTGTCTCCACCGCCACCTGCCAAGGCAGACACAGCCGTGTGAGACACCATCTCCCTGTCACCACCCTGCCACCATGCCCTGTGCCGGGGCTCACCGTGGCATCCTCGGCCAGGTAGTGCTCCGGGATGGGGATGTGGTGGTTGGGGAACTTGTGGGGCACCAGCCTCCTCTCCTGGGCCGCCCACAGCGCCGAAGCCAAGTCGGGGAAGTTCTCAAAGAGGTCGTAGCCCTCCTCTGTCCAGTGGCCCAGTGCCCAGTTGCCCAGTTCGGAGCCCTGCAGGCAGCCCAGAGCAGCGGTGAGCCCGGGGGCTGCATCCCACTGCCCCGCTGTCCCGTCCCCTTGTCCTGCTGTCCCATCCCACCACCCCACTGTCCCCTTACCGCCTCGCGGGCCAGCTCGTAGCCATCGGGGTTGAGGGAGGGCACGAGGTGGATGCGGGTTTCAGTCACCAGACTCCGCACGCGGGGGTTGCCGTCCTGGTACTCCTTGCACAGGAACTGCATGAGCAGGAGCAGCAGCTCCCGGCCCAGCACCTCGTTCCCGTGCAGCCCTGCCGTGTACCTGAACTCGGGCTCGCCTGCGGGCAGCGTGTGGGCAGGCTCAGCGTGGTACCCGCGCCCTGCCTGCGCCAGGGGACGGTGGCCAGGTGTCCCCTCCCCTCCTCACCTGTCTCGTGCTCGCCCGGGTTGTCGGAGATCTCCATGGCGTAGATCTTCAGCCCCCGTGAGCTCTTGCCAATGTTGTAGATGCGGGTGATGGTGGGACACTCCTCGTTCACCACCTTCATCAGCTGCGGGCGCAGAGAGGGTGGGTGATGGGGGGGAGGGGGCAGTGTTCGGGGGGCTGAGCCCACCTCCCACGGAGTATCCCACCACGACAGAGGAGCCCACCCCACAGAGGTGCTCACCTGCCTCATGTCCTTGTAGGTGTGGTGGCGGAAATCCAGGTTGTCGGTGGAGGTCACCTCATTCTGCTGGGCGTAGTAGCTGCTGATGGCTGCAGAGGGGACAAAGACACAGCGGTGGGGGGCTGGGGGGCTGTGACCCTGCCATGGGTGGTGTACCTCCAGCTTTGGGGTGGCTCTTACTGGAGAGGGGGCAGCCCAGGACCTCAAGGCGCAGGCAGAGACTGCCGTTCCACGTCTGGGGGTAGATGCGGATGTAACGGGCCACCATGGGCTCAGGGAACTCAGTCAGCACCGGTGTGTCCTTGTCCACGTTGCCATAAAACATCTGGCGAGGGGGATGAGATGTAGCTGAGAGCGGGCAGAGCGTCCCTGTTGTCCCCATCCCACCCCAACCAGCCCCTTTTGGGGTCCCGTACCATCTCCTCATAGCCATTGGTGTACATCACCCAGTTCTGGCTGTCGTTGCTGAAGCCCACGTAGAAGCTGGTGACGAAGTCCTCACTGCGGGAGGAAGGGGACAGTTTGGGAGGGGGCATCCCCAAGATGCCCCCCACCCCATGGCCCCAGATCCTTCCCCTCCCGCCTGTCCCCATACTGGATCTGGGAGTCACGGCCCTGGGTGATGACACCGGTGAACTTGGTGGTGCGGCGGGTGTCCACCTCGATCCAGTGCGCCCGGCTGTCATCCTCGGCGCACCAAGCGCCATCAAAGAAATCATCCTCATTGGTGCCCGCCTGGGGGGGGGACAGCGAGGGGGGCATGGGTGGGGGGTCCGCGGGCAAGGGTGGGGTGGGTGCAGGGTGGGTGACCCTCACCTGCATGTTGAGGCGTCCGCGCTGGGCACCCAGCCCGTGGCGCAGCATGGAGGAGGCCAGGATCTGGTCGTCATCGATGCGGTGGGACTCCAGGCCGATGGGGGGACATTCTGGGGACAGTGGCATGGGCAGAGAAGGTGATGGGCACCCCCACAGTGGGGTGCCCACTCTCCCCCCGGGAACGGGGACACTCACTTGTCCTCTCCTCTGGAGGGGCCCATTCGTCCTCGTCCGGCTCCCACTTCTTCCCTCCTGGTTTTTTGGGTTTTCCTGGAAAAGGGGTGTATAAGGGAGTGCAGAGCCCGGGCAGATGGGGGCAAGGGGTCGGGCACAGGAGGCTAGCACCCACCTTTGCGGTCCCAGCCCTTCTCCTCTGCCCAGGGGTCCTCCTCCTCCTCCTCTTCCTTGCTGCTGCCGCCTTTCTTGGGCTTCCCTGGGATGGGAGAGCAGCTGTTGGGAATGTGCCACCCACCCCAGGGACGTGCCACCCACCCACCCTATGGATGTGCCACCCACCCTGGGGATGTGCCACCAGCCCTGAGAACATGCCACCTGCCCCATGGACATGCCACCCCATGGACATGCCACCCCAGGGACGTGCCATCCCAGGGACGTGCCACCCACCCAGGAACGTGCCACCCACCCTGTGGATGTGCCACCTGCCCCGTGGATGTGCCACCCCAGGGACATGCCACCCACCCTGGCACCCAGCCCCTGCTGATGTCTCACAAGATTTGAGTTTCTCCTCATCCGTCTCCATCTCATCCCCTTTGTCTGGGTGTTTCCTGGGTTTCGGGGGGGGGGGCAGCCCGTACGCCACTGCAGGTGCAGACGGGGAGGGGCTGGGACACCCCCTTAGGGCAAGGGGGCAGGGGTGGGTGCTACCCGTGGGGCCGGGCAGAGCTCGGGTGGGGGCCCTGGGTTGCCCCAGAGCCCCCTGGCTCATCACTCACAGTCATCGTAGTCAGGTGGCTCGAAGCTCTCCTCATAGTCCCCTTCAGCCACCGGCACAGGCTGGGGGGGTGGCTGTGTGGGTGGCACCTCTGGCTTTGCTGGGGAGGGCAAAAGGGGCCGTGCTGGGGATGGGGGGGGGGGAATGGGACCCCTATGGGGTCCCTACACCGCTACTGTGCCCCCGAGGGTCCCTCGTGTTCCTATGGGTCCCAGTGTCCTTGCAAGGTCCTCTGTGTCCCCATGGGGTCAGCGTTCCCCTGCAGTATCCCCATGTCCCTGTGGGGACCCCCATGCCCCTGCAGAGTCCCCCGTGTCCCCAGAGGGTCAGTGTGCCCCTACAGGGTCAGCATGCTCCTATGGGGTCCCCTATGCCCCTGCAAGATCCTGTGCCCCTATGGGGCCCCCATGTCCCCGCAGGACCCCTCTATGTCCCCACAGGGGATCCCCATGCCCCTGTGAGGTCCCCTGCACCCCTAATGCAGTCCCCATGCCCACCTCAGCTCCAGGCTGCCCCAAAATGATGCTCCTCTGGGTCCCCAAGGCTGGGGACTGTCCCCCCCCACCCCGAGCAGTGCCAGCCCCCCCTCCTTGTCCCTCTGCCACCCCACTTACGTGGCTCCTCAGGCTGGGGCCAGACTCTCTCGGGTTTCTTCCTGCTGGGGGGCTTGCGGGGTTTCTGCTGCTGGCGGATGTACTCGACTGGGGACAGAAAGAGGGGGCGGCACTAACTTTGGGGGTGCAAGGAGGGGGTGCAAGGGTGGGGATGCCCCCTCCATCCCTCCCTGCAGGCCGGGGGACTCCAGTGCCCACCCCCACCCCCACCCCCCCCACGCCCCGGCACCGTACAGTCCTCATAGTCCTCCCGCTCCAGCTGCTCATTGTAGTCCAGCGTCGGTGGCTCCGTCTCCTCGGGGACATCTGCAGGGAGAGGACACGTGGGGAAGGGGCGGAGGGGTGGCGCTGGGGTGCAGGGAGCAGGGAGGTAGCATTTGGGAGTAGGGAGGTGGCCCCAGGGTACAGGGAGGTGGCACTGGGGTGAAGGGTGGTGGCTCTGGGGCACAGGGGGGTGACACCAGGGAGCAGGGAGGTGACATCAAGGTGCAAGGAGGTGGCATTTCAGAACAGGGAGGTGATACTGGGGTGCAGAGAGGTGGCCTTTGGGAGCAGGGAGGTGGCCCCAGGTTGCAAGGATGTGGCACTGGTGTGCAGGGAGGGGGTAGCACTTGGGAATAGGGAGGTGGCCCCAAGATGCAGGGAGGTGATGCTGGGACTCAGGGAGGTGGCCTTGGGGCACAGGGAGGTGACATCGGGGTGCAGGGAGTTGGCATTTGGGAACAGGGAAGTGGCACTGGGCTGCAGGGAGGTGGCCCTGGGGACAGGGCACTCACCAGGCTCAGGCTCGGGACGCCAGTCCTCCCGGCCCAGACCCCGGGGCTCGCTCGGTGGTTCCTCCAGCTCCCCTGGGGACAGGGACACAGAGCAAGGGGCTGGCGGTACCCCGCAGCCCCCCCCAGCCTGGCCCCCCGGCAGCCCCATGCGGAAAGAAAATCCCACTGGGGAGATGGATTGTGTCCCCCCCCCCGCCCCGGTGGGGATGGAGGAGGTGACCCCAGTAGGGACAAAGCCCAGCCAGCCGTGGGGTGCCACCAGGGAGCTGAGTGGGACACGGGGTGACGCCGTGGTGTGCCAAGACCCCCCCCCGCCCCTCCCCGGCTGACAGTGAGACAGGGTCCCCACAACTCACCTCGGCCACCTCCATCCTCTTCCTCCTCATAGGGCGAAGGGTGTTCTGGTAACCGGGGTGTCCCTACGTCGTCCTCAAGCCGTGGGGTCTGTGGGGCAGCAGGGGGCTCTGGGGAGGTGGTTGGTAGCTCCACTGGCTTCTTGCCGGAGGGTTTTTTGGTGGCCTTGGGTGGCTTCTCCTTGGGTGGCTTCTCCTTGGACTTTTTGGAGCCTTTTGGGGGTTTTTCAGAGCCTTTTTGGGGCTTTTCCTTGGGCTTCTTGGGGGGCTTGTCCTTTTTCTTGGAGGCCCGGGGTCTCTCCTTGGGCTTCTTGGTGGGTTTGGGAGGTTTTTCCTTTTTCCCCTTCTTGGGTTTCTCGGGCTCCGTCAGCCGCCCCGGGGATCCTGGAGAGGGGAGGGGGGGGCAGCCGCGGGATGAGGGGCGGCCGGGGGGGTCCCCACCTCCTGCTGCCTCCCCAGCCCCGCGGGACCCCGGCGGGGACCGGGACCGGGGCCGCCCCGACCCGCCGTGCCGGTGCCGCTCGCTCACCGGGGCCGGTGCCGGGGCCGATGCCCAGCTCGGTGCCGAAGCCCAGCTCGGTGCCATCCCCGTCGGCGTCGCCGTCCCCGCGCTCCCCGGGCCCGAGGAAACCTCGCAGAAACGCTTCGATCTCGGCGTCGGTGAGCGCGGGCGGCGCGGCGGGGCCCGGGGCGGCCCCGGGCGGCAGCAGCGGCAGCAGCGCGGCCGTCAGCAGGAGGCAGGAGCGGGGCGGCCCCGTCAGCCCCATCGCCGCGTCCCCCGCACCGGCCCCGGCCCCGGCCCCGGCCCCGGAGAGACCGAGCGGGCGGGCGGGGGGCGGGCGCAGGAGCCGGGGGCGGCACCGAGCTGCAGCGGGGCTGCGCGGGACCGGCACTGCACCGGGACCAGTACGGGACCAGTATGGGACCAGCACTGCACCGGGACCAGTACAGGACCAGCACTGCACCGACACTGCACCGACACTGCACCGACAGTGCACCAGGACCGGCACTGCACCGGGACCAGTATGGGACCAGCACTGCACTGACACTGCACCGGGACCGACACTGCACTGGCACTGCACTGGAACCAGTACAGGACCAGCACTGCACCGGCACTGCACGGGGACCAGTATGGGACCAGCACTGCACCGGCACTGGCACTGGGACTGGCACTACACCACACTGGCACTGGCACTGCACCAGCACTGCATCGGGACCGGGACCGGTGCTGCACAAGGACTGGCACTGCACTGGCACTGCAGGGGATCTGGGACTGGCACTACTCCGCCACCACACTGGCGCCAGCACTGCACTGGCGCTGGCACTGGCACTGCAGGGGATCTGGGACTGGCACTACACCAGCACTGCACCGGCGCTGGCGCTGTACCAACACTGCACTGAGATCGGCACTGCATCGGCATTGGCGCTGCACTGGGACCGGCAAGGGACTGGCACTGCACCTGCACTGCACTGGGACTGACACTGCGTGGCACCAGGAGTGCACTTGCACTGGCACCGCATGGCACTGGCACCAGGACGGCACCGGCACTGCATGGGACCTGCAGTGCCTGGGGGACTGGCAGTGCACAGGACCCAGCACTGCACGGGCACTGGCACTGTACCAGCACTGGCATGACATGGGAACCAGCACTGCGCAGGACCTGGCACTGCTTGGGGACCAACGCCCCACTGGCACTGCATGGGCACCGGCACTGCACGGGAGCTGGCGTGGCACTGGTTGGGAACCAGCACAGCCCCCACTGGCGCTGCACTGGCACCAGCACCATGCACACTGCATCAATACTGCACGGGCACCACGCGCAGTGCACTGGCCAGGCACCCACACTGCACTGGAAGGGGCGCTGGCACTGCAGCCCCTTGCACATGCAGGACACGGAGACGCTGCGACTGCGCCCACGCCCTGCAGCCCTGCACGAACACGCGCACACCGTGTTGCACATGCACACGCTGCTCTGGCGCTGCAGCCCTGCATGGACACACACTGCACACAGACACCCCCGCCTGGCACGCGCAGCACTGCACACACATGACAGTGCATGCACAGCGCATGGGAGCCCCGCCATGGCACAGAGCAGCACGCTGGCGCGCCGCACACGCACCGCACGCACGAGGACCCTGCACAGGGGACACGCGCTGTGCACACGAGACCCTGCACGCGCCTGGGAGCCTGCCCCTGGGACACGCGCCGCACACGAGTCCCCACACACGCGTGGCAGACGACGGCCCCCGGGGCACATGGGACACGCTGCACGTGAGGCGGTGCCACGCATACGGCCCATGCACTGCACGTGAGACGCAGCGCACACGCACCACACCGCGCGCACATGCAGCGGGCACACACAACTCCCTGCCCACCCTACCGTGGGGAAGGGGGGGCAGGACAGGGTGCGCAGCCCCTCCAGCCCCGCAGCTGCCACCTGAAGCGCCCGGGGGGTGCGCGGGTGCCTCCCGGCCCCGCAGGCTCCCCAGGCCCACGTGGCAGGCTCAGGCCGCCCGCACTCGTCACATGCATGGCTCACACCCCCCCACACCCCCCCCGCCCATGAGTCACTTCCCAGCAACGCTGCGGCTGAGGCCTGCGAGGAGCTGGGGGGGTGCGGGGGCCCTTCCATGCACCTCCCAGTGCCTCCCAGTGAGCCTCCACTGCAGCCCCGTCCCCCCCCCCCCGGCCCATGCAACCCCCAGTAGTGCCCCCCCTCCCAGTGCAGATCCCAGTACAGCCTCCCCAACCCGTTATGGCTCCCCCAGTACAGGGGTCTCCCAGTGCAGCCTCCACCGAGTCCTCCTTACCCAGTACAACCCTCTCCCACTGCAGTCTCCCCCGGTACACCCCCCAGTGCACCCCGCCCCATAGCCCTCCCAGTACAGGTCCCAGTGCAGTCCCCCCACCCAGTACAGCCCCCCCCAGTACAGCCCCCTGCATCCCAGTACAGCCCCCCCCAGAGCCGCCCCAGCCCCTGGCAGGGCAGAGGGCTGGGACCCCCCTTTCGTGGCACCTGGTCCCCTGGGTGACAGTGGGTCCCAGCGCGGTAAGAGGGTCTGGGGGAGTGTGGGGGGGGTCCCAGCAGGGTGAGGGGTCTACGAGGGTGGGGGTCCCAGCAGGTTAGGGGTCCCAGGACGGGGTTCCCAGCAAGGTCGGGAGGTCCCAGAAGGGGGGGGGGGGGATAGCAGCTGGGTGGGGGAGGGGTCCCTTGAGGATGGGAATCTCAACAGAGTGGGGGAGCCCAGCGGGGGGGGATGTTCCAGCGGGGGGGGGGTCCCAGGGCTCGGTGCCCCCCATCCCTAGCATGATGGGTCCCACTCGAGGCCACACGCCCCCCTAGGGGCGGCCGATGCGGGGCCAGGCCCGGCCCCCCCCCCGGTCCCCACCCTTTCCTGCCGCCTGAGTCACCGCCGCCGCCACCTTCCGGGTGTCCTGCGGCTGTTGGGGCGTCCGTCTGTCCTGCGGCCGAGGGGCCAGCCAGCTGTCCCCGGGGGGTCTGTCTGTCCATCTGTGTGCTGTCTGTCCATTGGGGGTGGGGGTGTCTGTTGGTCTGTCCAGCCGGGTGTCCCTCGGGGTGTCCATCCGACCATCCAGGTGTCTGTCTCTCAGAGTGTCCTTTGGGGTGTCCGCCTGTCTGTCGCGGGGTGTGTGCTTCTGGGGGTGTCCGTCTGTCTGTCCTGGGGGCTTCCCACCCACTGGGCTGTCTGTCGGCCGAGGCGTCTGTCTGTCCTTCTAGGTGTGCACCTATCCATCGGGGTGCCAGCTGTTTGTAGTGGTGTCTGTCTGTCCTTCTGTGTCCAGCTGTACCTTGGGGTACAAATGGGTGTCTGTCTGTTGGAGTGTCTTCCTGGCTGTCCACTTACTGGGGTGTCTGTCTGTCCGTAGGCGTGGCCACTTACCTGTAGGGGCATGCATCTGTACGTAGGGGTGTCTGTCCATCCTTCTAGGTGTCCATCTGTCCATTGGAGTGTCCATCCACCTGTTGGGGTATCCGTCTGTCCTTCTGGGTGTCTGCTGGGATGTCTGTCTGTCCTTCTGCATGTCGTTCTATCCATTGGGGTGCCCATCTGTCCATCCGGGTGTCCACTTGTCCTTCTGAGTATCTGTTGGGGCATCTGGCCGTCCTTCTGGGTGTCCATCTGTCCTGGGTGTCTGTTGGGGTGTCTGTCCTTCTGGGTGTCCATCTGTCCATCAGGACACCCATCTCCATGTCAGTATGCCCATGACGTCCTGGCTCTCCATGCCTTGTGCTGTCCTTCTCATGGTGTCTCTCCACCCACAGGTCCATTCATCTGCCCATCTGCCCACCGCACCTGTCACCGCCTCCCCGACGCCATGTACACCGCACTCCCCAAAAGGTACCAACCCCCTCCCCACCCACTTTCCTTCCCGCTTTCCCCCTCCCCCCAGCTCACACCACCCCTTGCCCCACAGTGGTTCCCCCTTCGGCCCCACCACCACCCAGCCGGGGCTGCACATCTGGCGGGTGGAGAAGCTGCGGCCGGTGGAGGTCCCCGAGGTGATGTGGGGTGTCTTCTTCTCGGGGGACGCCTACCTGGTGCTGCACAATGGGCCGGACGAGCGAGCCCACCTCCACCTCTGGATGGGTGAGCCCCGGCGGGGTGGGTGGGGGTATGGGGGCTGGTGGTGGGACCGGGGGTGCTCAGCTCTGGCTGCCTCAGGCCGGGACTCCTCGCGGGACGAGCAGGGTGCCTGCGCCCTCCTCTCCACGCAGCTGAACGCGCTGCTGGGTGAGCGCCCCGTGACACACCGCGAGGTGCAGGGCAACGAGTCTGACGTCTTCATGGAGTACTTCCCCCGCGGCATCACCTACCAGGTACGGGCACCCCGACGGGCGCTCCCCGTGCTCAGCATCCCCCTGAGTGATCAGCATCGCCACTGGGCTCTCAGCACCCTCACCACACTGCTTATTCCCCGCTGAGCATGTGGGACCCCCCTCTGGGTGCTGGGCTTTCCCAGTAGGTGCTCAGCCTCCTTGGTGGGTTCTCAGCATCTCCTCTGGGTGCTGAGCATCCCTGATGGGTGCTCAACACCTCTGTCTTGTGCTCAGCCTCCCCTCCGGGTGCTCAGTATCTCTACTGGGTGCTCAGCCTCCCTGTTGAGTGCCCAGCATCCCCTCTGGGTGCTCAGCGTCCATGCTGGGTGCTTGTCATCCCCGTTGGGGGCCGGGCACCCCCACTGGGTGCTCAGCACCCCTGTGCCAGCAGGAGGGCGGCGTGGACTCGGCGTTCAAGGCCACCCGTCCCGGTGCTGGCCCCACGCGCAAGCTCTATCAGGTGAAGGGCAAGAAGAACATCCGGGCGAGCGAGCGGGACGTGTGCTGGGCCAGCTTCAACACCGGCGACTGCTTCATCCTCGACCTGGGCGAGGTGGGCGGGGGCTGGCAGGTGGCCCTGTCACCACTGTCCCTCTCCCTGTCCCCTCAGAGCTTTCTCACCTGGTGCGGGGGGAAGCGCAATGTGTTCTTCTGAGTGTCCTCTGGGGTGTCCATCAGCTCAGTGGGGTGTCCCTCTTCGTTGGGGCATGTGTCCATCCATAGGGCTGGCTGTTTGTCCTTCTGGGTGTCCATCTGTTGGGGTATCTGTCTGGCTGTCAAAGCATGCATCCATCCATAGGGGTGTCTACCCGGTTTTCTGGGTGTCTATCTGCTGGGATGTCTCTCTGTCCTTCTGAGTATCAGTCTGTTGAGTTGTTCATCTGTCCTTCCAGGTGGCCATCTGTCCACTGGCCGTCTGTCTGTCCTTGACGATGTCTGTCTCTTGAGGTGCCCATCAATCATTTGGGGTGTCCCCCTATCCATAGGTGTGTGTGATTGTTGGGCTACCTGTCTGTCCGTCTGGGTGTCTGTCTGCCTGGGTGTCCATCTGTTGCAGTGTCCATTTGTCCATCAGGGCATCTCCCTAGGCCAGCTTCAACCTCAGCAACTGCTTCATGCTCAACCTGGGTGCGGTAGGTTGGGCGCCACCATGGTGGCCCGGGGGAGGTGGGATGGCTCCATCACCGCCGTCCCTCTCCCTGTCCCTAGACCCTCTTCGTCTGGTGTGGGGCCAGGTGCAACATGCTGGAGCGCCGCAGGGCGCAGGAGCTGGCCACGGCCATCCGGGATGGCGAGCGGGGTGGCAAGGCTCTGCTGGAGATTGTGGTGGACGGCGAGGAGCCACCTGAGATGCTCCAGGTGCGCTGGAGCCCCAGTGTCCGTGGTGGGAGGAGAGGGGGACCCAAGTGTCCCTGGGGGGTGGCTCTGTGATACCCCCTGTCTCTTCACCCGGCAGGTGCTGGGCCCCAAGCCCACCTTGCAGGAGGGCAGCCCTGAGGAGGACGTTGTGGCCGATCAGAGAAATGCGGGGGCAGCCATCCTCTATAAGGCAAGGTCACCTTGAGACACTACGGTGGCCCCAGGGATGGACGTAGCTCAGTTATCACCATGGTGGTCACGGGGCTGGGCATGGCCAGGGAACACCATGGTGGTTCCAGGGTTGGGCATGGCCAAGGGACACATGGTGGCCCTGCTGCTGGACATGGCTGGGAGATGCTGTGGTGGCCCCATCAGGGAACATGTAGCTGGGCATGGCTGGGGGACACCATGGTGGCCCTGAGGGGTATATGTGGGACTTAGCATGGCGAGGGGACACACCGTGACCCCCAGGTCAGGTCGTGGCCTTGGCAGCCCTGGAGGGGTTTACATGGGGCTGGGAGTGACCAAGGGAAGCTGTGGTGGCCTTTGGACATGGGCATGGCCAGGGGACACCGTGGTGGCCCTGGGCAGGGCACGGATGGGGAATGCAGCAGTGGCTGTGTGGGAGGATGCAGGGCTGGGCACAGCCGAGGGACGCCAGGGTGGCCCTGCAGTGACGTCCTGGCCACGGGCAGGTGTCGGACGTGACGGGGTGCATGGAGCTGAGCCAGGTGGCCGCCAGCAGCCCCTTCAGCCAGAGCCTGCTCTGCTCCGACGACTGCTTTGTGCTGGACAACGGTGCCAGCGGGAAGGTCTACGTCTGGAAAGGTGCCCAGGGAGGGGGACGGTGGGGGACAGGGAGACAGGGGCCACCCTCTGTGTAGCTCTGACGTCCCCATCCATAGGGTGCAAGGCCAACGAGCAGGAGCGACAGGAGGCCCTGAAAGTGGCCGAGGAGGTCATTGCCCGCATGGGCCACTCACCCCGGACACAGGTGGGTGCAGGTGGCCAGGGGTGCCCAGGGGGGGGCTGGCATGGGCGATGTCACCCCGTCCCCTCCCTATCCCTGTCCCAGCAGGTGGAAATCCTGCCCCAGGGCCACGAGACACCCCTCTTCAAGCAGTTCTTCACCAGCTGGAAGTGAGGGAGCGGGTGCCCACGGGGCCAGCACCCAGCTCAGGGCGTCACCGGGCTTGTGCCGGCTGTGCCAGCTCCCTGCCAACGCTTGTGCCCTGCTCCACTGTCCCTGTGACCGTGCCATCCCCACCCCTGTGCCATCCCTGGGTCTTTGCCCATCCCCAAGCCCATGCCAACCCCATGCCACCCCTCTGCCTTTCTCCACCCCCTGCCCCATGTCATCCCCAATCCCCTTGTCATTCTCATGTCCGTGCCATCCTCAGCCCCATCCCCATGCCTTTGCCTGCCCCATGTCCACGCCATCTCCATCCCCATGCCCATTCATTCCCACCCCCCATGCCACCCCCCCAGCCCATGCCGTGCCCACACTGTGCCAACACTGTCTCCTCACCCTCACTGCTGCCAGACCTCTGCCATCTCCACCCCCTCACCACCTTTCTGCTCTTGCCCACCCCAGCCATTTCCCCATGCCCACGCCACCCCCATGCCCACGCTGTGCCACCGCTGTCCCCCATCACCTCCATGCCCATGCCATGCCCATGCTGTCCCCGTGCCCACATCATCTTCTTGCCCACCCCATGCCCACACCGCCTCGTGCCCACGCGTTCCCCCACCCTGCGCCCAGGCCCTGGCGAATAAAGGGATGATGCTGAGTCCTGCGTCTCACTGCCCTGGGTGCAGCGCCTGGGGACAGGGGGACACGGCCGAGCTGGGGACAGGAGGGGTTGCAGGCAGGGCAGGGCAGCGCAGGGGCCACGGCGGTGGCAGGGAGATGTCCCCACCACCCTGGCGGGTTGCCATTCCGCACGGCATCCTGTAGGGCCACCTGTGTCATGCGTGCACCGGGCCTCTGCCCCACAGGGCGATGCCCACTGATGTACAATAACCCCAGGGGCTGGCAGCACCCATGGGTGCCAAGGTGACCGGAGGGCCCTGGTCCTTGCATGAGCACCCAGCCCCAGCACGGCTGGGAGATGGCATGTGGTACCCGCCTGGCTGCCAGCCCTGGCTCTCCGGTGTCCCCCCATCCCCAGTGTCCTCACGGCCCCAAGTCCCTTATGTCCCCAAATCCACCGTGTCCCTGCCTCCCCAAGGTTCCCTCATCCTGGCGTCCCTGCAGCCTCCATGTCCACATGTCCCCAGTGTCCCCAGCCCCCTGTTATCTCCACAGTCCCGATGTCCCAATGTCCCCAAACCCACCCTAGAGCCCCTCTATGCCCGGGGCCATCCAGACCCGCGACCCCCGTCGCTGCCAGCTCATTTCTGCCAGCTGCTGCCTCCAGCTGCTTTTCTGACTGACCCTCCCTCCCTCATTAGACTCAAATAATTAGCGCTGGGGCTAATTATTTATCTAATTATCCCTGCCTTTGCTTCCCTCTCTGGAGCATGAACCCGGTCACGATGACCCACTGCAAAAACACGCAGCGATTCCCACACGCAGCTCGGCTTTGCCTTATTAAACGATTTCTCGTTAGCGCCTGTGGCTGACATTCGGAATATGCGAGCGCTGCCTGACCCTGCACCAAAACACTGGCATTTCACCCCAACTCCTACCCAGGACCACACGGTCAGATCCTGCTGCATCCATCACCAAAGAAAAGCCCTTTTATTGTCACCGGGAGGGATGGGGATGGCGGGAGGGGGGGCACGGGGTAGGGAAGGAGCCCATGGGAGCTCAGGGCAATGAGACCCCCGGCACCTCCAAACCCTGTCGCCTTCTAATCCTAAAGCAACGCCAAAGGAAGAAACTCAAAGGGATAAAGGTGGGAGCTGGGCTGGGCTCTTCCTTGTTCACAGTGAATTTGGGGGGAGGGACCCCACGCTCACAGGTTTTGCTAAAAAATAAACCCAAACTACCCCCTTTGGCCTCGCAGACCCCCTCCTCAGGGGAGCTCACTCACGCATAGTTTCAGTCCCCCAAGCGTGGCTTGGGGTGGGGGGGTGGGGGGCAGAGAAACACATACCCCACCCCCCGCCACGGGAGAGCAGGGAAGAGAACGCAGGGACGGTGACGGCAGCGCCGGCAGGGAGCTCTGGGGTTGGCGAGGCAGCGGAGCCAGGTTTCGGCTCTGGGTGATGTCGGAGCCCACGAGACGCTCAGATTGCCCTGGTGAGCTTCGTCAGCGAGCCGAAACGGGGAAAGCGGTTTCTCCGTCATGGCCATAGGGTGGGAAGGAGCCGGGGAGGGGAGCGTTTAGAGTCAACTTGTTCCCTGAAAATGACCCGTAAGGGGTTCGTCATCACCTCCTTCAGCCCCGAAAAAGAATTCACGCTCCAAAGCAGAAGGGGTGGGGGGGTAGATGGGATGACCCCTCATCCCGACCCCGGGCCAGCGACGAGGACGGGTGAGGGTGGAGGAGTGCAGCGCCTACATCAGCCCTGCCACCGAGGGAGCAGGGCAATGGCACTTCACTTAGAGAAAAAAAAAATTAGAAGAAATAAAAGCCACATATCGTTTGGAAGAATGAGGCAGGAGCCAAGTGGTCCCCGGGGGGAGGGAGCGGCTCTGGTCCCCGCCAGCCCCCTCACTCTATCAGTTCCACGTAATTAGCAGGGAACATGCCAAAGTGGCCATCAGGACCGTAGCCACGCCACCAGCCCTCATCGATCATCTCGATGTTGGTGATGATGTTCTCCGGGTCAAACGAGATCTCGGTGTCATCAGCTGGAACAAGACAGAATGAATTAGGGGGTTAAAACCAATCAATTATAAGATGTGAACATCTGGGTAAAAGAGGCTCCGAGGCAGAAGGCAGGGGAGGGAAGAATTACAGAATCACAGAATCGTTTGTGTTGGAAGGGACATTACATCATGGAATCACAGAACAGTTTGGGTTGGAAGGGACCTTAAAGCCCACCCAGTGCCACCCCCTGCCCTGGGCAGGGACACCTCCCACCAGCCCAGGTTGCTCCAAGCCCCGTCCAACCTGGCCTTGAACCCCTCCAGGGATGGGGCAGCCACAGCTTCTCTGGGCAACCTGGGCCAGGGGCTCACCCCCCTCACAGCAAACAATTTCTTCCCCAGATCTCACCTAAATCTCCCCTCTCTCAGTGTAAAACCCTTCCCCCTTGTCCCATGGCTCCCCTCCCTGATCCAGAGTCCCTCCCCAGCTTTCCTGGAGCCCCTTTAGGGACTGGAAGGGGCTGGAAGGTCTCCCCGGAGCCTTCTCTTCTCCAGGCTGAACCCCCCCAGCTCTCTCAGCCTGTCCCCACAGCAGAGGGGCTCCAGCCCTCCCAGCATCTCCGGGGCCTCCTCCGGCCCCGCTCCAACAGCTCCGTGTCTCTCCTGTGCTGAGGCCCCAGCGCTGGAGGCAGCGCTGCAGGGGGGGTCTCCCAGAGCGGAGCAGAGGGGCAGAATCCCCCCCCCCGGCCCTGCTGCCCACGCTGCTGGGGATAAGCCCAGGCTGCGGGGGGTTTCTGGGCTGCCAGCGCACGGTGCTGGCTCACGGCCAGCTTTTCCCCCCCCAGCCCTTCTCCTCAGGGCTGCTCTCCATCCCTTCGCCCCCCAGCCCATACTGGTACCGGGAGTCATCCCCACCCAGGTGCAGGACCCTGCACGGGGATGTGAGTGAGAAACACGTTAGGGAAAATAAAGAGAAGCCATCAGCTTCCTCGGCTTGCTTCTCCAGCTCCAATTTGGGTGGAAAACACTCTGTCTAGCATCCTGCCACAGGACTGCCTGGTGCGTTGGGTGATGTCTCCGGTCCAGCTCTCTGGGAACAGACTGGGCCCAGCGAACCCCCTCCCAGTTACTCTGCTGGTCTCACCAGCCTGGTAGTCGTAGAGCGCCCGCGCACACAGCCCCTTCCCCGCCAGGTCCGGCGCCAGCTGGTACTCCACCGGGTACCTGTATTTGGCATTGTCGACTTGGTCCTTCAGGAAAGAGAGAGGCAGAAAAGGAGTTACCAGCACGAAGGACGCTGCGCCAGGCGTCCGTCATTAATGCAGCGAGGGCGACGCGGTTTGGGCTGGACTGGCACGAAATGAACAACAGATGCTCCCTTTTAACTTCTCTCCCCAGAAAGAGGGAGAGAAAATTAGAGAGAGACTTATGAGTTGTAAAGAAACTACACTAACGAAATGTTAATAATTTAATGAAATACTAATAATAAAATAATAAGAAAATATAATGATATTAATAAGAAAATAATGAAATAGCTACACTATATTGTCTGGGGTCTGGGGTCTCGCCCCCCAGCACAGGGGCGCAGGTCACCCCGCTCCACTCCTCACAGCCCCGCTCAGTTTCCCGGTTGCCCACCGGGAATCGCAGGGGGAAACAGTGGGAGGGAGGAGCACAACACCCCCACATCCAGGGCAGCCCCCCCCGCACCTCAGCGAACCACGAGATACCCCCCCAGAATAAAAACACGGGTTTTGGGGGCTCTGCGTGTCACCAGCAGGAGATGAAGGAGCCGAGCGCGCGATGAGGGAGGGCCGTGGGCAGCTCTCCGGGGGGCTCCCACACTGGCCCCAATCCCGCCATGCCCCCGGCAGCTGGCACTGCCAGGAATGCGGAGACCAGCGGCAGAGAACCCATCCGGCAGCCGACCCCTCAGGATTTCCGCGGGTCAGCACCCCCATGTTGAAGCTGGACAAGCTCCAACTCCAGTTTTCCAAGCATTTCTCTCTCGTTACTATTCCGAGGCCTGAGCTGGCTGCTTTTTACTTTTCTGTCATATGGAAAGGCTGAGGCTCAGCCCATCTCCTGCTCCTTTTGAACCAGCCGAGCACTTCCAGATAAATTTGGGAATGAGAAAATGTAATATATTTGAAATGCTTATGGTTTTGGGGCCCAGGGGGGAACCAGACGGATGAATAGAGGAGAGAAAACCAAATGGCCACCGCGTCTCCAAGGGAAACACAACCCTGCTATTAGACACTGGAGAATCTGATGGAGCCCACCGAGAATAGCTGGGCTTTGTCAGCTCCGCCGGTTTGGGACGTGCAAAGAAGCAGGAGAAGGAGGAGGAATCATTGTGACAGAGGGACGGGGGCAGGGACAGCAGTCGGACACCCCAGGGTGCAGGAGGGGTGATGGGCGCCCAGCACCGGTATCTCCCACATCCCCGCGCCGTGCGGGCAGGGGGAAGGGACCCAGCGGCATCCCTGCGCCGTGCAGGCACAGCCCAAGCGTGTGCGAGCTCCAGGGTTTCTCCCTTTCCTACTGATTTCAGCCCAGGCAGCCAGGTTCCGAGTATCGGAGAGACCCAAAGAGAAGAGACACCCATTCCAGACTCATCCCAAAAGATGAGCCAAAGCCATCCTCTCTCACACGAGGATCCTGGCTGGCTCTCAGGTGCCCTTTACCCCTCCGGGGTCCTCTGTCCTCCTCATACACCAACCTGAGGGGGTTCTTCATAGATGGCTGAGGTGTCTGGCGGCTCCTCGTACAGACTGGCCTCATCCGCGTGGGGAACTGGGATGCTTGAATTGTACCCAGAGTCTTGTCCTGCAAAAGAAAACACTGCGATAACCGTCACCAAAACCTCTCCCTGTCCCCTCTCTTGCCCGGTTCCTGCTCCAGGCTGAAGTGCCACCACGGTTCTGGTACGAGCTGGATGTCCCCCAGTCTCCTGTCCTGCAGAGGGGATGGCTCCGGCAAGTGGTAACCCAGGCACGAGGCGAGCAGGGGCTTAGGGAATGACAAAAAAGGGAGACAGCTAGGATCTCTGATGGGGAAAAGAATAAACTTCCTCAAGACGAGCCGTTCCCAAGCTGCTCCTCGTGGTGAGGACCTGACAGGGACGGGCTGGAGCAGAGACCCTGGCCAAGAGCAGCATCTAGTGGCGACTGCAGCCCGGGGACACGGCTCGGCCCGGCCCCGGCTGCTGGGCGGCAGCAGCGAAAGGAGAAGCCACTCTGAAACCATGGGTTTTCTCCACCAAAGAAGATCTGTTTCTGGCTGAAGCATTTCGCTGAACCCTCTGAGGGTTTGGTTTGTAACCAGGTCCATTTCGACTTTTTTGGGAAAAGGCAGCTTGGAGTTTGTTTCCCAGCTCCCATCTATCCCACAGCAAAGCTCCGGAGCAGCCTCGGGACAGGGCAGTGAGGAGCCCGGCCAGCTGGGGACAAGCCAGCAGGGATACGAATCCACCCAGCCCTTCCAGGACAAGGCAACACCTCCGTGCCAGCCCCGGGGAGACCTTCGGGAGAGCCAGCCCCCGCTCCAGCCTTGCTCTTCCTACCCAAACCACCCGAAAGGGGACAGAGCATCTCCCCACAGCCAGAGAAAGCTCTCCGGAGCCCAGCTCCCTCTCCCTGCCTTGCCACCCCCGCCATTGGAGCCCAGCATCGAGGACACACAGACATACACTGGTCTTTACTGGGACGGCCAAACTCAGCCCTGTCTGGCTGCCGTCCCCACGCTCTGCTGCCCAGAGGGACAGCACTGCCTGGGGGCACAAAGCCCTTTGCTGGGTCTCCAAGGTATTTTGGAAAGGTCTGAGCCGGAGAGGGTGTCTGTGAGCTGAATTTCAGCCTGGCAGCCAGAAGATGTCCTCCCGAACCTCCTGCGAAGGCTGAGGAGGACACAAGGGAGCTCTGCAGCAGGCAGCGGCAGCTCAGCTCCCCTTCCCCAGCCTCGGCACCACGCTCAGCCCCTGCCCTCCCGCGGCTGGAGACACCCTGTGCCCCACGCCACCGCCCGGACCACCACCCCGAGCCTTGAAATCGAGTTTCATGGGGACACGGTACCCCAGAGAGAATTGAGTCGGACAACGGGACTCATTTCCGAAACAGCCTCACGGATACCCAGGCCAAAGAGCATGGTACTGAGTGGGCACACCACATCCCCCACCACACAGCAGCCCCTGGGAAGATGGAACGATACAACGGACTGTTGAAAACTACAGTGAGAGCACTGGGTGGTGGGACCTTCAGACATTGGGCTGCCCATTTAGCAAAGGCCACCTGGTTAGTTAACACTAAGATCTGCCAACCAAGCTGGCCCTGCCCAATCAGGACGTGCTTTAAAGGGGAATAAAGTCCCCGTGGTGCACATGAAGAATTTGTCAGGGAAAACCCTCTGGGTTAGTCCTGCCACAGGCAAAGGCAAACCCACCTGTGCTTTTGCTCAAGGACCTGGGTGCACTTGGTGGGTGATGCAAGAGGATGGGGAATTCCCATGTGTACGTCAAGGGGATTTGATTTTGGGTGAGAACAGCCAATGAATTCAACTGTTTTGTGTTAATTGCTAATTTCATAGAATCACAGAATGGTTTGGGTTAGAAGCGACCTTGAAAACCACCCAGTGCCACCCCCTGCCCTGGGCAGGGACACCTCCCACCAGCCCAGGTTGCTCCAAGCCCCGTCCAACCTGGCCTTGAACCCCTCCAGGGATGGGGCAGCCACAGCTTCTCTGGGCAACCTGGGCCAGGGGCTCACCCCCCTCACAGCAAACAATTTCTTCCTCAGATCTCATCTCAATCTCCCCTCTTCCAGTGTAAAACCCTTCCCCCTCGTCCTATGGCTCCCCTCCCTGATCCAGAGTCCCTCCCCAGCTTTCCTGGAGCCCCTTTAGGGACTGGAAAGGGCTCAAAGGTCTCCCCGAAGCCATCTATAGTGGTATAATTTACCACTAGATGTCATCACTACTGTGATTGCTACTATGATTACATTGACAGTATTACAGTAAGAATCGCCCAAATTAATGAAGAATGATGAAACTGAGTGAAGTGCAGCGGTGATGGAACCAGAACTGGCTTCAGCAATGGGGTTTATGGCTGAAAGATCTGCTCGCACTTTGCTGAGGCAGGGGAAAACGCAACAGAAACTCAGAGCCTGGCCCCAAAATGCCCAATTTTGGGCCTCCTAGGCGAGATGAAAAGCTCTGGTTAGGTAAGGAAGCAAAGCCACGCACCTGCAGTGGGTACCGGAGAGGCTGGAGGCATCCCCCAAGCATTGGAGGGGGCAAAGAATGCTGGGGGAGCACCTCGGGCAGGAGAGATGGGAGAGGCAGGACTGGGCACAGAGTTCACCTCCTTCTGCAGGAAAGGGCTGCGAAGCTTGCCTAGAAAAGGGCAGAAGAGGGCTGTGATCAGCAGTGCAGAGTCTAGCTGGAGGCCTGTAGCTAGCGGTGTTCCCCAGGAGTCAGTACTGGGTCCAGTCTTGTTCAACATATTCGTCAACGACCTGGATGAGGGGACAGAGTGTACCCTCAGCAATTTGCTGATGACACAAAACTGACACACCAGAAGTCTGTGCCGCCATTCAGCAAGACCTGGACAGGCAGGAGAGTTGGCAGAGAGGAACCTAATGAAGTTCAACAAGGGTAAGTGTAGGGTCCTGCACCTCGGGGGGAATAACCCCCCGCACCAGGACAGGTTGGGGGTGACCTGCTGGAGAGCAGCTCTGTGGAAAGAGACCTGGGAGTCCTGGGGGACAACAAGATGACCATGAGCCGGCGATGGGACCTTGTGGCCAAGAAGGCCAATGGCATCCTGGGGAGCATCAAGAACAGCGTGGCCAGCAGGCGGAGGGAGGTTCATCCTCCCCCTCTGCTCTGCCCTGGGGAGGCCACATCTGGAGCACTGGGTCCAGTTCTGGGCTCCCCGGTTCAAGAAGGACAGAGACCTGCAGGAGAGAGTCCAGCAGAGGCTACAAAGATGCTCAGGGACTGGAGCACCTCTCTGATGAGGAAAGGCTGAGAGACCTGGGGCTGTTCAGCTGGAGAAGAGAACACTGAGAGAGGACCTCATCACTGCTCAGCAAGAGCTGAAGGGTGGGTGTCAGGAGGATGGGGCCAGGCTCTTCTCAGTGGTGCCCAGGGACAGGACAAGGGGCAACGGGCGCAAACTGGAACACGGGAAATTCCATCTCAACACGAGGAGGAACTTCTTTCCCGTGAGGGTGGCAGAGCCCTGGCACAGGCTGCCCAGAGAGGTGGGGGAGCCTCCGTCTCTGGAGACATCCCAAACCTGCCTGGACGCGTTCCTGTGCCACCTGCTCTGGGTGACCCTGCTCTGGCCGGGGGTTGGACTGGGTGATCTCTAGAGGTCCCTTCCCACCCCTGCCAGTCTGGGATTCTGGGACAAGGAGTCAAATGTGCTGCAGGAGCCAGGCAGGGACACAGGCTCCCAACTGCGTGGCAACAGCCCCAGGACTCCCCCGGCGCCAGCCACCGAAGGCTGTTGTTGATGCTCTTGGCCTCAGCAGCCCACTGCTGGGTTACCCTCCTAAGCAGGATTTTCCAGCTCTAATCCTTGTTGGGGAAAACAAGTTTGTCTGCTGGTTACAGCAGTAGCTGCAGACAAGGCAAGAAAACAAGGAAAAAAAAGACACAATTTTGGGGAGGAAGAGTAGCTGGAGGACACCGCCACCTCTCCGGGCTCTCCACGCTGATTTTTAGAGCGCCCTGGATCTCACAGACGGCAGCTGGGAGGGGTACGACAGACTGGTTGCTGCCAGCCTTCGCTTCCCTTTGGCAGGAGGCAACTATTGCTGTTATCTGCCCCATCTCTGCCTCCCAACGCAAACAAAAGCGAAAGCAGGGAGTTATGAGACAAGCCCTGCCCCAGCCCAGCAGTGAATAAGCACCAGGACTTGCCCGCTGCCCTCAGTCCGCGGGTTTTATCCCTCCCAGAGCGTTTGTCTCCCTTTCCTCCACTGAAAAACGCCAAATGCTAACACAAGTGAGGGAAACCCTGAGGGACTTCTCACCCTCAGAAATCAGCCTTCCCCCCCCCACCATGATGTTTAAACACACAAAAGACATTTTCCCACCATGGGATTTCACCCATCCCACCGATGGCTTGCCTATCCGAGAAAATGCATTCACGCTCCTACCACAAAATAAAAGCGCTTATTCCAAATGAATTCAAGCTCCTTTCAAGCAAGTTGAGCTGAGAAGGAGACGTTCATGCAGGGATATCACGTGTTCTCAGCAACTTCCTTGGCTGGTTTCAGCTTTGGTTTTCACAGCTTCCTGGTTTCTTTCTGATAGATCAGCTCGATCTCTCCTAAAGGGATGCACTCCAGCTTCGTTCAGCCAGTGCAAAAAATCAGGTGGAATTTACAGCAGTTGGGATAGATTGTGGCAGTGGCTCCTTTCTGGCACTAATATATTTCATTCTCATTTTAAAAATGAAATTTAAGCCTCATGAGTCGAGTCAAAGTATGGAAAACATCCATCTCAGCTGTTAAAACCAGGCGCAGCAAGAGCCTTACCATGAGAAATGTCGCGCCAGCTGGGTGCGATGAGCACCGGGTGTGATGAGAGCAACCCATGCTCAGCAGGAGCCCGTGGCCCATCCCAAACACATCCCCCCGAGTTGGGAGCACTGGGAACCAGCTCACACTGCCCAACCTGCTGCCAGTGTCGCACCCGGTGCCGTACCTGGCTGGGAAGCCGTCACCGTGTCCACCGGCACCGACTTCTCCCTCTGCCTGAAGATGTCCCGGGGGTTCACCGCCCTCTGTGCCACCAGCGAGGCCGCCTCCTGCGCAGAAGACCCCACGTTGGTCTGGGCACCGCGGCTGTGGGACGGGGAGCGGAGCCCACGCAGCGCCCCCGGCAGAGCCTACCTGGGCTTTCTCCACTGACTCACTTCTCTTGAAGCCCTTCCGCTGCCTGGCCTCGTACTCCTCGGCTTGTTCCTTCTGCAGCACGAGAGAGGGGCTGCTACAGCCTCAGCGGGTGCCAAGCCACCCCTTCCTTCCCCTTCCAGTCCCCTCCTTCCCCCATCCAGTCCCCAGGACCAGAGAAATGGAACAAGGAACAGACATGGTGACAGAGGGTGAATGGGGGGAAACCCCTTGGCTCTGGGAGGGAGATGCGGGAGGTTTGCTGGGATAAGGGTTCGGTTTCCTCCAGTGTCCCCCAGCTCTTCCCCAGGAAGAGTTTTAAACTCTGCTTTCCCCAGGGGACGCGGCTGGACCGGCCCTCGGGAGCGCGCACCCAGCGCGAGCAGAGGTATAAAGTGAGATCCAACGAAATCAAAGACAGAGCAAGAGACCTGGAGGAGAAGCCTGTGGCACTTCTGCCAGAGCGTGTCCGTGGGTCCTTCCACACCCCCTGGCCACCGTGACACTGCCCGGGGTGCTCCTCCATCACCCTCCTGCCTCTGCCCACAGCACGGGCTACACCACGTGCCCTGTCCTCTCCGTCCTGGGGGATGCACGAAAAAACCTCGCCATGGGACACAACGCCAGAGCTCACCCATTGCTGCTGCTCTTTGTCCCTGTTCTCAGCCTCCTGCTGCTGCTGGAGTCTCCTGCAGTGACAAAAGACAAATTGGGGTTAAATGGGGCTGTTCTGGGACCTCATCCTGCTGCAGCTTCCCCTCTGGGGAAGGCCAGAGGAAGGACAGTCCCCTGCGCTTCTGGGGCCAGACGAGGAGCCCCAGGCCACCGGGAGCCTCGAAGGGGACAACAGCAAGGAGTTGCTTCAAATAGTGGGACCAAACTGGGGAAATCTCTTTCTTCAGGCACATGGACAAGAGCACCTGGCGCGGAGGGGCCGGGCAGACTTCCCCATCCGAGCTGAAAACAGGAAGGCAGTGCCCGCTGCCGCCGGCAGAAGCGAGCTCCACCACTAACGGGGGTCACGCCAGGCTCGGAGGGGAAGGAAATCAGCACAATGCCGGCCCCCGCACATGCCACCGCCTCTCTGCAGGGCTCAGAGCCCTCCGCCAGCCCACCCAGACCACCGGCGCCCCACCAATGGTGGCCACAGGTTTCAGCAACATGTTTCAGAAGCAGCCTGCCAGGGGAGGACTTGGTCCCGGGGCAGGATCGGCAGGGAGGGAGCGCCACGGGTGATGCTGGACCAGCTTGTCAGAGGTTGGGCCGCGGAGAAGGCGCTCTCTGCACCCCAGGGGCCTGAGCGGGGACAGCAGCTCAGGAGAGGTGGTGACAAGGGCACACAGCACCACCGAGGGCAAAGCTGAGAGACCCCAGAGAGTGGGACGGGCTCTGGGCATCGTTATGAATGCTTGGGACTCACTTCTGGGCTTCAATTTCGTTGGATCTTGCTTTATATCTCTGTTCTCGTCCCGCCGCCTCCTGCAGCTCCCGCTCCCGACGCTCTCTCTCCAGCTGCTGCCGCTCCTCCTCCGCTCTCCTCTTCTCCTCCAGCCGACGGTTTTCTTCATCTTTCTAATGGGAGACAGGCAACAAGTTGTGGGTTTCATCCTGTCGGCTCCGAGAACCGCCCAGGTCTCCGCACCACGCTGCGCCCCCAGCCAGCACGGTGGCAGCTCCCACGGCATCCCCGTAACACTTCCACAGCTCATGCGCTATTGCTAAACCACTGCAAAACCCCGCTGTAAAACAACTCGAATGGGAAGGAAATACACAGCGGGCTCGCCCTGCTCTTCAGTCTTGCAGAGCTGCCTTCAGAAAGGTCAAAAACCATCTTTCTTACCCAAATGGAGTTTGCCACCTGCAGCCCAGCCCTCTCCCCCTGTGCCCACCCTAGCCAAATTACGCTGAGATAAAAAGCATCTTGCTCTTCAGGACTCATTTTCCCTTCCCCTTGGACTCCCCTGGAGCCCAGCTCCGCGCTGCTCGAGGTCTGGATCCCCGGCTCCGGGCCGGAGAGCCCAGGTTAGGGAGGGGAGACACAGAGTGGCGAGAAGTGGTCAGCTCCACCCATGCTGAGGAGAAGCGGCAGCACTCACCTCAGCTTTGGCCCAGAAACTATCTTTGTTGACTCTCTTGATTTCGGACATTGCATTCGTCTTCTGGTAGACAGAGCCCTGGGGGGAGGCAGGAGGTGGCACGTGTGAGCAGTAGTCACCGAGCCATCAGTTTCTGCATTCTTCAGCAGAAACGTGTCCTCGTGGCTTTCTGGCAGCTCCCTCCTGCTGCTATGGGACTGGCTGGACCCTCTTTGCCTTCCCCGGCAGAGGGGACCCAGCCCCACGCAGCCACGGGCCAGAAGATATTTAGCATCAAGATGGGAAAAATAAAGGGACACTCTGTGATAGAATACAACAGCAAAATCAGCACTGTCCAGTACTCAGCACAGTCTGTGACTTTTTAGAAGTCACAATAACCTGATGCTTCACCCCAGAAGGGCTGGCTGAAGCCCAACGATGTGATATTGCCAAAAACGGGGACTTCCAGCCTGGTTTTCATCATGCCTCAAGTGAAAAAATCAGGTTGCTAAAGCACTGGGGAGCCCAGGCTGGAGCAGACAGCAAAGAAGTGACCAGGACATGTGAGAACCTGTCACTGCCACCGCAAAGCGGGGCTGGGGCACAGCGAGGGTCTCCCCAGCTCAGGTTTGCTCTTCGCCCGTGTCTCAGAGCAGGGTCAGGCCATGCAGCGTCAGAGAGGACGTGCAGCTGAGCTTCTCTCCTGTGCAGCTCAGAAACCTCATTGCTTGGGGCACATGTTAAAAAAACCCACCTTCCTACAGAACGTGTCCACGTAGACAGAAAGGAAGGTGCTGAGATCTCCAGCCTCAACACTTCCCAGCGCAGGGGGAGCCACAGTATTCATTTGCAAAGGAGGTCAAAACGCCGCTGCACCGACACGGCTCATTCCCTGTCCCTCGGCTGCACCACAGCCTCGGAGAACCCCAGGCCTTGCAGATCATGGAATCATGGAATGGTTTGGGTTGGAAGGGACCTTAAAGATCACCCAGTTCCAATTCAGGGACATCTTCCACCAGCCCAGGTTGCTCCAAGCCCTGTCCAACCTGGCCTTGAACACCTCTGGGGATGGGGCAGCCGCATCTTCTCTGGAAATGTGCAAAGCTGGAGCTTGTGCATCTCTAAAAACCTGAATAGAACTGGGGGAATTGGTCCTGCTTAAAAAAAACAGTTGGGCCTACAGAGAAGAGAGCTCAGGCTTTCTGTTTGCTGGAAGGACATCTCGTCTCTGCCACCGCTCCCTGCTCTTGCCCTGATTCACTCTGCAATGAGCCAGAGAGAGGAACTGGCCCTGGGCAAAATCATGGGTGCTTCCTCAGCCACGTCAAAGCACTGGGAGCCCCTGCCCGACTGCGAGCCCAGAGGGACGAGAAAGCCCCCACGGAGCCAACTCACCACGGGAGTTTGAGGGCCCGAGTCCTGGAACTTGCTGCTCTCCTTGTGGAAGTTGTAGTTGGCCCCAGAGGCCTTGGCAACCTTCTCCATGATGAGCTCAGGCTCCACGTCCTCCTCCGCGCGAGCGTTGATGGTGACATGAGCCCCCTGAGCAGGGAGAAAGCCAGCACAGGAGTGAGAGGTGACCCTAAGAAGCCACCAAACCCACCACGCTGCTTTGATAGGTCCCATCTACACTCCCAGAGCTCCCAAGGGAAGAAAAAGGGCTCAGGTGAGAAAGGGAGGTCACCAGCCACTCTAAGATCACAGAATCACAGAGTGACAGGGGTGGGAAGGGACCTCTGGAGATCACCCAGTCCAACCCCTGCCAGAGCAGGGTCACCCAGAGCAGGTGGCACAGGAACGCGTCCAGGCGGGTTTGGGATGTCTCCAGAGACGGAGGCTCCCCCACCTCTCTGGGCAGCCTGTGCCAGGGCTCTGCCACCCTCACAGCAAAGAAGTTCCTCCTCGTGTTGAGATGGAATTTCCCGTGTTCCAGTTTGTGCCCGTTGCCCCTTGTCCTGTCGCTGGGCACCACTGAGAAGAGCCTGGCCCCATCCTCCTGACACCCACCCTTTAGCTCTTGCTGAGCAGTGATGAGATCCCCTCTCGGTCTCAGAGCAGAGGGGGGACGACCTCCTTTGGCCTGCTGGCCACGCTCTTTGTAATGTGCCCTAGGAGACCATTGGCCTTCTTGGCTACAAGGGCACATTGCTGCCTCATGGGCAACTTGGTGTCCACCAGACAGATAAAGCAAATGTTCATTGGGGAAAAAGAGACTTGTTTCTCCCCATTTGTGTCACAAATCAGCACGCCCAGGCTATCCAACACTGCAGGGGTACTGAGTGCTGGGGTCACCCCCCAGCCTCTCCTGGCCACCATCCCACATTCAAAGATGCCTCTGTGCCACCCCAAAGAGCAGCGTGAGTCAGGCAGGTTCCCTCAGCCAGGGCCCACCGATCCGGGGGGGACACGAGAAGAGGAGCTGACCTTCAGGAAGTTCGCCACGGTGCTGACGTGGTTGGCGCAGGCTCCTTTCCTCACGTCATTTACGCCTTCGCCAGTCTGCAAAGAGAAACCATCGCCTGGCTCAGCCTGAGGCCCACCCCAGGCTGGTTTGTAGCTGCAACACCTTGGTCTAAGCCTTCAAATCATCCACCCTGGCCACGGCGAGGGCTTCACCAGGGCTTACTGCATGGGAAACGAGCCCGTTCTGCAGCAAGCACTGCTCAAGGGGACATGGCAACCCTCCTGCCCAGGGACAACGGCCGCACCATGAGGGCTCCAGGCTTCTCCTGATCCTCAAGCGCTTCATTCAACCCATCCTATCATACAATCATAGAATGGTTAGAGTTGGAAGAGACCTTAAAGCCCCCCAGTGCCACCCCCTGCCCTGGGCAGGGACACCTCCCACCAGCCCAGGTTGCTCCAAGCCCCGTCCAACCTGGCCTTGAACCCCTCCAGGGATGGGGCAGCCACAGCTTCTCTGGGCAGCCTGGGCCAGGGGCTCACCCCCCTCACAGCAAACAATTTCTTCCCCAGATCTCACCTAAATCTCCCCTCTTTCAGCTTAAAACCGTTCCCCCTTGTCCCATGGCTCCCCTCCCTGATCCAGAGTCCCTCCCCAGCTTTCCTGGAGCCCCTTTAGGGACTGGAAGGGGCTGGAAGGTCTCCCCGGAGCCTTCTCTTCTCCAGGCTGAACCCCCCCAGCTCTCTCAGCCTGTCCCCACAGCAGAGGGGCTCCAGCCCTCCCAGCATCTCCGGGGCCTCCTCTGGCCCCGCTCCGACAGCTCCGTGTCCTTCTGCTGTTGGTGCCCCAGCGCTGGAGGCAGCGCTGCAGGGGGGTCTCACAGAGCGGAGCAGAGGGACAAAAAAACCCATCCTAGATGGGTTCAGAGCCGTTTACTGGCAGCGTCACTGTCAACCGAGTGAGCTACATGGCCAAAGAGATGCAGCAGAGCAGTAAATCCTCCAGCCTCTGTTCGCCTGTGGCCATGGGGTTTGGACCACGCAGCCACAGCAGTGGGCACGGCACCCCCTCGGTGTCACACCATGTTGGAGGGGCTTCAACGCTGGCTGCCAAGCGATCGGCAACTACAATTCCAGAGGGAAGCGAAGGGAGAGACTTATTTCCCCCAGGTCCGCACTCACCCAGTTGATGAGGACATATTTGGGCAGGCCAGAGTTGGGATCCTTCACCCTGCAGAAGGCATACATCACCTTCCCGCTGTTGAGCTCCTCCACCATCTCCTCCAGGCCACCATCTGCCCCGCGAGAGAAAGCAGAGGGTGTAAGACAAGGAGATCACATACACCTGGTGGGAACAGCTGAGCCAGCATCCTCCTGGCTCTGTTCTTCCTGGAGATTATTCCTGTCAGATTCGGAGTTGTCCTAAATGGAGAGCATCTCAGACCCTTTGTCTTTGCCCCAGTCTGTGCCGGAACCAAGCCCCAGCCCACCCTCACCCACAGCCCATCCCCACCAGCCTTCGCTCCTCTTCCTCAGAGCATCACCGCGACAGGCACAACTCCATGTAGGGAAAGATCCCAGGCCCATAACTCAAGCCAAGTGATGACAGAATGGAAAGGTGATGCCCACGTGCCCCAGACTAATTAGAAGCTTTAACCAGAGCAGGCAGCTACAAACCCTGCCCGCGGGTTCCTACACCAAGTCCCAGCGAGCCCCTCCGCCGCCGGGCGCAGCGTTATCCATGAACCCCAGCATCGCTCCTGCTGAAAGCGTACGCCAAAAAAAAATCCCGAAAAGGAGGAAAAATGCAAAAAACCCACACGCTCTCATGTAAAAAAAAATTCCAACAGACCACAACTTCTCCTACTTTGGTTTGCCTGACCCCCGAAAAGCGGAAAACGAGCCTCTAACTGCTTACCAAACACCGGCTGTCGCGGCGCAGCCCGGCCTGGTTTGCTCTGCCCTGCAGCAGGACCCCAGATCATTTCCTTCTCCACTATTAAATATTTATGCTTCGTCTCTAAATTTGTGCAGAGTGGTTTCCAAGTCTAAGGCTGGGAGCCTGAAGCCAGCCGGCTGTCGGGAGACAGCGTTTGCCGGGTCGATGTTTAACGTGGCAGGCATGGAAGGGCAGAAAGGGAAGCTCTGCCGAGGGGCCGGGGTTCTGCTGACAGAGTTACGCTGCGCCTAATTCAGCATAAAAACCCCACTAGACTTTTAGTTTACACACAATAAACCTTGTTGGCTGAACAAAAGACTCCGACACCAAGCCGCCCGCAACACAGACGAGAGCCACCCAGAAGCGTCTCACCCGGCCGCCGAGAGCCTGGGCTGTGAGAAGCACTTGCAAATGAGAAAAGGAGCAAATAGATGCAAATCTAGAGAGCCGAGAAACCTGCCGGGATGCCTCGCTTTCTGCCAGCGTTAGCTTTGCCTCGAGAAGCGTTTGTGCAGGAATCGGCAGCCGGATAAAAAATATTAAAACCAAACAAAGTCCCATGAAGCAGGGAAGCAAAGAAAGAAGCGAGAGGGGCTTTAGGCGGAATCGCCAGCCTGGGGAAGCTGCTGCGTGGTCCTTCCTCCATCCCCACCCCCCCCGACCTGCGCTCTGCCCCTCGTCCCACCGCTGACCCCCCCAGGCTCCGTGGGCACAGCCCCCCCCACGCTCACCTCCGCAACCGGCCACGCGCAGGTCGTTGCTGTTGCCTTCATAGGTGAACAGAGCCCTAAAAGAAAGGCAAAAGCAGAGGTTTTAACCAACCTGCGGAGAAACGCTGGCCCCAAACCTCACGCCCCACCGACATTCCCCCTCCTGCCCCAATGCCTCCGGACCCTCTGCAGCACACCCCAAAAACTCCCCCATGTCCACCCAGTGTGTCCATAGGGCCCCCCCACACGCACACCTCCTGTCCCACATCCCAGACACCCCCTGATCTCCCCATGCACCCCACAACCCCCCAGAACCTCCGTGATCCCTCCTGTACACCCCACATCCACCTCAGACACCCCCTGATCCCACATATACCCCACACACCCCCAGACACCCCCTGATCCCCCCCACATCCACCCCAGACACCCCTGATCCCTCTGTACAGCCCACATCCCCCCATACACCCCATATCCCCCTGAGACACCCTCTCATCCCCCCCACGTCCACCCCAGACACCCCCGATCCCCACAGACACCCCCCAGACACCCCCAGCTCCCTGATCTCTATCCATTCTAGATCCCACCCACATCCCCCCAGCTTCCCCTACACACCCCACACCTCCGCTCCAGACACCCCCCCACTCCTGATCCTTCCTATATACCCCACAGCCCCCCCGACACCCCCACACCCTCTAATTGACCTTTTCCGCCCCATATCCCCATCCAGGTGCCAGCCCAGCTCTGAATCTTCCCCTATACACTGCCGTCAGCCCCCCCGAACTCCCCCTAGACCCCCCCATGTCATCCCCTATACACCCCTCACCCCAGACACCCCCACATGCCCCGGTTTCACTTGCACCCACCCCCTCAGATCCCCACTATACACCCCACACCCCCACCCCAGACCCCCCCTCGGCATCCTGACCCTCTCCACATTCCGCCCAAACAGCCCCACATCACCCCTGTACACCCCACAACCACCCTCCCTGGCATCCCCTGCCCCCTGACACGCCCACACACACCCCAACCCCCCCTGCACCCCTCCCAGCCCCCCACAGCCCCCCAAAAACCCGCCCTGCACCCCTCCCATCCTCCCCACAGCCCCCCAACCCCCCCTGCACCCCTCCCATCCCCCCACAGCCCCCCAAAAACACCCACAGCCCCCCCAAACCCCCCCTGCATCCCTCCCATCCCCCCACAGCCCCCCCCAAAACCCTCCCTGCACCCCTCCCATGCCCCCCACAGCCCCCCAAAACACCCACAGCCCCCCCAAGCCCCCCTGCACCCCTCCCATCCCCCCACAGCCTCCCCCCCAACCCCTCCTGCACCCCTCCCATCCCCCCACAGCACCCCAAAAACCCGCCCTGCACCCCTCCCATCCCCCCACAGCCCCCCCAAATCCTCCTGCACCCCTCCCATCCCCCCACAGCCCCCCAAATCCTCCTGCACCCCTCCCGTCCCTCCCACAGCCCCCCAAAACACCCACAGCCCCCCCAAACCCCCCTGCACCCCTCCCATCCCCCCACAGCCCCCCAAAAACCCTCCCTGCACCCCTCCCATCCCCCCACAGCCTCCCCCCCAACCCCTCCTGCACCCCTCCCATCCCCCCACAGCACCCCAAAAACCCGCCCTGCACCCCTCCCATCCCCCCACAGCCCCCCAAATCCTCCTGCACCCCTCCCATCCCCCCACAGCCCCCCAAATCCTCCTGCACCCCTCCCGTCCCTCCCACAGCCCCCCCAAAACACCCACAGCCCCCCCAAACCCCCCCTGCACCCCTCCCATCCCCCCACAGCCCCCCAAAAACCCTCCCTGCACCCCTCCCATCCCCCCACAGCCTCCCCCCCCAACCCCCCCTGCACCCCTCCCATCCCCCCCACATCCCGCCGCCCCGCCCCCCGCCCCTCACTTCCCCCCCAGCCCCCCCGCTCTTCCCCTGCAGCCCCCCCTCCGCGCCCCCCCGGCCCCCCCCCGCCGCTCACCAGTCCGTGGGGCTCCCCCGCCGCCACCACCCGCCCGTAGGCCTCCTGTAGCGCCCGCCCGTTCTTGCTGAGGTTCAGCGCCATGGCAGCGCGCGCTCCCGCCCCGCCCCGCGACAGCCACGCCCCCGGCACGCCACGCCCCCCGCCGCGCCCCATTTCCAGGCTCCGCCCACCGCCCCGCCCCCGCCCCACCCGCCCCGCCCCGGAACAGCCCCCGCCCCGCCCCGCCGGGCTTGGCCCCGCCCCCTGCAGCCCCAGGGCGGGGATCCCCTCCGCCGGCTCCCTCCCGGAACCGGCACCCGCCGAGCTCGGGGACCCCCAGGGGTGGTTCTTGGGGGTCCCCACCGCAGGGCAGCTCCGGGGTCCCCCACCCCTGAGCGATCCTCGGGGTCTCCCGCCCCGGGGCAGTTTCAGGGACCCCACCCCAGAGAGGTGCCCCAGCGCAGCCCCCCCATCCCGCACCCCCAGACACCCAACACCCTTCCCCCCCTCCATGCCTTCCCCCGCTTCTAGGGGTCCCACGCAGCCCCCCCCCCCCGCCACGCGCAGCCCTGCTCCCCTCGCCCCTGCGTTGAGAAAGTTGGGATTTCTGCGGATTTTCCCCATTTCCACAGCCAGCGAGCGGGGAGCGCGGGGGGCGGCGGGCGGCGCCGGGGGTGCCTCCGGGTGTTGCAGCAGCTTTGAGCTCAGAGCTTTTTGGGGTGCAAACCCCCAAACTTTACCCAAAATTATCAAAATTCTGCTTCTGTCAGGAAACGCCTGAGTTTGGGGTTGAGAATTGGGGATATTTTTGCAGGATAAAGATTTTCCCGTGCTCGCCCCCGAGGAGTCACCCCAAAAAATGAGGTGCCAAACCCCGGGGGGGGCAATCGTCCCTGTGGGGGGTGTGACTGTCCCCCGGGCACAGTGGCCTCGTCCCCAGGGGCCGTGGGGTGGCCCGTGATGGGATGCAGCTACGGGGAAGGGGGGGGGGGGGGCGAGATGTGCCCAGCTCTAATTAGGGGGGGCGAAATGAGGAGCCCCCAGTGCTCCCAGCTGGCAGCGGCTGTGGGAGCTGGCTGGGGGCGGGGGGGCACGGCTGGGGGGTTGCAGGGGGCATGGATGGCTGCTCGCTGTGGGGCAGGGGCACAGCTGGGGGGATGCCCGGTGTGGGGCAGGGGGATGCCAGCGCGGGGCGGGGGGAAGGGCACAGCCATAGGGACGCCGGCGGGGGGTGCTGCTGCGGGGCCCTGGCACCCGCCCCACGCACGGGGCTTGCTCTGACGGGGGTGCGGGGGCCGATGCCCGGGAGGGCGCGGGATCACCCCCGCGATGCCACCTCCAGCCCCCCCCGTTTCGCCCCCCCTACTGCCGCCGGGGTGCCCTGCGCCCCTCAGCCCCCCCCGTGCCTCAGTTTCCCTGCTCGGAGCAAGGCGCTGAAACCCCCCATTTCCTTTACAAATTCGGGGGGGGGGGGGCGGGGGGGACACGGGGAGAGATGCCCCCCAGGCTGTGCCAGCCACCCCTTGGGCACAAGAAATCCCAGGGGGGCTCGGGTTTGGGGCAGGAGGTGTCCGGGGGACACATACACACACAGGACGTGGCCTCATTCTGCCCCTCGGTGGAGGGTGCAGCTGCCCCCACCCCCCACCCCCCACCCCCCCCCCCGCCTGGCTGCGGGGGTCGGTGTCCCCAGCATGTGCTAATGGGCCATTTGCAGATCGTCGTGTGTCCCCCGCCCCCCGGGTCGCCCCTCCCCGCCCTCCGGAGCCCAGCCCCGAGCCAGCTGCCAGCATCTGGCTGGGGCCGTGCTGCCCCCAAGCAGGGAGTGGGGTGCTGGGGGTATTTTTGGGGTGGCCCTCCCAGCGGCAACCCCGCCCCCCAAAAGCCCCTTTCCTGCCCCACAGCGGGGCTTCACGCCAGCTCTTCCTCCACATTCGGCGTCACCTATAGTGGGACAAGCCAGGGGGATGTGGAGGCTGGAGGGTCTCCCCAAAAAATCCGGCATCATCCCCATCCCACCGGCCTCGGGGGGCACGGGGGAGGGAAATCCCAACCCTGAGCCACCACCGTCACCCACCGGCAAAATAACCGGGGGCCAGCTTCTGCCACCCGGTTTAACGAGCCCCCCCGGGACTCCCTGATTGTCCCGAGCACTGGTGACAGTGACCGTGGTGCACCGGGATTTGTATCCTTGGGGCTTCAGGCTTTCCGCTGGGGAGGGGATGGAGGGAGGGGGGGGTGTCCCACCGTGTCCCCAGCCACGAGGGGAAAAGGGAGTCTGGGGGGAATGCAGAGGCAGGATGGGGGTGGGAGATGGTGAATGGGGTGGTCGAGGGTCCCAGGGTGGCTGTAGGTCATGGGACTGCTGAGGATGCTGGGATGCCTGAGGGACCACCTGAGGGTACCAGGGTGGCCAAGGGTCCCAGGATGGCTGAGGGTTCCGGGATGTCCAAGAGTCCCGCTTACACCCCCCAGCTGCAGCACCTCGCTGGCCAGACTCACATTTCCAACCATTCCACCTGCGGCAGCGTCGCCCCGGCTCCTCCCCGCTCTCCCCACCCCAGAGACCCATTTTTCCAATGTAGCATCCCCAGGTCTCCCAACCTCCATTCCCTCCTCCATCCCCAGCCCCGTGGCACCTTCAGGACGCTGCTGCTGGGATCTCCACAGCTTTTAACACCAGGATGTGCAGGGCCAAAGGCCGGGTGATGGGGTCTGACCTTGGGGCACTTGTAAGGGCCCGTAATTGCTTTTCGGTTTGGGCTGCGCAGCAGCAAAACATTGTGTGAGATGGTTTGAAGGGCTCCCACAACCGCAAGCACCTCCTCCATCTCACAGGCTTCCCATCCTGCCACTGTCTCCTTCATCTTGTGGACCTCCCACCCCACCACCATCTTCTCCATCTCACAGACTTCCCATTCCACCACCGTCTCCTCTGTCTCATGGACCTCCCATCCCATCATCATCTCCTCCATCTCATGGACGTCCCATGCTGCCATCATCTCTGTCTCACAGACCTCCCATCCTGCCATCGTCTCCTCCACCTCACAGACTTCCCATCCCGCCACTGTCTCCTCCATCTCATGGACCTCGCATCCCACCTGCTCAGCCAGGATGCTTTAATGACAGTTTAACGGGCCTGGGGGGATCTTGGAAAACGAGTTGTGATGAGGTTTTGCCTCCAGAGCAGCAGCTGCTTTTTGACGGAGACTTTCAACCCCACTGTAGAGGCTCCCCTGGGTTTGGTATGATGTGCAAAAAATGTTGCGAAGACCCCAAAACCGCAGCGCTGCCAGCTCCCGGGTTTTAACTTGGGGTCCTGCAAAGTTGGGGGTCACAGGGCGCTGTGGGGACGGTCCTATCCACGTGTCCCATGCCAGGAACCAGCCACCTCCTCGCTCCTTGTGGACTTGTACCGCACGTTATTTATCTCCCAGCCAAGAGAATGTTGGGAAAAAAGAACACTTTAAGCCATTATTATATTTTTAGGAGGCCAGTGCTCACGCAGCCCCCCAGACACACACCGACCCCACACGGGAGGTCTCTCCCCACCGCACCTACTCCTAACACAGAGCAAGGAGCCGCCTGGGAAGGGGCAGATGTGAAGTCCCCCATTCAGCACATGGATGGCAATGTTAAGTAAAAGCAGGGCAATAAAACATCTGGAGGAGTGGGAGCTGGGGGGGGGCCCCTGCACGACACCCGGCAGCTGCGTCTCGCTGGCCTTGAGAAACTCAGGCCGGGGGGAGCGGGGTCACCAGTGATTTGGATGTTACAAAAGCCTTTCATAGAGGGTTTCAGGCCAAGCGACTGAAGAACCTTTGTGGAGTGAGTGGAGTGAGGGGCTGCCGGCCTGGCAGGGAGGGGCGGGAGAGGCTCGTGGCCCCAGGGACCGGGGACTGTCCCCAGTGTCTGGTGACACGGGGAGCAGCAAGTCTGGCCGGGCACTGGGGCTCATGGTCAGGCTGTGGGTGATGGGGCGGGATGAGGGCACAGAGGTGCCGGATGAAGCCCAGTTTGGTGCCATCCCAGCAGCCGCTTGGGCAGTGGGCAGTGGGGTGAGCACCCACCCCTGTGTCCCCGTCACGGGGTGATGAGCCCACCCTGTGAGAAAAAGGGGGGGAAGAAACCTTTTCCACTGGGTCTGTCCTGCTGGCTGGCTTGGGCTAAACGGGCACCATGGTGGCACTCTGCTGCCGGCGTGGGGCGCAACGGGGAGCCCTGTCTGAGCATCCCACTGGTGTGGGTGATGGGGACACCCTGGTGGGATGGGAACACCTGACCACACTGGGGACACTCAGTTATGGTGGGACACCCTGGAAGGATGGGGGCACTACGGGGGGGACCAGGGGCACCTGAGCAGGATGGGGCAGGGTAGGAACAACCTAAGCAGGATGGGGAGACACTGGACAGGATGGGGAAACCAGGGTGGGATGGAGGGACCCAGATGGGATGGGGAGAGCCTGGGTGGCATGGGGGGGCCTCAATTGGATGGGGGGATCCTATATGGGATGGGGGGACCCAGATGGGATAGGGGACCATGAACGGGATGAGGAGACAGGATGGGGGGGACCTGGACGGGATGGAGGGACCTGAACGGGGGACCCTGGACAGCATGATGGGACCTAGATGGGATGGGGGTGCCCTGGACAGGATGGGGGAAACCTGGATGGGATGAAGGGACTCAGATGGGATGGAGGGGACCTGAAAGGAGGGACCTTGGGCGGGATGGAGGGAACCCAGATGGGTGGGAGGACCCGGACAGGATGTGGGGCCCTGGATGGGACAGGGGGGACCCAAATGGTGGGATGTGGACAGGATGGTGGAACCAGGATGGGATGAGGGGGTCCCTGGATGGGACGGAGGGACCCAGATGGAATGGGGGACTCTGGATGGCATTGGGGGGTTCCTGGACAGGATGAGGAGACACCGACAGGATTGAGGGGCCCTGGATGGGATGGGGGGGACCTGAGTGGGGGACCCTGGATGGGATGGGGCGACCCTGGACAGGATGGGGGGTCGCTGGGTGGGATGGAGGGATCCAGATGGGATGGGGGGGGGACCCTGTGGATGGGGTGGGGGCGGACCTGAATAGGGGGGACCCTGGACGGGATGGCTGGACTTGAACGGGATGTTGGGACCCTGGATGGGATGGGGGGACTCGGAGGGGGTGGGGGGGCCCCGGGCGGGACGGAGGGACCCCAGAGGTGTCGGGGAGCCCCCGGCCGCGGCAGGGACGCGCCGTGGCCCGGTGGGCAGCGGATGCGGTCCGGTGGCGGGTCCGGTGCGATGCCGGGGCGGTGCGAGCCCCTGCCCTGCCCCCGGTGTCGGTTTGCAGCCCGGCTCCTCCCCCCCCGCCGCCCCGCGCATTCCCGACCATCCCGGGCGGGCGGCGGCGGGCGGCGGAGCCGGCGGGGCCGGACCCCCACCATGCCGCAGCTGGAACCGGCGGGGGGGGGACGATCTGGGGGCCCCCGACGAGCTCATCGCCTTCCAGGACGAGGGCGAGGAACAGGACAAGGGCGCGGGGCGCGGCTCGGCCCACGGGGACCTGGACGAGCTCAAGTCCTCCCTGGTCAGCGAGACCGAGAACCGGGGCACCGGCGGCGGCACCGGCGGCGGCTCCGACTCCGAGGTGAGCGCAGGGGGGCGACGGAGGGGCTGGGGGGGGCGGTGGAGACCCCCGCCCGGCCCGCTCACCGCGCTCTCCCCGCAGGCGGAGCGGCCCCCGCAGCCCCGGGAAAGTTTCCAGAAGCCGCGGGACTACTTGGCAGAAGGTACCGGCCCCGCTCCCGGTGTCCCCCCCAACCGCTCCCTTCCCCGCTCCCGGTCCCCGCCGCATCCCCCGGGACCGTCCGACACTTCGCAACTTCTTTGTTTCCGCCCCCGGCTGCGGGCGGGACCCCCCCGGACCCCCCCCCCCACCCTGTGTTCCCCCGGTGTCCCTCCCCCCGTGTCCCGCCCCCCCCCCCGCAGTGTCCCCCTCCGGTGTCCCTCCCGCCCCACGGTGTCCTCCCCCCTCCCCGAGGAATCGGTGTCGTCGTCCCCGCCGTGGGCCCGCCCCCCCCCCCCCCCCCACGGGCGCTTCCCCAGGGATGGATGGGTGGCCCCCCACCCCCTGGAGGAAGAACCGGGCTCGGGAGCCCCCCCACACAGTTGCGTCCTTTCCGCGAGTGACCCGCACCGGGACCCCCCCCGCCCCCCCGGAAGAACCGCCCCCCCTGGGGGGGAAACCGGTCCCGGGACCCCCCCTGCCGCCAGTCCAGACCCCCCCTGCAACCGGGACCCCCTCCCGCGGGGACTGCGACCCCCCGCAGTTGGGACTCCCCAAAAAGAACCGAGCCCCCCCCCCCCAAGGGATGTGGGTACACCAGAGGGACCTACCTGCCCCCCCCCGCCCAAGTGGGGGGTTCAGACCCATGACCCTCCCATCTCTGCAAGTGGGAACCCCCCGGAGAACGGGCACCGGGACCCCTCTCCTGCAGGGACCGCGTCCCCCCCCCCGCAGTTAGAACCCCCCCCGCAGTTAGAACCCCCCCAGAAGAATTGGGGATCCCCCCCAGGGTGTGGGCACCCCCAGAGGGACCTACCCTTCACCCCCCCATGCTCCCATGCTTACCCCCCGCGGTGGGAGCCTCCCCCCCCGCCGCCTCCTGACCCCCCCCTTCCTTCTCTCCCCAGTGGTCAGACGACAGCAAGATGGGGGTTTTTTTAAGGGCCCCCCCTACCCCGGATACCCCTTCCTGATGCTCCCCGAGCTGGGCAGCCCCTACCTCTCGCCAACGGAGCCCTCTCCCCCGGCGGCGCCCGCACCGTAAGTGCCCCCCCGAGACCCCTTGGACCCCCCGAGACCCCCCATGACCCCTCGGGCCCCCTTTATGGGAATGCTCGGACCTGCCAAGCCTCACTCCCCGTCCCCGTCACAAGGAAAGTGAGAAAAAAAAAAAAAAAAAGGAAGAAATTGAGTTTATTCCCCTTTTTTATCGGTTTGTTTTGTCCCTTCCAGGGGGGTGCACCCCGAGTGGGGGGAGATTGGGGAGTTTGGGGTGGGGGCCTGGCCCGGGGCCCCCTGGCCCGAAACCTGACCCTGAGCCTGCTGCGCCGCTTTTCCTCATTTAAAAGGGCTCCCTTCGACTTTTTAAAGCTCTTATGGGCTGACATTGTCTGTCCCTCCTTTGGCGTTTAGAAAACTGATTAAGCAAATTGAGCGAGCGTTAGATGGTGGGGGGGGCACAAAGGAGAGTGGGATTGAACGCCCCCCCCAACCTCAACAGCATCCCTCTGCACCCAAACCATCCCAAACACCAGCCTGGACCAGAACCATGGTCCTATTTTAGAAATATAGACCTATTTTAGAAATAGAAACCGATTTTACAAATACAATCCTACTTTTTAAACATAACCTATTCCATACCCGGCCCTTACCTACCTCAGTTTCCCCTCCCCGCTCCTCCTGATGGCACGCCGGGGGGTTCAGTGCCCGGCCGTGGTACCCGCCGCATCCCGTGCTGGAGCATCGCCCCGCGCTTGTGTGTTTCTGGGTGAATTTCTGTTTTTCTGGATGGATTTCTCACTCCGGAGCTGCAGGGGTGACACCTGATGGTTTTAAGCACATTATTTGCTCGGGATCTGTAGGATGCTGCGTTACCATATGGAATATATATAGAATGGCAAAATTGCTGCAATTAAAATGGCTTAAAATCCCCCGCGGGCCTCGCCGGCCGGGATCCTGCTCTCCAGTGGCGTCGCGTGGAGAGTTTTCTATATTTTGGGAAGCAACAGGTTTGAATGGCCATTGAGCGTAAATCCCAGGCTGGGGAGGGCAGGGGGCCTGGCTGGCCGGTGGATTATATGAATAATATATAAAAATATCCCCATGTTTGGCTGGTGGCCGGGTGACAGATAAAGGTTATATTCCCAATTTGTCACTTTTGGTATTACTACATTTTGGAGATGATGCACAATTGGCCACGATCCCAAATACCAGCAAGGAATAGGGAGTAATTAAAAGGGATTTGGGATTCATAGAAAACGGCCACTAACGATGATTTAATGAATCCCAGAAAGGGGGATTGATTAAAAGGGGCTGAGAGGAGCTGATGGCGCATCCCGGTTTTGGACCCGGGCTGATGTTGAGCCTTGGAGAGGGATGAGTGGGGATGGGAAGGCCCCGGACTGGGGAATCCCGCCGGAGGGGCCGGTTGGTGTTTCCACACACAGCTGAGCCCGAGCGAGCAAGGGGTGTTGCGGTGGGGGCAGATTTGGGGTGCTGGGAGGGTTTTGCGGGCACATGTCACATCTCAATGCGATGGCGGGGGGGGGGGCTCTCGGAGCCGAATTTTGGCCGCGCCGCCAGGGCAGGCTGAGGCCCCGCCGTATCCTGCAACCACTCGTGCAATGAAAGCGTCTGAGCTCTGCGCGCGTTCAGCACCCACCGCCTTTTCCCTGAGCTCCCACTGGAGCAGCAGCACAGGGATCCCCTGGATCCTGGGATATTGTCATGCCGGTGAGCTCGGATGACGTCCTGCTGGGCGCAGCATCCCTGATCCCGCACCAGACCTGGCCGGGCGCGCAGCATCCCGGTGCGGCAGCATCGCCCAAGGGCACCGAGCTCTGCGCCGACAGATCCGCCCCGCCCGCCCGCGGCCCGGGAGGCTTCAAGGCAAGACCAACCTGTGAAGCGCAGAGGTGGTAGGAGGCGGAGGCCACCGAGCAGCCCCGGAGGCTTTTTTCCCCCGTTGCCTTCTTCCCCTGCCCCCTCACCCCCCATTTCCTTCCTTTTTTCCCCCTGTCCGTTGGGGGAAACCAGCAGATTCATGGGATTCCTGCCATCCCTGTGGCCGTGGCATCCTTGACATCCCTCAGCTGGGGGCGCTGCGGATCGAACCTCACAACTCTGCCACTTGAAAAAAGGAAGATTTTTTTTGGGGGGAAAAAACCCCCAAAACTCCAAATATCTCTGCACCTGGGAGATGTTCCGAGCATGCTGGGGATGGATGCGTCTGCGGATGCAGGTGTTGGACCTGGCAGCGGCGAAACTGCTGGAGGAGGATTTTTGGGGTACCGGGGCAGGCAAGGTGGTGTTTTTTGCATCTCTCCGCTCAAAAATACTTAGAAATCTGAAATATTTAGAAATCTGGAAAGGCGATGCCTTCCCGCACCTCGAACCAGGAGAATCACCTCCAGCGCTGTGCAAAGCCACTGGGCACCAAAGTGACGGGATGCTCCCGTGGTTCATCTGGATTAATTCACTTTGTTCCAGTCTCACCCGTGTTATTTCCGAAGGGGACCCTGAAAATTCGGGGTGTCCTCCCCCCCGGTATCGCTTGTCTGGAGATTTTTCTGCCCAAGGTGGTAGTTTTTGGGCCGGATCTAATAATGGCATTGACCTTTGGAGCAGCGTTTTAAGCCTGGTTTTCCCCATGGGCACACCAGGGATCGGGGACCCCCAAGGCTGCGTTTGGATCCCTAGGAGCGTCAGAGCCACGATTCCCAAAGCCATGAGAGCATCCAAGGTGGGATGGGAAGGAAAAGCTCTGGGAATGCGCCGGCACCGCGAGCTGCACGGATGCAAACCCCTGTGCTGGGATCCCATCCCATCGGGATCACTTGGTGCTGGCATCTTTTATCCCAAGTCCAGAACTAGCCGGATCCTGGGATCCTTCTCCGATCCCTGGGATCCTCCTCTGCAGCCCAGCTCGGGATCTGGCCGCTCGATGTCCCTGAACCAGGCATGACATCGCCGGGGAGGCAAAGGCGAGACCATAGCGTTGGTGGATAAAAAAACCCCTCGCATGTGGGTTGTCTTATTTCTCCCCCCAAAAAAGCAGTTTAACCCCAGGAATGCGAATCCGGAGGCGAATATTTAAATAAGCCCCAACCTTCCTCGGGTGTGGGAATTCAGCCGAGGCACCCAAACAGCTCCCCGCGCCCTGCAACAATGCCACGCCGGTGTAATTAATGCACGCCGGTGTAATTAATGCACGCTGGCGAGTTGCGGTCCCAAAATAAATGAGAAAAAAAACCAAACCTGGCCTTGTTTCGGCTTTTTTCCCCCGTTCCTGAGATGAGCTCGCGATCCCCGTACAGGCTGCAATACAGAGGCATATCTGTCTGCAAAGGAAAATATATCCTCTTAACCGGGCGGCTGCCAAGAAAAATGATTAAAATACAGATTTTTGGCAAGAAAAAGGGTTGCTCCAAAAACCGGGCGGGTCTTGCCGGCGGCTCCGGCTGAGCGGGGAGGGTTTTGGCGTGTGCTCGTCGGGATGCGGGATGGAGGTGTTGGGATGGGGGGGAGCGGATTTTTTTTGGCTGCGGGGGCTTGCTTGGTGTTCAGCATCCTCCGGCTGCGGCACCTCGTCCTTTGCTGGTTGCGGTCCGGGGGATTTGCTGGTTTATTTGGGATTTCCCCCACCCTAGCAATGCTGCCTTCCCTGCCTGGAAAATATTAAGGGGAAAAAAAAGGATTTTTCACACTTTTTGGCTTCTTCATCTCGCCCCGCGCAGCCGCTGGGCCAGTGGCATCCCTCCCAGCAGCGATCCCGCCCCGTGCCTCAGTTTCCCCACTCCGAGGTGCTCCTGCCTGTTGAGCCTTTGCACACAATGGCCCCTTTATGTCTCCTCCTTAATTATGCTATTCGGCTAATTACCCTGGGTTGTTTCTTTTTTTTTTTTCTTTTTTTGGGCTAAATGAGACCTACAGGAGGTTTCCACTAAACCCCCCCAATTTCTCCCTCCTCCCTCCCTTTTCCAACACGATTCCCAAATTAAAGCAATGAAGTAAGTGCTCCAGGCGACTCTCATAAGACCTGGTTTTGTTAAGGGGACTTAACGCGCATTCATCATCTTTCTGGTATTCTGAGCAGCTGCTTTTCATTAGTTTTTCTTCCTTGAAGTCGCTGGCGGGAGCAGGGGAAGAGGAACCCGGAGAGAAGCGCCCGGCGCATCCCGGTGGAGGAAGAGGAGGGCTGAGGGCAAGGGAGGGTGGGCGCACGCCCCGGGCCCTCTCTCCAGCCTCGTGCCGGGGTTTGAGGGTGTTTTGGGGGGCGAGGGATGGGTGGAGGCACCCCGGGGAGGACGAGGAAGGGGTGACGGTGATGTGCGGTTTCACAGTGTGCTGCTTTTTTGGGGTGGTTTTTGCAGTGATGTCGCCCTGGGGATCCCTGACCCCTGGGGATCCCGCCCGGAGCCATGGCAGAGGGCAGGGGAGGGTGGCAGGCTGTGACACCGGGTGAGCTGGTGTCCCATGGGTGCTGCTGGGGGGGGTAGAGGACCCGCCGGTGTCCCGTGGGTGCTCCTAGGGGTACAGGACCCCCAAGTGTTCTGTGGGTGCTCCTGGAGCCCCCGCTGCCCCATGGGTGCTGCCAGGGTGTATACACCCCAAGTGTTCCATGGATGCTCCTTGGGGGGGTACAGGACCTACTGGTATCCCATGGGTGCTGCCAGCAGCAAACAGGACCCCCAGTGTCCCATGGGTGCTCCCAGGGGTACTGAACCCCTTTAGTGCTCCTCTGCGTCAGGTCAGCGTTGCCCGGTGGGATGCGGAGATGCACCCTCGGAGGTGTCAGCCCCCAAAATCAGGGGGTTTGTGGCCGGCGGGGGCACAGCACGGCGGCGGGACCGTCTTCACCCGGAATTTCCGCGGCAGTGTGGCTTCCGACAGCTTCTTCCATCGTCCCCATCGCTTGAATGGGATCTTAAACATTTCACACGTGCAGAAGTCCACCCGGGAGCTCAGAGCCCCCTTAAAACACCTTCCCTGGCCGGCCATTGCATCTTGCGTCCCCCCGAAACCAGGGATGCTTTGTGGAGGCTTTGGAGCCAGCGGGACTTTTTTGCTGGGGCGGGGATGAGCCCTTTGCACCCACTGGGATCCCCCCCGGCACGGTTGCAGCCGTCGCCTGAGCGGGGATGAATGGAGCCATTCAGCGTGATGGACGGGAGCTGAAAGCTGCAGACAAAAGCCTCGGGGCAGCGGGGGAAACTTGTTGCCGCCAGGTTTGGGGAGCGGAGAGGGAACTGCTGGCGGGTGGGGGTCCCGGCTTGCGCCGCTCATGGCTTTGCCAGTGGCTGGGTGCGTGTGGGAGGGATGCTTGGAGCACCCACATGAGGGATGCTCAGGGCACCCATGGGTGAGCGATGCTTGGGGCATCCTCACGCTGAGGTCGCTTTGGGATGAGTCTGTGCCCTGTGGACTGCCAGGACCCGGCTTGGCTGGCGTCCTGGCGACGCTCTAGCCCCCAGGAGCCTCATCCCGCACCCTTCCGTCCCGCCTTCCTACTGGCCGCCTTCCTCCCCGGAGCCGCGGCCGGGGCCAAGCTGGTCAGCAGATGCCACCCGTACCCAGCGTGGCGACACGGGGCTCTGTGGCTTGAGATAAGGTCGGCTTCAAGCGCCACCTCTCCAAGCTCATCCCAAATTGGGGTTTTGGGCTTATTTTTCAGCTCCCAGCCTTTTTTTGTGGTTTGCCATCCCGGCGCTGTTGGCATTTCCCACCTGGACCGTGCCGGTGTCCACATGCCGCCAGCTGATGGGTTTGGGCTGCCTTGTGGAATGGTCGAGCATCCTTTATCAAGGTGTTGCAAACTCCCAGCACTGCATCCATTCTTCCCCAAATCAGTGTCCCCCCTGGGATGGCCTTTGCCTGGCCTGTGTCACCCTAGAAATCCCAGGAGGGGACACCGCGAGCCGTGGGACAACCCAAGACACAGCATCACACCCCCATATATCCCCTTCACAGCCCTTTAAAACCCCAAACCCCGGTGGGAAAAGAAATAAACCACCAGGTACTTTGGGGGTTCACCTCGGTGGGGTGGGGGATGCGGGAGACCTCCCAAAAGGTCTCATCCCTGCTGGAAACCACCGTCCCGGCGTTGGCGGCCAACATCTGGAGGATTATTTGGCTGGGAAGCGGCTCGGAGGGGAGCGAGGCAGGGAGAGAAGGGGGGCGAGGATTTACGGCTTGTTTCTTGGGCTGTAAATCCGTGCTGTAATTGGGATTTCTCCCTCCCTAATTATCCGCGGGGAAGCGGAACGCAGCGGCTCCCGCCCAGGGCAGGACAGGCGATGGGGTGGGCGGAGATGGGATGCTTTTTGGGTTTTCCTCCTTTTCTTGGGCATTACAGTGATTTATTTGAGCTTGAAGGACACCCGATACTCAGTGTAGGAGGGCAAGAAACCGGGTCCCCTCTTTCCATTCCTCTCCGGCCCTTTCCCAGCCATTTCCAGCCCCATGGGGACCAAACCCCCGCGGCTGGTCCCAGCCGCTTGACTTTTCCCTGAGTGGCACTCGCTTTCCCCGTCCTGTGGTTGCCTCCAGGAAGGAGATTCCCCCCCAGCCTTTCCCCAACCTTTTCCCCCCCCTTATCCTCCCCTTTCCCCCCCTTTTTTCCCCCTTTTTTCCTCCTGTTTCTCCCCTTTTTCCCCATCTTTCCCTGTCTTTTCCCTGTCTTTCTCATGTCTTTTCCCCCTTTCCCTCTTCTTTTACCCTCTCTTTCACCCACCCTTCCCATGTCTTTTTCCCCTCTTTTCCCCTCCCTTCCTCCCCATTTTTCCTCCCTCTCTTTGCCCCTCTCCTCCCCTTTTCCCCTCCTCTTTTTCTCCCCCTTTCTTCTCCATTTTTCTCCCTTTTTTCCTCCCTTTTCCTGCCCTTTTTTCCCTTCTTGCCTTCCACCCCTTCCCCCTCTTTCGCCCCCTTTTCACCCCCTTTTTTTGACCCCTTCCCCTCCCTTTTTCCCTTCCCCCTCGCTATTTTTTCCCCCCTTTTTCAGCACCCCAGACCCCCTCCCCACATCTCACTTTGCATCAACCCCCCTTCACAACATCCCTGGGACCTCCTGCCGGGGAAGATTTGGGGCTTTTCCAGCTTTTTGCTCCCAGAGACAGAGTTTTGTGGGGTCAGACGGTGTAGAAGACCTATTTCCCTCAAAGATCACATCTCTCTTTGACCCCCTGAGCTGTTAGGAGCCAAATTTGGCTGGTTTTATCCCAAATGAGCTGGTGGTGCTGCTCAGCGCTGGGATCGTGGGATACCGTGGGACTGGAGCATCCAACACCCGGATGAAGATTTTCAGGGGCTCCATTAAACATCCTGCAAAACCCCATTTGCCACCCTGACGCTCAGCCTTTCCCTTCTCCCGCGGCACGGTTTTGGGATGGATTTGGGGGAAAAAGGGCTGGAGCGGAGGCGGGAGGGGGAAGGGCGAGCTGTCAGTTATCCCGCAGCTGTGTAAACAGGGAGCGAGGAGGGCTGGGGGGCTCGGCGGGGCCGCGTTTGGGCTTGCTGAGCCTGGAGGCTTTGCAAAACCCCAGGAATTGGGGCTGGAAAAGGGGATGGTGCAGGAGCAAATCATTTGGGGTCACTGCTCTCCCCCCCCCGCCCCCAGGCTGCTCCGGGACTGGGGGGACGGATGGATGTTGGGGATGTGCCAGCGGGACGTTGCCCTGGACGCTTCCCAGCTCATCCATGGGGTTTTGGGATGGGGACGGAGTGGCCGGGTACCGGCGTTGCCTGGATCTTCTCCAGGGTCACCTCCGGGCTGGAGCATGCGCAGGCAGAGGGAAAAGCCAGCGTGGAGGCTCTCCATCCCCGGAACTTGCTGGTTGTGTTTTACCTGGAAAAGTGTCAGCTCAGGTCCCAAAAGGACCTTTTTTCCCAAAATGAGAGGCCCACAGCCTCTGAGCCGGCAGAGAGGAGCCTGCTGCGACCCCTTGTCTCACTGGGGCACTCGACCTGGGGACCAGGAATGTTGGGATGTGCAGCGTTGGGATGTGCAACGTCGGGAGGACCAGCAGCGCCTGGAGGGGGAACGCCAGGATGTGCAATCGTGGAACACGGGACGCGAGGGCATGGAACAACAGGACTTGAGATGCCAGGATGCGCAGCACCAGGACACACAAGGCTGGGATATGCAGCGGTGGGACATGAGATGCTGGGGCACGTAACGCTGGGTCACACAATCCTGGGACACGCAATCCTGGGACACGCAACACCAGGACAAACAGTGCTGGGACACGCAAGGCTGGGATATGAATCCTGGGACATGCAACGCCGGGATGTGCAATCCTGGGCCATGCGACACCAGAACATGTGATGCTGGGACACACAGCACTGGGACATGTGACACTGGGATATGCAATGCCAGGACACGTGGTGCTCGGACGCATGGCGCCAGGACATACAACACCAGGACACATGATCCTGGCACGTGTGATGCTGGGACATACCACACCAGGACATACAGCACCGGGACACATGATGTCCGGACACATGATGCCAGGACATACAACACCAGGACACGCAATGCCGGGAGATGTGATGCTGGGACATGCAGTTCCGGGACATACAATGCCAGGACACAGGATGCTGGGACATGAAACACCGGGACATGCGACGCTGGGACACGCGGTGCCAGCACATGTGATGGTGGGACATACAATGCCAGGACACACGATGCCGGGACACGGCACAGCAGGACATGCAATGCCAGGCCACACGGTACTGGAACACACGGTGCTGCCAGCCAGGACTTTTCCGCCTTCCCAGGGAAAACGCCTCAGCCGGGATGGAGCCCCGTGCGCAGAAGAGAAGAGGAAATCCGCTCATTAAAGCCCCTAATTGGGCATTAGGGGATCCCACGGTGTCTGCACCTCCTCCCCGAGCACGGAGGCAAAACGCCGGCCCGGCCACCGCCACCGACCCTCCCTGCGGCTGCGGGGGCCACGGGGGCTCCCCCCACCCCGGGGAGGGGACGGATGGACAGACAGGAGACTCCATTGTGGTCTTGCTGCTCCAGCAGGGAAGGGGTTAACCCGTTGCTTTTAATTGGGGGGTGGCTGCTAACGAGGAACCAGAACTTGCTCTAATCTCTCTGGAATGTGACCGATTTTCAACTATTTTCTTCTTCTTTTTTTTTTTTTTTCTTCTTTTTTTTTTTTCTCTTTTTAATAGCTCCAATCTGCCACTCGCACCCGGTTCCCGCACGTGGTGGTACAGTGGGAGCTGTGTCCAGGCTGGGGCCGAGGGGAAGGGGAGGGGAGAGGGGGGCCTTCATTTTTCCACATTACCACTGAACCGTTCGCCATCTCCCCCCCCCTTTGTATATTTTGAAAGGGTCCCCCCCTTCCTCTCCCCTCCCCGGCCTCCTGAAACGGCTTCAAAATGAGAAGCAGCCTTTTATACACCCGGCCCTTCCCCAGCCACCGTCCCCCAGCGGCTTCTCCGCTTACAGAATAGCCGAGAAAGCCCCCTTTGTGCCGGGGGCAGCGGCAGGGGACGGCGAGGCAGAGCCCAAGGTGCCCGGCGGGGACGTGGGGGGCATCTCCTGCCCGGCCCTGGGGACGGCGGGGGACCCTGGGCGCTGCTGGGGATGGGGGGGGCACCATCCGAGTGGGGCGACGGGGATGCTGCGAGACGGCGAGGCGTCTCGCGTATCGGCCCCGGCACGGTCATGGGGGTGTGGGGGCAGCTCGCGTGTCACCCCCGCAGCCGTGGGGATGCCCAGGGCATCTTGTGACGGTCATGGGGATGTTGGGACATCTCATGTGTTGCCCTGTCTGCCATCGCGGAGATGTCGGGATCTCTTGTGCGTTGCCGCAGTGCAGCCATGGGGATGTCGGGGCATCACCCTAGCACGGCTGCAGGGATGTCGGGGCACCCCGTACGTCCTCCTGGCCTGGCCGTGGGGGTGTCGGGTCACCTCCTGCTTGGCCCCAGCCGCCGCCGCCGTCCCAGGAGTGTCTCTGGCCAAACCCCACGCGACGGTGGCGGTGCCGGCAGCGCTCGGCTGCTTGGAGCCAGCCCGGAGTTGTACAGCAGCCAGACCCCGGGGCTTCCCCGCTGCAGCCCGGCGGCTTTGATCACCCAGATTTGGAGGACGCATCAAAGCCAGCGTGTCAGGAAGCGGCTCCCGCCACACTGGGGAGCGCTGGGCGTGCGGCAGGTCGCGGCACGAGCCGGCGGGTCACGGGGCCGCTCACATACCAAGCGTGCCCCGAGCGCGCGGAGCACCCTGGCTTCTGCCTCCTCCGCAGCCGGCCTCCGGAGGAGCGGCCGAGGGCCGGCTCCCGTTACGGCTCCCCTGCACTGACGGGTCCGTCTTCTCCGTATCCCCGGTGCCAAAATTCTCCCCACGCAGAGGCATCGGGACCGGCATGCGCGGGATAGGGATGGGACATGGGGCGCCTTCACGGGGGTGAGCAGGATTTGGGGGGCATCCCGGTGCTGGCGGCTGCAGGAACGGATGGTGATGGGAAATCCTCATCTTGGGCTTCCTCGGACCCTGCCGCGGCTGGTGGGGTTTCTGGCGGTGCCTCGGCAGCAGCGCCATTGGCACGGGGAGGGGGGGCCCTGGTTGGCAGTGGGGTCATCCCCACGAACAGCGCTGCGTCCTCACCGTGCTTTGGCCGGGAGGCGTTGGTGGGGTCAGGGCTTGCCCAGAGGCACGGGTGCCCGGCAGGAGCAGGGTGATGGGGGTGCTAGCAGATGGAGGATGGGGGGGATACTGTAGATGGAGTGGGGGATACTGGAGCAGAGGGGGAAACTGGAGATGTGTGGGATACTGTAAGATGCACGGGGGGATAGTGGAGATGCAGAGGGTGATGTGGAGACTGGGGAACAAGCAGGAGGGGATGCTGGGGGGACACGGGGCACTTTGGGGGGCTGCAGGAGGCAGTGCAGGCAGGGACGCATCTGTCCAGCCGCAGAAGGGTTAACACTCCCCGCAGCTCCACGCTGGGTTTTCCTTCCAGCTGCTTCGGATCAGGAAGGTTTGTACTGGGGGGAAATTCCTGCGCGCAGCTGCGGCCCGTCCAGGCCACATTCCCCAGCCCCGGCATCTCGCGGGACGCGCCTCCTCCCGCCGTCTGCCGGGAAATGCCGCCGGCCCCCTCCACCGAAAAACACCACACAAAGCACCTTTCTTTCGGGGCCCGCTCACATCCAGCACCAGGGAGACAAACCCGTGTGTCGCAGCAAGGTTTAACCCGGGGAGGGGGAAAAGCCCCCCAGAAAAGCCCCATATTTGCCTCCCCCCACCTCTCATTGCAATATGGGACTGGTTTCTTGTAGTCCAGCAATTTGGGGTTGGTGCGCCAGGGACAGGGAGGGCACCCCCCGGCACGGGGACTACCCCAGGGCTGAGCCCCACAGGTGATTGCTGCTTGTGCTGCCCCGGGCATTGCCGTGTCCCAAAAAGTCTGGTTTTGGGGCAGGGAAAGGTGGCGCTGGTGCAGGCCAGGGGGGAACTGAGGGGAGGTGGGGGCTTGTGGCTCCCCGGCGAGACAGCGCTGAGCAGGGGTTGGGGTTTGCACCATTTGGGGCAGGGGTTTGGGATTTGGGGCTTTGCACTATTCGGAGAGGAGATTTGGGGGGTTGGGATTTGGGGCGTTGCATCATTTGGGGTGCAGAGTTGGGGTTTTGTACCATTTGGGGTGGAGATTTGGGATTTAGGATTTGGGGCTTTTGCATCATTTGGGGCTTTGCACCATTTACGGGGTCCGTAGGGGCGTATAGGGCTGAAAACTGCCCTGTGTGCCCCCAAAACCCCATTGTCACCAGGCCACGGTGTCCTCCGTGGGTTGGGGTGCCCCCAGCCGAGTGCGGGGGTGTTCTGGGGCTGGGGGGTGTTTTGGGGCTGGTGGAGGGCATCAGCGCGGCTCTCCTGCAGTACCTGCAGATGAAGTGGCCGCTGCTGGACGTGCCTGCCGGCGCCACGCTGAAGGACAGCCGCTCGCCCTCGCCCGCACACTTGGTAAGAGCAGCCAAATCCCAGGGGGGTGAGGGGTTTCCTGGGGGAAAACCCCGCTCCAGCCCCCCATGATGCCGATATGATGCCCATGGCAGGGATTTGGGGGGGATGCTCGTTGTTTCGCCTTCCCACGTGTTCTCCCTCGCTGCCCCGCAGTCGAACAAGGTGCCGGTGGTGCAGCACGCCCATCACATGCACCCGCTGACCCCGCTCATCACCTACAGCAACGACCACTTCTCACCGGGCTCGCCGCCCAGCCACCTCTCGCCAGAGATCGACCCAAAGACGGGTGAGCACAGGGAGGGGACATGGCATCAGGCACGTTCCGGGGAGCAAAGGGACCGTGACAGCATCGGGGCCGTGCTGGGAATGAGGCACTCTCTGATGGATGGTCCCTCTGCTTCCCGGGTGGTTGTCACAGCCTGGTCCCTGGGTGGTGGGAAGGGGCCAGTGCTGGTGGCCAGGGATGGGTCCTCACCTGGTTGCAGGTTTGCTTGGGGGGCGTGGGGATCCCTCCAGGTCTCCATTATGGTCCTCTCAGCATCCTCTCCCTGCTCCAGATGGGTGCTGGGAGAGAGATGGAGTGCTCGGAGGGAGATGGGATGCTTGGCAGCAGACAGGATGCTCCAAGAGGGAGGGGGTGCTGAGAGGGAGACGAGGTGCTGGGAAGGAGACAGGGTGCTGGGAGGGAAATGGGGCGCTCAGAGGGAGACGGGGTGCTCGGAGTGAGACGGGGTGCTGGGAGGGAGACGGGGTGCTCGGAGGCTGACGAGGTGCTCAGAGGCCAGCAGGGTGCTCGGAGACTGCCATGCCCATGTTCTAACGCCGTTTCCCCTTCACCCCCGCCTCCCTCCGCAGGGATTCCGCGGCCGCCGCACCCATCCGAGCTGCCCCCCTATTACCCGCTGTCGCCAGGAGCCGTGGGGCAGATCCCGCACCCGCTGGGCTGGCTCGTGCCACAGTAAGGATGGGCTGGGGGCTCGCCGTCCCCTCCGTGTCCCTGTCCCCGGGCAGGTCCCTGAGCCCCACATCCCCGAGACCCTCCTCCTCTTCCCACTTGATCTGCTTTTTCCCTGCGGGCTCGGTGGGATGCTGAGGGCTCCCATAGAGGTTGGGAAGGGAGGGACTCCCCACCACGGACATTTTGGGAATCGTTGGGATTGAGATCAGCCCGGGAGCGCTCTGAGGGCCCCAGTGAATTGAGGGGGGATATTTTTGCACTAAAGCTTGTGCCTTTGCAGGCAAGGACAGCCCGTGTACTCCATCCCTCCGGCGGCTTCGGCACCCCTACCCCGCCCTCGCCATGAACGCCTCCATGTCCAGGTGGGTCTTGGCAGGGACAAAGCGCCCTCCTCGGGCAGTGGGTTTTTGGCATCTTCCCTGAGGACAATGCAGGACTCAGCCCCGCAGCAGCGTCGGCAATGGGTGGTAACGGGGGACACCCCGCTCTGCACGGGCACAGACCAGCCCCAGGAGGGTGCAGTGGCCTCCTTGGCCTGAAAATACCCTCAGAGGGTGGCAGACGGTCCCCACTGGCGATGCTATGGGGCAAAAGTGACGTCCTGTGGGCTCAGTGCACCACTTAACCGCGGGTCCTCCTGCAAGCTGGGGCAGTTCCAGTGTAAAACCAGACCCCCAGCTGGTGGGGCTGGTGGTCTCTTAACCCAGGAAGTTCTCAGGAGGGTTTGGGGGTGGAAGCCAGGGGCTGTTGGTGCCTGTGGGGGACCTGACGAGCCCTCCCCTCCTGCTCCTTCTACTGCAGCTTGATGTCCAGCCGTTTCTCCCCGCACATGGTCCCACCACCCACCCACGGGCTGCACCCCTCAGGCATCCCGCACCCGACCATTGTCTCGCCCATCGTGAAGCAGGAACCCACCCAGCCCAGCGTCAGCCCTGGAGGCAACTCGTGAGTGGGGGACAGAACGGCCCCGGGGACAGGAGCTCATCCCCTTTGGTGCCCAGCATGGTGCAGAGCGGACCCTGACCCACTGTCCCGCTCCTTGTAGGAAATCCCCGGTCACTGTGAAGAAGGAGGAGGAGAAGAAACCCCACATCAAGAAGCCACTCAACGCCTTCATGTTGTACATGAAGGAGATGAGGGCCAAGGTGGTGGCCGAGTGCACGCTGAAGGAGAGCGCTGCCATCAACCAGATCTTGGGCAGACGGGTACTGGTGTCTCCCTCGGCACTAACTTTGTGTCCACGCGCTGCCCCATTTGTGACCTTAAAATGGCTTTCAGCCCCCTTGACTCCACCTCTCCCCATGGCTCAGTCCCTCGTCCTGGGGCATCACCAGCCCAGGAGGTCCCAGGGAGCTGGTGGGGACTTCAGTGGCAATGGGATGGGGCAGACTGGGAGTCCTGCAGCCCCACAGCACTGTGTCCTTGGGGCCAGCAGCGTGGCTTCGGGGTTTGCAGAATGGCTTGGGTTTGCAGAATGGCTTCGGAGTTTGCGGAATGGCTTCGGGGCCAGCAGTGTGGCTTCGGGGCTTGCAGCATGGTCTCTTCTCCCCCTGCAGTGGCACTCGCTGTCGCGGGAGGAGCAGGCCAAGTACTACGAGCTGGCGCGGAAAGAGCGGCAGCTGCACTCCCAGCTCTACCCGACGTGGTCGGCGCGGGACAACTACGTACGTGTGTGTCCCCTGAGCCCCGCAGCCGCAGGGACCAGCCGGGAGGGGGTGTCCCCTCCTGTCCCGATGCCGGCTTCCCGGGTGTCTCCTCTCTGGGGTTTTGGCTGGCGGGAGGCTGCTCCCGAGCTCGGGGAGGTTGGCGTTCGGGGTTGGGGGGCGGTGGGCGGTGGTGCTGAGTCCCTCGGGATGCTCTGCTGCCGTCAGTGGCTCCTCCCCCCGTGAGCTGCTCTGGGCACCATCAGCCCCGTTTCTCTTCCGTCGAGCAGCCCCCAAGGGCTCTCCGGTGGCAGAAAGCCACAGAATGACTTCATAATATTTTCCAGGGCAAGAAAAAGAAAAGAAAGCGAGAGAAGCTGGCTCAGCAGCAAAGCCACGACACGGAGAGTGAGTATCCCCCTGCCAGCCTCCTCCCTCCTCAGGCTTCGGTTGCTCATGCCATTCTCCTCCATCCTTCGCAGGCTCCCTGGTGTCCAAGAGCAAGAAGCCGTGCGTGCAGTACCTGCCGGCCGAGAAACCGTGCGACAGCCCTGCGTCCTCCCACGGCAGCATGCTGGATTCGCCCGCCACGCCGTCGGCCGCCCTGGCGTCCCCAGCCGCGCCAGCTGCCACCCACTCGGAACAGGCTCAGCCCCTCTCACTCACCACCAAGCCGGAGGCGAGGGCTCAGCTCACCGTCCACTCGGCTGCCTTCCTCTCGGGCAAAGCCGCCTCTTCTTCCTCCTCCGCCCTCCTCCTCTCCTCCTCTCCTCCTCCTCCTCCTCTTCCTCCTCCTCGAGCCTCGGCAGCCCGCCCTCGCTCCTCTCCAGACCCATCCCCTTCACCTCGGTGCCCTCCACGGCTCTCCTGTCCTCGCCTCCGTCCTTTGTGGCTGCCATCCCATCCCCGCAGGCTGCCCTGGCCGCGCTGCAGACGCAGCCCCTTTCCCTGGTCACCAAACCTGCTGACTAAGGGAAAAAAATCATCCCCCCCTCGTCCCGTCCCATCCCGTCCCGTCCATCCCCTCCCTGCTGTACATTGCAGAAGCCACAATCAAGATTCAAATGCAGCCAAAACCATTATTGGTCAATATTTGACCCTTTCTGAACTCTTCTGTAAGCAGACTCTGGAGGAGGGGGCTTTCTGCTCAGAGCTGCTGCCAGCAGTCAACCTAAAGACCATTTTTATTAAAAAAAAGGAAAAAAAAAAAAAAAGAGAAGAAACCCTCCACAAGTTGCCAACAATGGAAATCTCCCACGAGCTGACCACGGGCATGAGCCGAGTGCCCACCACTGCCGCAGGGCACGGTGATGCCGATGGCCCGGTGCTGCCATGCACGGGCATGCCGGCACTGAAGGTGGCAGGGGTTGAGCTGGGGCCGGCGCTCCGTCCCAGAGGCAGGAGCAGAAACGCCAGCTACTGACCTGGTGCCTCTGGATGATCCTGAGTCCTCCCATCCCACGGCTCTCCTCCCCACCATGGTCATCGCCTTCACTCTGTCCCGGTGAGGAGCCGGATCCTGCCCTGAGGATGCTGCGCCATTGGACCTGGTCCTTCCTGCGGTCGTGCTGGGGTGGGCAGGATCCGGGGCTGAGCCCTGGGTGGGGGTTTTTTTGCCCTTGAATCCCTGTTATTTTTTCACAAAAAGAAATAAAACTACAGCTGCAACTTGCTGCGTGAGCGTGGTCAGTGAGGGAAGCGCTCGCTCCCTGCCCATCGCCACCTTCTCCCTGCCAGCGCTCAAGCCCTGGGAAGCGTCTCGAGATGGGGCCCAGTCTAGCCCCAGAGCGGGGCAGGGGGCCAGGCACAGCCCCAGCCTGAGAGCATCACCCAGACACCTCCATCAATGGGCACAGGGTGATTTTGAGGTGTCCATCACAAACTGCGATGGAGCAGGCAGCCAGCGTACAGTTTGCTGGAGAGTTTTGGGCAGCAGGATGCGGGATTAGGTAAAACCAGTTTCAGGGGTGTGCCTGAGAAGCCGAGTAGGGGCGAGTTACTGGTGTGTATCTCATGGCCAGGAACAGCAGGACGCCCTCTGACTGCTTCTTTCCAAACCAGAAATAAAACAGATTAGGATGAAAAAGGAACTGCACAAAGCAACCACGGTCACCCAGTGGATTTTCAACTGATCTTAAATTCTCGATCAGTTCACACTGAGCTAATCAAGACTCTGCCATCTCACTGTATTTTTACAGGAAAAAAAACAACTCTCTCAAAGTTTTACCATTGTAAGTCATAATTTTGTTTTCTGTTGCAGAATTTAATTCTGAGCTACACCTGCCCAAAGATGCTTCATGGTGTTTATGGTCCTGTTTCATTCCCCCTTCTGAATTTCTTGGCCAATTTCTATTTCCCAGGACCCAGTCTGGCTCCTCTCTGCCTGCACCAGTGCTGCGTATGGGGACCACAGTGTCCATGGTCCCCCAGCCTGTGGCAGTGGGCAACGTCCCAACCATCACTATCAGTGATGGTCTGAGCACTTCCCGCAGCTGCCAGCCCCCTGGCTCTCAGTTTGATGGGTGCTTTTGCTCACTTGGGGGGATAAAGGATGCCTTCCACGTCCTGTCATGACATTTCTCTTTTCCTTTCCAGTGCCGAGCTGGTATAAGAAGCCACTGAGAACGTATTTTTATCAAGCTGGAGCAGCAGCAGATGTCCATCTGCAGGTAGAAGGGAAAAGGGGACCATAGCGGTGTCTTGTCCTTAAGGAAGACAGCATCCGTGTTTAGCAGATGTTGTGCAAGACGAGTGCGTGCCATGGAGGACACTGGCATCTGCAAATCCCAGCAGATGACACCTGAATGTGAGGATTCTAATTCCATATGCAGCTGGGCAGAACTACCAAAAAAGTTCAACCAAGCGATGCCCCAGGTGTGGGTGCAGACTAGAGCACAGCCTTGATCCTCTGCCTGAGCACCAGGGACACATCAGGGGCAAACACTGGCTCCCCCAACCTTGTGAAAGCTCCAGGTGACTTCTGCAAACAGTGATGGTACCTCCAGCACGAGCGCACGCTTCTCCCATCCAGCTGAGGATCATCTTCTAGACTGGAAGCAACAGCTTAAATTCACAGCTCAGAGCATCCCAGCTGGGTGGTACCTCCTGAAATTCATTGCTCTAAGGGGTCCTGGCTAGTTGAGAGCCTCGAGCAGTGAGAGGGAGCCTGCAGCAGGACTCAGCTCCTGCTACCAGCTACTTGGTGGCCACCACCAAAGCCTCCGAGCATGAGAAAGTGCCTGGAGCATCTTTATTCACTGTCCCCACCCAAGACAGCCCTGAATTCGGTAGGCGTTTCTGTTCGACACACCAAATTGTTTAAAGTTTTTGCTTTCAAAGACAAATTTGTAAATGCTGGGATAAGGCATGATTCCTCCACAACAGCACCCAAGAGACCCAGCCCCGATGCTTTAATTAATGGCATCCTGAGAGCGTGTCGCGTGGTTGTGCGAGATCCAGGACTGAGAGGATTAGAGTGTCACCAAAAACGTGCATGGCCATCGTTTGAAAGAGGCAAAACGCAGCTTTTTTTAGAAAGGCTGTTCCAAGAACTGGTTTTTTTGCAAGGAACGTCTGGATCGCATGCAGCCTCGCTCTCCCCAACACCAGGAGCAGGCTGCAGACAAACAACTTCTTGAATTAGATTTCATGGGAAATTAAAGGCATGAAGAGACCTGTCACAAGAATTAAAGTTTGAACCGGAGCCAGACAGCTTCAAACAGATGTTGGACTTCAGCAGGAGAATATTTCTTTGTTTTACTCGGCATTTTCCCATACAGAAAAGGAACATCTGTTCCAATGCTTTTCGCAGTGCTCCTAACTGAGATAGGCTTGGATTATCCCCTGCTAGAAGAGAAGCAACTGGCCACCAAAGCCCTCTTGGCTTCACCCCTCCTGGAGAAGAGGGCAATACCAGTTACGTGTTGCTCCAGTCTCAAAAGACCACGCTGAAGCTATCTTAGTTGAACCAGGCTGATTGTGCTATCTATCTATCCTTCATGCTTGCAGCAATATGGCTAGATGAAAACGTTGCATTCAGACTGGTTATCGATAGAAAACAGATTCCGTAGCAGGTTCTTCTTTGTCCTCTGTGAGGTGCTTCAATAAGAGGAAAATTCTGGGATTTGTCTTTGTTGCAGAAAAACATGAATATCCAGTGTGTTTCAGCTTGGGCTGTTGTGGCAAGGAGGTTTGGTAGCCCTTCTCCTCTTTTTTGGACAAGTTTTAGACTAAACTTCTCACGATGCTTAACTTATCCTCAGATCTGGGAGCTGAAATTGAGCCAGGTAGCGCCAGGCACAGAGCAGAGCTGTGCGTGGTGGTCCTGGGGAGCTCTCTACAGTATTTCCCAGTTACAAGAATTCACTTTTCAAACTTCCAACAAAGAATCAATTTTGCGGCCAAAGATTCGTGATTTTGCCTTTGGTTCCCTAAGAAAATGGGGCGTCTGCCACTGCACACTCCCTGGACCTGCTTTGTAGATGACTTTTTTTCATAGGGCGCATCCCAACCTCATCCAACGAAGAGGAAAAGGTGAGGACAGGAATGAAATGGTGTCCCATGGCAAGTTGGCAGCAGAAGAAAGGGATAGAGTGGTGTGAAGAGCAGGGAAAGGTGGGACAGCTGGATTCTCCTTTAGTTGGGAGGCACGAAACAGCTGGGACGGGGGACATCGTGCCAATTACGGGGTCCCCGTTGCTCTCCCAGCCGCAGCAGATGTGCTGTTTGCATGCACAGCTCAAGATGGTATGAACACCACTGGGTGCTAAGCCATGGCTGTGTGGAGGTGGGGTGAGGTGGACCTGCTCATTTGGGGTTTGCCGTCATCTCCAGTGGTGGAGGTCCATGTAGAAAGTGCCAAGACGGCAGTTTCCCAGCCAGGCGGGAAAGCTGGGAGCAGCTGGGTGAATGATGAAGCTGGAATTGTGAACAGGCCACTGCGTCCTTGGGAGATGCACGTTCGTCATCATTGCTACCCCTTCCCAGAGTGAAATGAAGCTCAAGAGGTGCCTGCTGTCTTCTGCCTGGGAATACTCCAGGTGAGCGACCACTGCCAAGCCCTGCTGGGGGGTGGCGGGGAGCTGGGCTGCGTCACGGCAGGGGGGCAGCACCAGGAATGGCACAGAGGAGAGGGGAGGATGTGCCTGTGAGTCCATCCCGCTGCAGAAACATGATGTACAGTAAGAAAAGGTTTAAAACCTCAATTAAAGGTGCTATATTTGTGACAAGCCCAGCCCTAAACTCGCTGCAGCTATTCTGGGGCTTTTTATTGCTGGGAGCTGGCAAATGTCTCGTTAAGAGCTTGTCGAGAGCAAACTTCTGGGAGAGCTTGCTCTGGTGCGCGGGTAGCATCTGGGAGCCAGCTTGGTGCTTTCCCCACGTTTTTTTGGAAGTGGGGTTACTTCTGTCACCTCCGTCCGCTTGCTTAATTGCGGCCATCTTGATCAAACAGCCCCCAGCCCCCTCTCCCTCCACAGCTCTGGCTATTCACTAATTGAAATGCCTAATGAGGTCCCAGGGGTCTCCTGCAGAGATGGAGCTAATTAGGGGCTCCACCACGAACCCGGCAAGCAGCAGCAAATGAAATCAAGGTTTCCTTGAACCTGCTTTTTCGTGAGGGGCCGGGGGGAGGGCACACCAGATGTCCTGTTTCCCTGCTCCGCACTGGGGGTAAGGCGGGCGCTCCACGGACTCCAGGCTCCTGCCAAAGCAGCTGGTGCAGAGGCAGTGGCTACACTTAATACATTTTAATTAGCATCATTAAATTTCTCCATTTGCTAATTGTTTCTCCTTTTGATCCTTTATCCTGACCAGATTAGCCCTCGGGGGAAAGGGACGGGATGGGGGATGCAGACACTTCTGACAAGGTGAGGATTTTATTATCTCCAAGCACGAGGCTGTCACCAGACCTTGGGAGACCACGCTAAAATGCCCTGGTTGGTGCTAAATTAAAGGCCAGATTTGTGCGTCCAGCCTGTTCTTGGCCCTCGTGGCTATTCTCAGAGTCATCCCCAAATATTGATACCCCACAAGGATTTAAGAGAAGAGACAGTACCAGTCTAGGAAACCAGCCAAAACCTCCTTTAAGTTTGAATGTAAAGGCGTTGTTCTTCACACGATAAAGGACAAACAGCTGCCATCACTTTGGGAAGCTGCTGGGTGGGACCGAACGAGAATTTCCTCCTTCTGCTTTGCAATGGACAGAGATACTAATCCTCAGTCCTCCTCCTTTTCTTCCTACCAGTCTACATCCATGTAATTGTGGTGAAGCCAGAAGCAACTTCCTTGTCGTCCACATTGATGGCAGCTTCCCGTTCCGGGGGCTGCGTGCGGAGGGTGCAGCCACATGGAGGTTAGGTGAGGTTGCTGGTCCTGTTTATCACGTTTTAGCCAAGAAAACTGTTGAAGGAAAACAAGCCTGGTGTGAGCCACCAGGCACTGAGCTGATGTCAGCCTCGTGCTCGGTATTTTGGGCAGAATTCTGTTCCCAAATGCATTGTTGTAAATCTAGAGGAACTTGGCCTCAGTTCAGTTACTCTTGACTTCCAGGGGTGTGAGTGAAAGCCAAACTGGCTGGGCATGAGAAATGGCCTCACTTGTCTGTTTTAAATCTCGACAAAAGCATTGGGCCAACAGTTCTGTCTCCTTAGAAAGGCAGGCATGGGCAGAACTGACTGCTAGGATTATTGGAATGTATTGAATTGAATAGAGGATTGGAAAAAAAGAGAAGAAAAATCAACCACATAATCCATCACGCTCTGAGGCCAAGTCAGGATTATTCCCCAAAGTATTATTGCTGCGCGAGACTCATTTGCTTTGGTTGCTGAATGATGCTCTGATATTTTTCTGTGTTTTAGCATTAAACGGCCTGACTTCGATTCCTTCTGAAGACATGTGAGACTTCACTACTTGTCATTCAGCACTTGGCGCTGCAGGATGCAGCGTTATGGGGGAGGCAGCTTGGGTGACACCAAGCAATAGTGGGAAGCACACATGGTCTGGAGTGGTTCAGCACCGAGGGAGTTCATCCTGGCTGGAGATGAAGGCAGATCCATTGACCTAAAAGGAAAGAAGTGAGACGACGGGGAGGACAGACTGGGATTGTTACTAATAAGCCAAATTACACAGACTCGATGTCATAATTCATGCGCCTGGAAAACTGATATCAAAGGTTTCGCTGGTTTGGGAAGGACAGGTAGGGAAAAAGCTGGAGATGAAACTCTGTGCAGAATGATGTACCCCCATGCTGACATCCCTAAACAGAGGGAGACAGACCTGTGCAAGGTCACTGGGTAGCAGTAATGAACACAAGGAAGATCCAGGAAGAAGGTCTGGAGCTCTTTGCCAGGATCCCCCAAAAGCCACGGCTCAGCAGACATATGCTAGAAAAGGAATCATCAAGATGCAAACCTTAGACAGCGGGTGGGGACGTTTGGGCACAGCAGCTGGCGCATGGCTGAAACAACCACAGATGACATCAGTCACAGCTCAAGGACACCCACTGCCACAGCCACTTTGACTCACTGCTGCAGGGTTGCAGTTCATGGACCTGAGGACACCAAATCTGTCTGAGGAGCTCAGCTATGGGCTCCAGACCCCCATAGCTGGCCAGACCGTGGTAGAAGGATGACAGGCGGACTTTAAGGATCTTTCTACATTTTATCTGCATCAAGTACAGGTCGTTTTCTATTCCAGGCAGCAGAGCAGGAGGTTGGAGATGGGTAGGATTATCAGTAAGGCATGATGAAATATTTACGTTTGTTCTGCTGACCAAGCTGGAAGATCATCCCCAGTTTTGGTCAGTATCCTTCAAGGTGCGGAATGCCCAGAGAAAGCCCAGAAGACAGCGAGAACACAACCTACAGCAAAAGATGGACATCCAGTCCGGAGAAGGGAGACATAGCAGTCTTCAGCGGATAAGTTATCTACAGAGGAAAGGAGTAAATAGCTCTCGGCACCCATGGAGAGCCAAGAGCTGATTTTCTGCTGCTGGTGGAAGAGCTGGAGCTGAATGGGACACGTCTAGCCTGGCCAAAAAGAAAAAGAAAAGGTTACAAGAGGTGTTGGACTGGCCATGCCCCCCGGCTACGGCCGTTGTCCTCGGGAGCACTTTTGGGAAGCAGTCCTGAACCAAAGCAAGGGAAAATACCCCCGATTTCTCGCCAGTGGCCCCCCGCCACGGCCTGTTTCCTCCCCCACAGGGTGAGGGCGCCGGCCGACGAGGCCGGACGCGGGGCTGAGAGGGCCGGGCCCCCAGCAGCACGGCTCGGCAGCCCCGTCTTGGGCCGTGGCTCACGAAGTCCTGGCGCTGGCTTCTCAAGGCCTGGAAACGGCCCCAAAACCGTCAGCTTTTACCGCAAACTGCGGCTTTTTTCCCCCAAAGATGGAGCCGTTTTGCTGAGGCAGGCCCAGGCCTGGCACCCACTACGGGCCGCGAAGCCCCGACCATAATTTGCATAAGCCCCACCCAATTGGATAGAGCAACTGTCCGTCCACCCTAAGACCCGCCCCAGTTCCCCGCAAGCCCCGCCCCAAGGCCCCGCCCGCCGCCTCCCCGCTCTCGCGAGGTCTCTTTCCGGAAGTCGCGCCCGTCTCACCGGAAGCGGAAGCGGCCGGGCCGGCGGGTGGCGGAGCGGGAGGTTCCCCTCGGGTCGCCATGCCGCTGCGGTTGCTCCTGCTGCTCCTGGTGCTCTGCGCCGCCGCCCGGGCTCAGGGTGAGAGGCCGGCGGAGGCGGGGGAAGGCAGGGAGAGGGGCCTGCGGCCCGGGGGAGGGCGGGGGCGCTGGGGGGCACCGGCGGGGAGGGCCCCGGGGGTGGGGGTGGGCGCTGAGAGGAAGCGGTTGGGCTGGGCACTCAGCGGGGTCGGGGAGGGAGAACAAGCGAAGCCAGGGCAGGGTCTGATACGGGCTCCTGGTTTGCGGGGGCTCTTCTGCCGCTGGGCCCCTTCTGCGGGTGGTGGGAGGCCGGCGGGCGCCGGGGGAGCTCCCCGGGGGCTCCGTCCCGCCGGGTTTGTCACCGCTTTGGTTCCCCCCCGCCACCTCCCTTGCGGGGGAGTTTCCTTCCACTTTCGGCAGCGTGGGGGGAGCTGTCTCGGGCGGCCAGGTGCTGTGCAGACACCAAGCACAGGGGCAGGCAGTGACTGATCTCTTTGCATTTGCTGGCAGCTGACGGGAAGAAGACAGCGCAAACAGAGTCCAGCAAAACTTCAGCAGGCGCTGGGGGATCCTCCCAGCCTGAAGCACATAATGGCCAGGAAACCCCAGGGGATCAGCACCCAGATACTTCCAAATGGAAAGAAGAGCACAGCAGTGTGGGGAACCAGACCGGGGGCCAGGGTGGCAGTGGGCAAGGCAACAGTCAGACTGGTGATGGCCACAACAGCAGCCCCAGTAACCAGGGCAACAGCACTGGCGGTGAGCAGGACAGCGGAAACGCTGGTAAGGAGGGCAGTGAGAAGGACAGCAGTGACCCCAGGAAGCAGGCCAACGAGAACCCCAGTAACCCGGGCAGCAGCAACCAGAGCCAGGGCAACAAGTCAGGCAGCAGCGACACAAACCAGGGTGGCAACGCCGAGAACCAGGACAGCAAGGGTGAGAACCAGGGTGGTAATGGTGATAACGGGGATGGCAACAGCCAGGACAAGGGTGATAACAGGGTCCAGGGCAACAACCAGGACAGCACCAACAACAGCGAGGGCCAGGGCAGCAACCAGGGCAGCAGTAATGCAAACCAGGGCAGCAACCAGGGCAGCAGTAATGCAAACCAGGGCAGCAACAACCAGGACAACAAGGTCGAGAACCAGGGTGGCAACACTGAGAACCGGGGCAGCAACAGCCAGGACAAGGTTGAGAACCAGGGCAGCAACACTGAGAACCAAGACAGCAACAACCAGGAAAACAAGGTTGAGAACCAGGGCAGCAACACTGAGAACCAAGACAGCAACAACCAGGGCAGCAACACTGAGAACCAAGACAGCAACAACCAGGACAACAAGGTTGAGAACCAGGACAGCAACACCAAGGACCAAGCCAACAATCAGGATAATCAAATGGACTCACCAAGAGATAAAAATGCATCGCCACAATCGGCTTCCTCTACTGGTGAAGGTGACAGCTTTTTAGGCAATGAAGGTGGCCCCGGAGAGGAAGAGGATGATGCTAAAGAAGGCAGCGATGCCTCCTCCTTTAATAAGGAGAGAGAGAAGAGCATTCCTTCTCTCCCCAGGGATCAGTCGGAAAGCAGCCACTTCTTTGCCTATCTGGTTACCACGGCTATTATCGTTGCTGCCTTATACGTTGCGTATCACAACAAACGCAAGGTGAGCGGCTGTGCTCCTTCCCCACGCTCTCAACATCTCCCCTGCCCTTTAGGAGCTTCCTTTCCTCTGCAGACTCACCACTGCAGAGTGGGACTTGCTGGGTTGAAGACCTTTCCCCTCGCCCTGACTTTTCTCTCTCACCGATACCTCCCGCTTGCTGCACAGCATGGGTTTGGTTGATATTAATTTGAGCCATGGTCTAAACAGCTTTGGGAGGAGCAGGGTGGGTGTTGTAACTAGGAACGGGGTCAGTTCTCTGTGGAAATTGGGTGGCCTTGGCTCTGGTAGTTATTTTCATCTGAAGGAGGTGAAAAGGAAAAGATCTATGAAGTTACCCTATGTTTTCCGTAGCAGGTTACAGAAGACCTGGCCTTAAATAGTCTTGCAGCTCAAGTGACACAACTGTCTTTTTCTGTTTGTTTTGTTTTTCCTCCTGTAAAGCTACTTTTGAGGTAGGAGAGACAACAAATTCTTACTGTTTTCTGCATGTTAGGCATCACTTGCTTTCAATCTTAGCTAGGTTTATATATTGGCATTCATTTGTTTTGAGTGTTTTTCAAATGGAATTTGGTCACTAGGAGGAGGTAAGTGAAGCTGCTCTTTGGGTCATTAGGAAGTGCCTGCATTTGAAGTGAGAAAAGGCTTATTTGGTTGTTGCTGTTCCACTCACCTTGTCCCCACTTCTGTCTCCAAAGATCATTGCTTTTGCTCTGGAAGGAAAAAGATCGAAAAGTGGTCGACGGCCCAAATCTGGCGATTATCAGAGACTGGATCAAAAGGTAAGATCTCCCCGAAAAGGGTGCTGCCTCATCCCAGGAGCCGGGCAGGCCGGGGGAAGGGGCTGCAGTGCCGGGCGTATACTGTAAATGCAATATAGTGGCTTTTCACATACAGATATGGTCACAAAGCCCCTGCTTGGTTGGTATTGGAAAGCAGAATTTCTAGCAAAAACCCTGCTCTTGTTCTAGAAACAGAGTTTTGCCAGAAAGTGGAAGCAATAATACTGAGAAATGGTGGCACAGAGAGCTAACAGAGCAGAAATTTGAGTCCTGAGCTCAGGTGTGCTGAAGAATAGTTTGTCACTGACTCAAATGACTTTTTCAAAGAAGTTTTTAGTGGGAGAAGGGCTGGAATTGGGGGGAATTCCCTTCCTTCTTCTCCTTGAAACTTTTTCCTTGTGTTTCCTTTAAGTCAGAAGTGTTTGTAGTATTTTCTGCAATGGACAGAAGAGGAGACAAGGAAAGACAATTTCTTAAAGTTGAAAAATTTAAGCTGAAACTTAATCTTTCGGAAGGCTGTCGGCATTGGGACGTGGTGACCGCAGCCATTTTCAAAAGCCGTTAGGGATTTTGCATATAAAACTCAAGGCAGTGTCGTCCTCAGCTTGTTGTCAGCTCTGCAGCAGCGCAGTGCGCTGTTGGGAGTGGAAACTCAGCTCTCCCTCCCTGAACTGCAGCCATGCCTGGCTGGGGAAGCCGTCTTGAGTGACACTGAGACGATTTGCCTGCTTGAGCCTCCACGTTTAGTCTCACCAATATTTGGGGAATTTGTTTCCCTTGCCAGGAATTCCCTGCCTTGTCCCTGAGGCAGGCAGGCAGCTAGAAAGAGCCTGGTTTTTATTTGAAAGCTCATCAGAGGCACTCAGCCTGCTGAGTAGAAGAGCCATGCTGAGCTTTCAAATTGTTTAAATCTTTCTTTTTGCCTTTCCAGATCTAGATTCCTCCTCCGATATTCACTGGAATAATGACGGCTGGTGATGAAAATGCAGGAACATGGGGACACCCACCGACTCCCCTGCTGTGGTGCCCCGAGTTGCAGCTGTGCTGCCGTGTTCAGATTTCAGACAACAGGAAGAAGGGGAAATGCTTTGCGTTTTGCACCTGCACCTTGGTAACGTTAAACCTCTCACTTCCTCGAAATGCCTTTCTCCTTTCCCAGCTGCCTGAAGATGAACTCGTTTTCCACTTAGGCATCTGGCTTCTGGCCTGCGACCCAGGAAAAGCCAGTCCCCAGCACTTGACAGAACCTTTGTGTCCAAATTAAATGGAATTTGCCATCTACTGTACTGACGTCTCCTCTTGGGAAAAAAAAAAAACAAACCCAAACTGATAAATCCGCCTGCAAAATGAGCCATCTGACTCTTCCCCTTCCAGAGTCATAGAGCTGCCTTTGGAACCAGCACAATCTTGCTTGAGACATAGACGTTCTCCTCTTCTGTCCATTGTGTTTGGATGCTAAAGTTCGGCGCGTGACTGATTGCACTAGTTTGGAAGTGATCTGCCAAGGACTCTGATTTGATTTGATTATTTTCTCTCTCTGTGATGAAGACGATGTTAGGGTTTATCATCTAGATTCTCTCTTTCGTGCACATCTTTGGAAATGCTGGAGCAGGCTTTGGCCCTTAGGTTGTAGCTTAAACTTCCCCCACCTGCATCTTCTGCTCCACGCGGGTCTTCTCCCTCGCACTCCTCAGAGTTCAGCTGTTTGCACTAAGGTGACAGTTGTGGTGTGATGCTGTGAAGGAGGACAGGTTAGGCTTAGAAAGCTTCGTGCCAAATTGCTGTGGTACAGCTTGTAGCAGATTTTGCCTTGGAAGATTGCTTTCCTACTCCTTCTAAAATGGAGTTATGTGGTAACGTAAAATGTACAGTAACCCTGAAGTGTTTGTGACAAGGGAACTTGCAGTCCTGCACTTCAAAAGTGCAGTATTGAGGCCCTGGAGTGTCCAACCCCACTGAACGAGCTCCCTCCGGCCGAGCACTTAGTGCTGGCTCATGCTGGAGAAGTGCCACTCTCCCGCCTGGCCGAGAGGCGAGGGGGCTACTGGTCCCTGGGTTGCACAGGCCTTGGCAGTGCCTCTCGCCTTGGCAAACCCTCATAGCCGGCAGTGCGGGCGCCGTCCTTTCTGCCCGTGAGTCACCACGGGGTGTGTTCTCCCCGAGGTCACCTCCTGAACAGGCTGCCGACGCGGGAAAGGGCTCATCCTGCAGCTGGCACAGCCTCTTCCCGCTCTGCCCTGGCTTCGAGGAGTCTTGTGTGGTTGAATGTACACATAACCGACTGCTTGTCGCTGAGCTGCTCACTTCGGTATCACTGCGGAGCACTTCAGCTGGGGCCTGGGACGTACTGCTTATATTTAAGGCTGCAAAGCACGCTGATTCATGAGTTACAGCTGTGAGGTTGTTTTGAGTTTTGTACTTCGGCTCCAAAGATGTTTGTTTGAGATGGGACGTTTCTGCAGAGGGTGTGAAGTGCCTGCCCAGCTCATGCTTTTTTTTTTCTTTCCAATATGGGCAGAAAAAAATTGGTATGAGGCACCAAGAGCTCTTCACACGGGTACCCGTCTCCGCCCGAGGCTCATGCCAGCCGTGAGTCGCCCTCCCTGGGCACTTGCTGCCTGACTGCGCAGGAAGAATCCCAGTGGGGCTGACTTCCCTCCAGCTGGCTGCGAAAGCTGCTCGTGGGATGAGGCCGGCCCTTTTCCGGCCTTCCCGAGGTTGTGAACAATTGGTAATCTGCCCCGCGGTTGCTAAAGATAGTCACGTTTGACAAGGGCAAAGACATTTCCGTGTCTGGACATGAAAGCTACGGCTGTATTTTTATTTTTTTTCCCCTGTTTTTCCCTGGGTAAGAGGGGAGAGTGGGCTTGACCCTCTCCTAAAAGAAAAATTATCTTTTTTTTCTTTTTGCTGGCTGTTAGCAAGCACAGAGCGGGAGAAAGTCCTTCTTGGCTTTAAATAACTTTCAAGGTTTCCATAGTAAACTTTTCTGATGCTAAAAGTACTTGCAGAAGCTATTTTGGAGAACAGGAGTTTGAGGTGGAGGGAAGAGAAAGGAAAACAAGTCTGGGAACGTAACCCTTGGGGGAAACGTGCCTTCTGAAAAGGGTGGGAACTCCTGTAACAAGACTCGGCTGTTGAGAGATCCCTCAGGATAAGTCCGAGGCTGGCTGTTGTGGCTGATTTATGGACAGGATGCGGGTGGGAGGGAGCGGCTTTTGTCTGGTGACAGCAGGGGGAAAAAAACCCTATTCCAACATGTGAAATACCACGTGCTCCTGAGCTGCTCAGCCCTGAATTTTTAGTGTGTGCGCTGTTTTCCTGCTTTGTCCTATTTTTTTTTTTTTTAAATTTAAAGATAATTCACAAAGGTTTTTTATTCCCCCCCCCCCCCCCATCTGCTTGCTTTTCTATCCCGCGAGGTTTTCCTCTCTGTGTTGGAAATCCCGCCCCGTTTCCAGCAGTTAGCCGCTAACAGCGAGCTGAAGCGAGGGAGCTCTTCGGAGCGCGGGACTGTTGTACCTCAAACGTCTCGACCCTCAGGTTGGACTGAGTGTGAGCTCGTTAACCGGGTTAACGAGGATGTGCGTCACCTCCCGGTGGGAGCTGTCGGTTTGCTCGTTGTCTGCCATGGCTCTGGCAAAACAGAAATGCCCGTTTTCTGGGACGTGCAGGGTTCGGGGAGAGGCAGAGCTCACGCCGGGCTAAATCGGGGGAATTCCCCCCAAATCTGCAGCCCTGCAGTTCCCCAGGGTGGTGTGTTTCTGACAACAGTTGCTGCAGTTGCTCGAGCTGTGTGAAACCTCTGGGAATGGCTCCCGATTTGTTGATTTTTATGGTATTTAAATTTATGCAATGTGTTTCAAACTGGTCAAGGTGTGTGTAACCTTTTCCCTTTGGACACAACATGTTTTTGAATGGATGGTATCTGTTGGTACATAGGTTTTTTTGACAAATGTTGCTACCTTTAGGCCAGCTGCCTTGCCGGTTTGAATCAGCAAATGGTTTGTTTTATGCTGCAATGAAATGCAAATTGCTTTGAAGGATCAGAATTTTTATATTTCTTTATACTTTTTTTTTTGTTCTCTCTGTGGTGAAGTCAATAAATGGATTTAAGAACAATAAATGTGGAGTTTTCATTTATTTTTTTCTGTGTGTTCTTTTCACAGTCTCCTTTGAAACCTGGCAACAACGGTGCAGGTTAGTTCCTCTTTATGCAAAAAAAAAAAAAAAAAAAAAAAAGGGGGGGTTTAACAAAACCAACAGTTTTTGAGCTGAGTGATTTGTGTTCGGAGCTTTGTGTGCTCCATTTGCACGTGCAAACTCGGTCCCCTGGTGACCAGCGAACCCTGCAGCCGGATGGGGCCGAGACAGGTTTCAGCCGAGAGTGGATTTGGAAGTTTCCAGTCTGCCTCACCACGGGCCGGTGCCGGCAGCGCTGTTCTCGGCCAGCGCAGTCCCTCGCACACGCGAGAGCCAGCGGGGCCGTTTTGGTTATTTTTAGGCCCTGGCCTTATGACAGAGTTTAAACTGCTCTTACAGCTTACTTCTGCATCTGTCCTGCTGTATTTCTTCTTCCACCCACAGGGAGGCTCCGAGGAGGATGCGGATCCCAGCGCAGCAGCGACTGGGAGAGACTGGAGAAGCGAGAGCCCGGGGTGCCGGCCTGTTCCCTGCGGCGTGGGAAGGGGAAGGGAAGGTGCCGTGATGGATGGCAGATGACGAGGGCGCTTCTGGGTAGTGTCTACTGCTGTAGCGTCTTCCTGCAGTAAATGGAAGAAACTTTCTCCTTTCCCCCACTTTTTCCCTAAAAGGAGAAAATCCGCCCTCCTGCACTCTCCTCCAGCTTGGCTGCCCCCCAGCTGCCTGGCAGTGCGCACAGAGGGCAGGCGAGGACAAAGCCGGGGCCACTTGTTTTCACGCTGATGGAGTTGCTGAGAGCTGGGGGGAGGAAAAAAGGGTGGAAATGGGGCATTAAGACAAAAATTCTTTGTTCATCTGCACGTGGGGTTGGATTGAGTGCTCGTCTGAGTCTTCCTACGAGGAGATCAGAGCGCCGCTCTGCTGCGTGTCTGTAGGGCCAAGAAACAAGAGTTACCGAATTGTACTCCAAGAGCTCTTTGAACCCGCTTCCAACCCGCTTTGAGAGTGCTGTAAAGGTCTCAAAACTGTTTTGTTCCTACAGGTGGAGGGAGTGCGGTGGGGAAGGAGCGGCCCTGCGTGTCCCTGGAGGGAGAGGGGCAGCGGCGTGAGCATCCTGTTCCGCGTGCCGGGAGGTGGTGAGTGCGGAGCGTGGGCTCTGCTGGGGCGGCTGCGCCCCGAGCCTCCCCGTGAGTCAAAGTCCAGGCGTGGAAAACAACTGCTAAACAAAGCCAAAAAGATCTGCGGGCTGGGTTGGGCTGTGCTTATCAGAGCTGAATTGCTCGGGGCTGTGCTGGGAAATAGCAATAGGGCCGGAGATTTTCGAGGAGGGCAGAGGTGGTGCAGGTTCAACACAAGAGCTTCACGTGTGAGCGTCGGTGAAACCCTGTCCGCTGGCGTGCAGATCTTGGCCCCTCCACCCTCCCTCCTCCCACGGCCGCCTGGGAACCGGCCCCATCTCGTGGACCAGGGACATCCCTGGAGCCGTTCAGGCTTTTTTATTGACGTGGTTTTTGTGCTTATTCTTGGTACAAAAGAGACCGCGGGAGGAGAGAACCTTAAGGAAATACATCCTGTCCATGAGGTGTGCCAGCCCATCCGTCCCCTCCGTTTGCATCCTGGCTGCAGCTTTTCCCTCTCCCCTTGCTCGCTGAAGAAGGACTCTCGCAAAGACCCAGTTATCCATTGTGAACTCAGAACTACCTTGAGCAAACACTTCCAAATTTACTCCCTGAGCCCGCTCCAGGTCCCAACTTAACCCCCCAACCTGCAAAACCTGCTAACCAGCCTGTATTTTTTTTTTTTTTTTAAGCCTTGAATTCTTAAACAGCCCCGTGAGCAAACAGCTCAACCGTGTGGTGATCCTTACAGCAGCGCAGCGGTATTTCTGTTATGGGTAGGGCAGCAGCCGGGTAAACGCATCAGCTTTGCCTCTGTAGGACAAAAGCCTGTGGCTTCTGCAGGTTTGTTTAGATTAAAAAAGACCAAAATGGGTGAGATTGTGTTTGCAAGGCTGGAGCTCTTTCATGGGAGAAAATCACGGGGGGGAAGCGGGTGTACGTCCCCCTCGGGAGCTGTGGGTGACGGTGGCACGGGGGTGCTGCTGCAGGGCGTTTGAGTGTTGCTGCACTGTCCTGTGCTCAAATCGCGTCTTTCTGCTCTGCAGAAGGTCCCGTGGTAAGATTTGCTGCACTTGCCTTGTTAAAACCCTCCCCGGGTAGCTCTGGCACGTGCTGGGTTGAGCTGGTCACCTTTCCAGAGGGGTTTTCTCCTGGTTTTCTTGTCACTTGTCCTTTTTTCTCTGTGTGTGACAGGGGACTTCTTGCAGCCAAGGTGCTGCTCTTCATCCCCCCGGGCTTTCCAGCAGAGCCAGCAGCTCTCAAACGCCATCCACCCCCTCCGCGATGGGTGCCGAGAAGGGGAAGACCTCCTGCAGCAGGTTGGTGACGAAGCAGGGCATTTCCTTGCACCCCTGGTAGGTGCCCCTGGCCTGGCAGCGGAAGGCCACCTCCCAGTTAATGCGGGTCATGAGGCGGTTGAGGGCCAGGTGACGTTCCTCTCCCTCCAGCACCTTGAGCAGGGCCTGGAGGAACATGGAGCCGAAGATGTTGAGGAAGGCCACGTAGCCTGCGGAGTGCAAAGGGAGGAGAGCGTGACGTCGGCTGTGCTGCAGGCTGCGATGGCAGCGCTTCCGAGAGGAAACCTCACTGGTGCGCCAGGGGCTGTCCCTTACCTGGGCTGCAGGCGAACATGACGACGGTTTGGGGGGGGATGGAGAGGTAGTCTGAGAAGCTGTCTGGCTTGGGCTCCCCGCTGTCACACTCCACCACCACCCCCTGGTCGAGTTCTCCCCCCCGGCAAGCCTGTGGGCAGAGCAGCCATCGTGAGCTTCCCCGACGCTGTGCTCTCCCTTCTGCCCATCTCCAGGGCCAGCCCAAAGGTCCTGGGGGCTCTGGAAGCTCCCTGCGGACCTGTGCCCCCTCCAACCCATCCCCCCCTGCTCCCCGAGTCCTGCAGCCCCACACGGTTCCTCTCCCATCTCCATCCCCTTCTTCCCATCTCATCCGTCTCCATCCCCTTCTTCCCATCTCATCCACTGAGCATCCTCCTCCCTTCTCATTCGCAGCTTCACCAAGCCTCTCCTCCCGATGAGCCTGGATCTGGGGCTCCCTTCTCTCTTCCCTGCGCGTTTCCCATCAGCCTGGTTCCCCTTCTCTTTGCATTTACCCCTCTCCTCCCCGGTAAATGTTGTGCTGCCTGTGCAAACCCAGAAATACACCTGGAAACGTGAGAGTCCGCTGGGAAAGATCCCCCTTGGAGTGCAGCCCGCGGGCAGACCAGTTCTGCACAGTCCTTTATTCTACATGATGGTTTGGTCTTTCTTGCAGGGATGGAGCGCCGGGATGGTGTTGGGAAGGCACTGGAGAGGGACTAGAGCTCTGAGGGCCCGTCTCACCCCTACCTGGAGCCACCTCAGCTGGGAGGTGTCGGTTTGGGAGCAGAGCGGTGGATGCTCCCCTCGCTTCTCCCTGAGCAAACGCCCCACCAAACGCCGGTGGTAAATCCTTGCTCGAGACGAGATGCCTGCGACGCCCCAGCACCGAGAGGTGGACGGGGGCCACCGGCAGCGGCGGGGACCCGAGAGCTGTGGTGGCGCCGAGGGGACCAGCCCTTCTCTTCCTGCCCGGGCTCCGGGCACCCTCAGCCCTGCGGAGTTTGCTCTACGAGGCCAGCGTTCGTCAGCACGAGCACGAGCTGTGCCGCGGATCGAGGTGCCCATTTGTTGTCCTGTCTGGGGGCCGTCCCCAGCTGTCACTGCTCCCTGAACAGCAGCCAAGCCCTTTACCAGAAGGAAATGAATGCCCCGAGTGATTTATGCTGGCTTTCAGCTGAATGTGTATTTGCGTGTTTGCAGAGCTCACGCTATCTGCTGTTAGCCGTCCAGTTGCTGGATTATTTGTTTGCTCAGTGAGCTGATCCCGCCTGTCGGATCAGCGTTAAGGAGTACTTCCAGGCTCCTTTCCTGCGAGGGCATGTTCAAACTCCCCGTCTGAGCTGCCTTTTTTTTTTTTTTTTTCCTTACTCCATCACCAGTTCATAGCTGGGCTTCTCCCAGCCCTCCCCCGGGAGTCTGCTGTGCACAAATGTCAAGGTGATGGGGTTTGAAGGCAGCTTTTACTGATTCATGTATATCCCAGTGGTGTCTGAGAGGAATATTTGATCCCAGCGGTGTCACGGATCGTGGCAAACAATTGGGTTTCAGCCCAGGTCACCCAGAGGGTGCAAAGCACTGGGAGAAATGTTCCTGTCTGGAGACACCGGGAAAAGACCGGGGCCGTTTCCCAAAGAAGGGACGCATGTAGGGGCGATGAGAGACTGGGAGAGGGGTGTTTGCAGTGAGCAAAGACACCTCAAAATCAGTGAAAGCAAGAAAAAAGAGGGATGGAGGGTTGTGGTGGGAAGCTGGGGAGTGACAAAAGGATCGAGCTCCACAATTAAAACAGACTTATCCCAGCAGCGACCTTAAGCTTCTGCCAGTCTAATCCTGTGCCAACTTAGCAAAAAGGGGATCAAATTATCATCCTGTTACCTGGATAAAGAAGATCTTGGGGATTTTGGTGAGCACCGGGCACTTCTTTGAGGCTAAAATCTGGAATATTCGGGTCAGTTTAACTGGCTCCGAGTCACAACCGAAGATGACCCCCTGCTCTCCGTGGCTGGAGATGATGCTCACGAAGTAGTCCCCGTGCTCGCGGCAGCACTCTGCAACGACACGGCCATGCCGCTGCTCTCCCGCATCGACTCAGGGAGTCCCAGGGGTGGGACGTGGGAGATGCCCGGGCGCAGGGGGAGACGAGGAGGGGGTTCGGGGCTGGCAGGGGGACGCCTACCTTGCTGGTAAAGCTCTTCTATCTCCTTGGCGGTCTTGTTGTGCATCAGCTCCACCTGGTAGTTGAGCCGTGAGAGCACGTTGGAAAGCTGCTCCGCTTCCCGCCTGGCTCCCCTCCGGGTCCCAAGCACGGCGTCACCATCGCTGCCACAGAAATCGGTGTTCACGATGATGAGAGCCCGGCTTTGCCTTGGCTGGGCCATGCTGGGGTGTCCCCTCGAGTGGTTGGTGGCCTCCAAACCCCCACTGTGCTGGCGGGGAGCTCTGGCTTGTCTCTGCGCTGTGTGCGCTCCTTCGGGAAGTCCAGGGGAGCAGATCCGGGCTGACTCAGCGCCGGTGCGGCTTATCGTCAAGGACAAGGCAGAAGCGGTGGCCTGTCACCTGCCGAGGGAGCGCGGTGGCACCTGGGTGTGAGTCACGGGGGACAGGGAGAGGGTCATGGCTTGCCCGGGGGCCAGTAGCCATCGCTGGCTGCAGGAGGGCTGGGCTGGCACCATCTGGCCCAGAGCTTATGGGGCATATATGGGAAGGGGAAGAAAAAAAAGAGGAACTTTTTTCTCCAAGGGCATGGTGGGGGGTTGGGGAGGGCTGGGGGGTGGACACACCTGTGTGGTGCGAAGCACCAGGAGCAGCTGGGTGATTCCTCCCTGCCCTTCTCCGAGTCTTGGTTTCCCCCCAAAGCCAGGCAGCTCCTGCTCCCTATCGCTAGTCGCAGGGAAAACTGCCCCTTCCAGCTTCCCCCATGGGGCTTTTTGGCCAGCGTTGCTCATTGCCTGACCCTGCCCGCTCCCAGCCAGCCTTACCCACTTGGGGTACCCAGTTATGGCACATCTGCAATTATTCCTCCCCAAAAGCTGTCTGTACTGGTGCAGGATGAGCCCCCAGCAAGACGCTCACCAGGAGGGGTCTCGACTGCACCCCCTCTCTCCTTCCTTTCCCCAGCCCGCTGACCCGCAGTGACGAAAAGCACCATTCTCACCCCAGCCCTGCTGATACCACATCACAAGGCGCAAACCACGAGATGCTGCTTATTATTTTATTTATTCCTGGTCTCACATGCTTCCCTTCCCATTCGGAGAGGGCTTTGATCGGGTTCCCAAGCTTTTCCCGGCAGACAGAAAGGCTAGACTTGTTTTATTGCTCAAAGGAGCGGGGTTTGCACCATGGTGTGTCTCCAGGCGATGGGGAGGGGTAGAGCAGCACCGAAATACCAGCGGTGGCGAGGGGCTGCAGAGCACGCCGGCCCTGCCGCTCCACCGCTGCAAGGCAGGAGTTCAGAAACACCCCACAGCTGGCAAAGCGCTGTTGCTCTTAAGTAGCTTTGCTTAAATTAATCCACCTGGTCTTAAATAGCCTGTCTTAAGGTAATCCACCCTTTGCACCTGGCTGTGACGTGCCAGAAGCACCTGCTAACCCCACCGCCCTGGTGACCGGGAGCAGCTCCTTCCTAAAGGACCGCGTCTGTGAGCCTCTCCCGGGCGCCCCTGTTAAAACGCAGCGATGGGGCTCTGGCTGGCATGACTCCCCCTCGCTCAAACCTGCCTGACGCTGCCTGGACAAGCCCATGCATGGCCCCGTCTCAGGGAGGTGCCACCTCTGCAGCCCCCGGGGCTGTCGAGTCCCACGTGGAGCTTCAGGAGCCCAACTGGGCACCAAAGCTGCCATCTCAATGGGGAAAATCATCCCAGGGGGGCTCGCTCCCCTTGACCCAGCGCGTCTGGGGGCTGCAGGGGAAGGTTGATGCTCTTCTGACGGCCCACATGGGTCTCGGACACTGGTGGGGATCGTGACCCTTGGGTGTTGCTGGTAGAAAATGTTGTGTCTTGCCTTCTGGTGTGACCTGTTTTTTTTGGGTTGCTTTGACTTCTCTCCTGGCCACTGTTGCACATGGCAGCTCTTGGAGCCCCTCTTCCCGGCACCAGGAGAAGGGGTTCGACCTCAAAAGGGTGGTCAGGGATCAGCGCTGGTTTTTACTCAGACATGGTGGTGGAAGGAGGTGAGCTCTCGGTGGGTAATGTCTAAGGCAAGCTGGCTGGAAGTTAGGAATGGCATCTTCCTGGCATGTAATCCTTTGGTTTTGCATTAGAGAGGATGTGCTATGGGCGACTGACAGCTGAAAAGAGGGCACCGGGGGTGATCCGGTGGGCTGGGGGGAAAGGGAGGTCCTGGCCAGTGGGATGGCAGGCGTTACTCCCTCTTCTTAGAGTTGGTGGCCTCCATGCGCTTTTTCAGCTGCACCACGTCGACATAGAGATTGCGCTTGAGGACAGCGCTGGTGCAGATGAGGGCTCCTTGCAGGGCTCCCATGAAGCCCCCTACACACACATCCTGCCCTGAAAGAGAGTGGGAGGTGGCGATGGCAGCGGCCGTGGTCCCCCGTGAACAGACCATACTCTCCATCCCCAGCTGACCACCAATGCTCTTCTGAACATCACCATCCCAAACATGTTCCCTACCTTCCAGCTGCCCCCATGCCATCCCTTGGGTTTGAACCCACAAAACCCTTCCCTGTTTGCACCCTTCCTTCTTCCCAGCAGGGAAAGGGCCTCATCCTGCCCAGCTACAACAAATCAGCATTGGGCAGGGAAACCATGTCCAGGAGCTGGAGGAGGCACAGGCCTCCCCTCCTCCTGTTGGGACCAGACAACTGCATTTTGATGTGCTCCAGCAGCTCTTGCATCGCCCCATGGCACAGCAGTGGCTTGTCCCCATATTTCATTGAAGGGCTGAAGGTTTTTCCCCCCATACCCTGCTTCCCCAGAGGTGTCCTCATCTGAGAATGTGGTGGTACCTGTCAGGTAGAGGTTGGGGATGGCCGTCTGCGCCCTCATGGTGGCGATGGCTTCGGCTTGCATGCGGGTGATGCTGTGGTCGATGCCGTAGATCTCCCCCTTGTGGCTGGCGATGTAGTGCTGGTTGGTGAGGGGCGTTCCCCCGGAGATGTACTCGATCTGGGGGGACAAGGGGAAAACATGGTCTGCGTGGGTTAGGCGTGGTGCTGCGGGGGGTCTTCTCGTGCTCCAGAAAGCTATTTTCTTGGGGGAGAGGTTTGCTTGCAGACCCTTGGGTGGTGGTTCTGGCTGAGTTTGGTCCCAGAATAGAATCACAGAATGGTTCGGGTTGGAAGGGAGCTTAAAGATCATCTAGTTCCATCATCCCCCCACCTTGTACCATGCATGGTCTGGAGGCAGTGGCAATGGGCTGGTGCCATGCTGCCCACCTGGACCTCATGTCCAGCAGACCCAGACCCAGCTCCTACATTTGCAGGATGGAGAACCCCTGAACCCCAAGTTTTCTCACCCTGTCCTCGATGCGAGGGTAGAGCTTGAAGACAGCCTGCATGATGGCGTCTACAAAGGTCTTCTTCAACTCCTCGTAATCGTCTCCCCGCTTATTGACCTGCTTGTCCTTCCACTCCTCAAACCACTCGTATTTGGCAAAGGTCACGATGGCCATTGTGGATTTACCTGCAGCAGGACGAGGTTGGGGCCATTGTCCCTCTGCCCACCTTCACGCCACCATTTCGCTGCCACAAACCCAACCCTCCGCATGCAAACACCTGGGATGTCCCCAGGTCTTTGTGGTCCCGTATCCTTCATCCAGTTATCTTGAAGACCACTTTCCACGAGCAACCTGCTCAGCAGCTTTCACCATGGCTATTTTAGGAGAAACTCCTCATTTGCTGTCATCAAACAAACCAAGCCCCAGCAAGAGTTTTCAAGCCACTCCCAAATGTGTGTGGTTGGGCTTCAGCCATTACCTGGATGCCTCATTTCCCAGGTGGGGTCCTTGGCCGACGGGCAGGTGACAAACAGGAGAGGGATGTTCTTGGCAGCTTCTTCCCTGGAAGAGGTCAGGTAGCGATTCACTCTGCAGAGAGATGCGAGGGTTTGAGGTGGGTTTGGGTGAAAACCTTTCCCTGAATATTTGTTATGGCCGAATGCCCATGCAGTGAGGAGAGCCAAGAGCATTTTCTGAGTCACCCCCCAGGAATTCATCTCCTTATACTTAACGAAGCACATCTAAGGTGAAGCCAAACCTACATTTCATCCAGGTCGTTTCCTGTGTACATGAAGTAGTTGGTGGCCTCCAGCCCCAGCTCTTCCCTTGAGCCATTAAGACCTACGAAGACGGTGAAACCCCCTTCACCGTGTGCCGCTATGCGAAGCTGAGACTGGATCTCTGCAACAGGGAGGGAAGAAGGGGAAAATTAGTATTTTTGGGGATCCTCAGCTATGGAGAAGTGGTTTCTCCTAGAAGCAGCCCCACTCATATCTTCATTGCTCCCACATTGACTTGTAAAACGGACTTCATGGAATCATGGAATTTATCTTGAAACGTCCCATGTGCGGCCAAGGGGTGGTTCGGCAGCTCCTGCAGACTGTAAGGAAGGCAGCGGTGTTGCCATTTCCTACAGGGGATGGTTTAGGGGACCCACAGCTGGAGCTTTTGCTGTCTTTAATGACCTCCTTGGATTCAAATGTGCTCCTGCTCCACAACTGTTGAATGGCTGTAGACCAGAACCATATCATTGCGCAGAAAGCTTCCACCCAACCGTATCCCCCTTCCCACCCAACTGTGCCCGCTTCCACCCAACCATGCTCCTTCCAAAGCAGGAAGAAGATTTTGTGGCAGCGCTAAACCCAACTTTAAGTGGATGTTTCACCAACTTTCACAAGTTTCGGGGCGCTACACTGCGGTTTTTAGGAAAACCGAGCAGCAAGGCCCAGCTTTGCCAACAGTATGGTCGGTTTTGGCAAATTAATTTAGGCTTGATTAAAAACCCTGCAAAGAAATGTATGGCCAGGGATGGTGTTCTGAATGCCATGGAATGAATGACAGGGTTTTGTCTAAGAAATAATTAATTATAAAGGAGCCGCTTTCTGATGTGGCTTGCGGGGGCTAATGCTGTAGCCCCAAAGAAAGCCAGTGCCGCTGTTTTACCAGGCAGTGCCCGCGCCTCTACCGGCAGGAGCCGCTCATAGGTGTTGAAGATCCCGGCATCCGAAATGATGACGGGAGCGAAGATGTTCACCACATCTTGGCCTTTCTTGACGCTCACACCTGGAAGGGAAAGGCGAGGTGGGGAAGAACGGCGTTGATGAAAATCCCCGCGGTGGCAGGGAGGAGCCACGTGTGCCCCGTCCCATGCCAGCACTCACCGCAGGCTTTGCCCTGTGAGTCCAGCAGGATCCTCTGCACCGGTGCCTTTCCCAGCACGTTGCCTCCAGTTTTCCGGATAATGGGGATGGTGTGGAAGGCGATTTCCCCGGCTCCCCCTTTGGGGTACCATGCGCCGTGGAGGAAGTGGTTCACCAGGATGCTGTGCATGGCAAAGCTGGCTTTGGAGGGGACCACACCTGAAAAAAAAGGGGTCGTTTGTGCCGAAACGTGGGTTTGTGGATTTTCCTGAAGTTTTTAGGACAAGGAATGCCCTGTTCTCAGCTGGACGCAGTGCTGTAAGACAGGACGGAAGGGTCATCGGTACCCGGAGGAGCAAGGAGGATGTCGGGTGTGGGTGGTCCCGGTAGCTCTTTGGTACTTGGGCTGCACCGGGCGAGTCGTGGGGGCTGGGAGCAAATCCTGGGGGTGGGCGGGAGGGGTACGGCGGGGCCGGGGAGGTGGGTGCCAGCGAGGGGGGATGTTCCCTGGCGTAGGAGCAATGCTGCCGTGCCACAGAGCCCAAGGAGGCGGAGGGACGGGGATGAAGGGGGACACGGGGACAAGCGGCCACTGGCCTGGGGACGAGGATGCTGGCAGAGCACCCGTGTGTACTGCATCCCTTGCCCCCAACCTGCGACAGCCATGAAAGCGAGAGAAAAAAGGCTTTTCTTGGGTGGTTGTTTATATTTTTTTGCCTCTAAAGGGTTTAACGCCACCTCCGGAGGCTCCTGGCCACCTACCGTAGGTGGGGAAGATGTAGCTGAAGATGGCACGGAGCTCGGGGTCGGCAGTGAGACCCTCCACCACCTCCTTCAGGCTGCGGGAGGCCAACCGGCAGAAGGCGCTGAGCAGGGGCAGCAGCCCCGAGCGGCACAGCGGCGCGACCAGCGCCCGCGGCAGCATCTTCAGGAGCCCCATCAGCATCGTCCCTCGGCCCACACTCTGCGGGGGGACGCACTCCATGAGCACCTGCCGCCGGGGGGGGGGGGGGGGGGGGGGGGCGCGGACAGCCCCGGGGTGGGCCCAAGAGATGCTCAAAAGCAGCTTTTTTCCCCTGAAATTCACCCCCGGGGAGTAGGAAAGGGGTGGCAGCGTCTCCAGCGTTGCGTCCCGGGGAGCTGTGGGCAAGGGGAGCGCTTCCCCCCGCCCCCCCCAAGAAAAACCCTCCCTTCTGGTGGGGGCCCCCAATCTTTGCATAATAAATGTTAATTCATCCCTGTTTGATAATCATTGCAATCACCCCACCGGCTGGGAGGTCCCACAGCATCATCCCACAGCGCCCGGGGGGGATGTTGGGGTTTGGGGCTCCCCAGCACATCCAGGAGCATCCGCGGGGAGCGGGGTTAAAGCTCCGGGTGCGACGGCCGTTTTTTGAGGCAGAAAAGGGGGATTTTTTTTGATATGTTTCCCACCACTTTTGGGGCAGGTTGTGCAAGGCCATTATTCCTTGCAGTTGCCCAGTGTCTGGGTGTCAGGGCGGGGAATTTTCCCTCCCTGCAGAGGGGCCAGAGCCATAAAAAATTAATCCCGGGGGCGAAGGCGAAGCCTCCTCTACCTTCACCAGCCGCTCAAACTCATCAATTGCAGCCTCCTCCCCGGGAAACTGCTCCTTCAAGGCTCGGAAATATTCCTTCTCCCCGGAATAGATGCGGTAGGTCCTGCCACGGCCGGGCTCCCCCAAAACCACAGCGTCATAGGCGGCCGGCAGCCGAGCCCACTCCAGCTGCCCTTCCGTCAGCTGGTCCACCACGAAGCGCATGACGGAGCCCTCCTGCATCTGCCCCACATAGTGAATACCTGCAAGACAGACTCCCCATTTATTTGGGGGTTTTCTTCCCTTTATTTTTACACCTCATCTCGTACCCCTGGGACGCACAGGACCCCCATGCGGAGGGGAAAGGGAAAAGCTGAGAAACATCCACCCCCCCCTCCCGGGGCAAAGGGAAAACTGAGCGCCCGCTGCCAGGATTTTAAGCAGCTTTTGGGAATTTTGTTACACATTGATATTTTGCCTTTCTCCACCATGTCAATAATTAATCGTGGCCAGCTCAAGGGATGAAGGGACGGACAGAGCTGGACTTTGTCTTGCTGGAAGGAGTTTGCCGAGGGAAACATGCCCTGAGGTGACATCCCCTGGACAGGGAATTCTGTAGGGGCTGAGCTGGATACAGAGAATTTCATTGGATCTGAGCTGGATTAGGGGGAATTTTACAGGGTTTTGGTGTTTTTCCAAGGCAGCGCCTCGTCCTTTGGCAGGAGGATTCGGGGCGAGGGAAGGTGTGTGATATCACGCAGAAAAAGCGCTTGTATAACGCAGGGCGGGTGCTGCGGACGCCTGCGCCAGGTCCCCGCTGGTGTTTTGGGGGCGATTCCCACCATGGGCACCCCCCAGCCCCCCCACCCTGCAGCTGAGCCCCTCCCCCCCCCCCCAAAGATCTCAGGGGGAATTTGGGAGCCCAAACATGGAGGGGGCCATACCGGTGTCGAACTCAAAGCCCTTCTTGGTGAAGGTGTGGCAGCAGCCCCCCAGCTTGCCGTGCTGCTCCAGCACCAGCACCCGCTTGCCCGCCTTGGCTAGCAGCGCCGCGGCCGCCAGGCCCCCAATGCCGCTGCCCACCACGATGGCGTCCAGTCCCGCAGGGACTTTGTCTGCCGAGAAAACTGGGGAACAGGGGGGGCATCCTCAGCGGGGGGGATGAGGCACCCCCCAAGCGGGCGCATGGTACCCACAGTGACCCTGAAACCTCGCAGGGGGGTGATGCCATCCTGGGGGGTGACGCTGCCCCAAGAGGCGGTACCACCTCGCTGGGCAATGCCACAGCAGGGGAAGACGCCACCCCGGGGGTGATGCCACCCTGGGGGGTTCATACAGCCCCGGGGGGGGTGGTGTTCTTGGGGGAGATGCCACCCCGGGGGGTGATGCCACCTCACCGGGCAACGCCACACCGGGGGGAGATGCTGTGCCAGCGGGTGATGCCACCGCGCTGGGCGACGCCAGCCGGGGGGGTTAACGCCACCTCGGTGGGCGATGTCCCCCCGGCGGGGGCAGGGGCGGGGGGCTGCCGGGGAGTCAGAGCCCCGTACCTGTCTTGACCACCGTCCTGCGGGCAGCCTTGTCGGTGACCAGCGGGGCCGGGGGGCGGCGGGCGTCGGTGGCGAAGGGGCTGGGGCCGCCCCCCGCGCCCCGCAGCAGCCGGAGCAGCAGCAGCAGGAGGAGGAGGAGGAGGAGAAGAAGGAGCAGGAGAAAGAGCAGCCCGTACGGCCACATGGCGCCCATCCCGACTGCCGGTGCCGACCCGCGGCCCCGCACCGCCCCGCCCGAACGGGCGGCACCGGGGGGCGGGAGCGGGGCTGGGAGGGAGACTGGGGGACACTGGGGCTGGGGGCCGGCACTGGCCGCTGGGGGTTGGTACCGAGCACCGGGAACCGCTACTGGGCACTGGGAGCTGCTACTAGGAGCTGGTACCGGGCACTGTGAGGTGACACCTGATACTGGGAGATGACACGAGGCGCTGGGAGATGACACTGGGAGGTGACACCTGATACTGGGACATGACACGAGGCGCTGGGAGATGACACTGGGAGGTGACACCGGGTACTGGGAGATGACACCGGGCGCTGGGAGCTGGTATGGAGCACTGGGAGCTAACACCGAGCACTGGAAGCTGACACTGGGCACTGGGAGCTGACATTGGGCACTGGCAACGAGCACTGGGAGGTGACACTGGGCAGTGGGAACTGGTATGGAGCACTGTGAGGTGGTGGGGAGCACTGGGAGCCGGCACTGGGAGCTGGTATGGAGTACTAGGAGGTGACAGAGGGCACTGGGAGCTGGCACTGGACGCTGGGAGCTGGTACCGAGCACTGGGAAGGGGTACCGGGCACTGGGAGGTGACGTTGGGCGCTGGAGCTGGTACTGGGAGCTGGCACCGGGCACAGGGAGTTGACGCTGGGAGCTGGTACGGAGCACTGGGAGTTGATGGTGGGCACTGGGAGCCGGCACTGGGAGCAGGTACCGGGCACTGTCCCCGCTGCCCGCCCCGACTGCGTTCCGCGGAGTTTGACCCTCCCGCGCCGCCGTCCTCCCCCGCGGTGCATGCCGGGTACTGTAGTGCCGTGCGGGAGGGGCGGACTACATCTCCCGGCGTGCACCGCGGCCGCGCCTGCGCACTGCGGAGCCGGCGGCGACGGGCGGGCAGGAAGGCCTCGCCGCCGCTTCCGGTGGGCGCAGGGTCAAAGGGCGGCGGGGGTTGATGGCGGGGTACCGGGGTCGGGGCCCTGAGGGATGTCGCCCCCCACCCCCCGGGGCTACCCGGCCCCGCCGCCTGAGGCTCCGTCGCGGCCCCCGCCGGGGGGGAGGCCGCTTTCTTCCCCGCAGGGCATGAGCGGAGGCGCCGGGGGCTCGGAGCGGCCCGAGGAGCGGCAGCGATTCCCCCCGCCCGGCAAGTCCTGCCCCGTGCGTGTCCGGCCCGCGCCCCGCCCCGCCCCTCCCGAGCGGGCTGAGCCGCTCGCGCACCCGCCCGGGCGCGGGCAGAGGAGGGGGGTGGCTCCCTGAGGGAAGAGCTCGGGGTTTTGGGGTCCCCGCCCTGCGGAGCGGTTGGGTTTTGGGGTCTGTTCGCGGGGTGGTGGCTGTGTCTCTCTCTGTCCCCGCTCAGGTCTTGGCTCTGAGGCAGAACGGCCTCCTGCAGGCTCTGGTGCAGGGAGCGGGGCAGCCGGCAGGCGCTGGTGAGCTTTTCTGTGCTTCCCTCGTATTGACCTCGGTGTCTCCCGGTGGGGAAACGCCCAGGGAGCGCGAAGGGAGCCCGGGGAACCCAGCACTGGTCTCACAGGCAAAGCTTCCAGGCTACGGCTTGGTGAAGCCTTTGCCTCGCTTTGTCCCATGCGTGCCAAGGAGAAACCTCACAGGGTCTCAGGGGGGCTCCAGTCGGGGATTTTCCCTAGAGAAGGGCAAATCCTGCCCTGAGATGTCCTGAGGGGAAGGGAGCAAACAGCCCTCCCCACCCCCCAGGTCTCCCAGCCAGCCCTAACCTCCAGTGTGCCTTTCTTTTGGCAGAGATCAGTGAGGAGCTGCGGCGAGCCCAGGAGGAATGGGAGGCTGTGGAAGAAATCCAGTCAGGTACGGCCCAGAGAGCAGGAGCAGGGGGCCATGCAGCTGGGGGGCATTTTTTTTGTGGGGGGAGAGTTGGGGAAAGTGCTGAAGGTCTGGAGGGAGAGGGAGGGGGCAGGAAACTCGCTGCCTTCCCCTAGCTCCCCAGGTCTTTGCCCTCCTGCCCTGATGGAAGCTGAGAGCGAGCTCCTTGCACCAGAATGGCCATTCTGGCCTGAGGTGGGAGCTCGTTTCATCTCCAGGAAGCCAGAGCAGAGGGGCAAGGGCTCACACTGGGGGGGGCTAACGCCATTCTCTGCCTCCCTGCAGGCCTCTGGGGGACGTTGGCCAATGCCGCACCCCCGATCTCCTTCAATGAAGCACTGCAGTACTTCCAGACAGCCGACCTCTCCGAGTGCAGGGTACGGGCAGGGCCCCGCGCTCTGGCCCTCTCTCGGGGGGTAGTTTTAGTAAGTAGGTGAGGTGGGAGAAGCACAGCGCTCCCCTGTTTCCTTTCTGCCTTCCCCCAGCTTGTCTCTTTGTGTGATCCTGTCCCTCCCCGCTTGCCCGTGGGTTTTTCCTCTGCCCGATTGCCCGAGGGACTGGCCCTCATTGTGTCTTCGGATGTTTTCTCCTCTACAGAAGAAGGTCCAAGTGACGGTGCGCAGGCAAGGCCTGGCTGCTCTCATTCACTTCCTCTTTGGCCCTCCCCAGCTCCAGCCACAGCTGCAGGGAGAGCGGGAGCTGGCTCTGGCCATGGCGCAGTGTGAGTGTTCCCCTCCGTGCGAGCTGCTGGCCTGGCCAGCACCACCTTTATCATCACAGCTTTGTGGGAGGCAACTCGAAGCGGGTAGGGCTGTAGTGGGGTCTCTGCCCACTTATCCCACGGCAGCCACTTATCTCGGAGGATGTGTCTCCGTCTCCTTTGCTGCAGACGTGCTCACTTTTGGGGAGGAGCGATGGATTTCTTGATCCCTCCCCATGGTGCCACAGTAGATGTTCCACGTGTACACCTTGACACGGCACCAGGCGGGTGTTCCACGGCTCTGCAGCCCTTCCTGCTCTTTGTTTTGTGACCAAAACAAACAAGACCTGAATCCTCCCGGTGCCTTGGTGCGGTGTGTGTCGTGTCTGGCTGTCCTGTGGTGGAGTGCACATGCTGAACACATGGAAAATCCTCACCTGGCTTTGGTGGTTGTTCCCCAGCCAGCGCTACTTCAGCCAGCAAAACTTCACGTGATGCCAAAATTACTAATTACCCCATGTTCATGCAACACACGGTTGTATTATTTGTGCTTCTGCACCTCTAAGAGATTTTCCTCCCCTTCTCCCCTCCAGCAGGATAAACACAGCCAGGACATTCTCCTTGTCACCATAAGCCATTCTCTGCTGCAGGATTCCATTTCCAGCCAGACTCTGGCTTTACCCTGCAGTGGGCGGTGGTTTCTTTCCCCACCGTGTCTCTGTGCTCGCGCTTGAGGCCAGCGGGGCAGGGATGCTGAGGGGTGTTTTCTCTCCACCAGGTGGTTTGGATGATAACGAGAGGGTGCACATGAGAATCCTGCAGACCATTTACAAGAAGCTGACCCACTCCAGGCTGGGCTGCCCACGCTACGGGGCACACTGGGAAGAGCTCGGCTTTCAAGGTAGGGCAGGGGGAGAGACCTCTGGGGCAAACCTTTGCCGAGAGGGATCCTGCTCGTCCCATTCTCTGCTCCAGAGGTGGGATCCAGAGGCAGTGCAAAGGGTTTGGTCCTCATTCCCTCTCCCTCCACATAGCCGCTGCTGTTTCATAGAATCATTGAGGCTGGAAAAGACCCTTCAGATCATTGACTCCAACCATTAACGCAGCACTACCAAGCCCACCACTACCCCATGTCCCTCAGCACCACGTCTGCCTTCCTTTTAAATCCCTCCAGGGATGGTGACTCCACCACTGCCCTGGGCAGCCTGTTCCAATGCTTGACAACCCTTTCCATGAGGAAATTTTCCCTGATATCTGATCTAACCCTCCCCTGGCGCAAGTTGGGGCCATCCCCTCTTGTCCTATTCAGCTCCCTCAGCCGCTCCTCACAAGACTTGTTCTCCAGACCCCTCACCAGCTCTGTTGCCCTTCTCTGGACACACTCCAGCACCTCGATGTCTTTCTTGGAGTGGGGAGCCCAAAATTGAACACAATGTTTGAGGTGAGGCCTCAGATCAACACTCCCTCCTACAACTTGGTGGGGCCTGCAGACTTACCGAGGGTGCGCTTGATCCCCCTCGCCCTGATCATCGATTAAAATATTAAAGAACAGGCCCCGATCCTGAGCCCTGGTGTTGTAGCAGATCTGTCGCTGCCCTAGCCAGATGTCACAACCAGTGCAACATCTGGACTGGCTGGCCAGATAACACCAATATCTGCTGCCACGATTGTCCGTGTCCAGCTGGCACAGCGTAACCACTTTGCCCGGGCCATTAATGCTCTTCATTAGCAAGCGATCTCTGCGGCTAATGAGCTGTCTCTGGAGACGTTTATAATCTTCATTTATTAACGAAGTGCAGGTCAGGGCTCTGTCACTAAGGTTGCATCGCAGGTTGCTTTCAGCCTCGGCTGTGGGAGAAAAACAGCGTGATTAAAGCTGTCACGAGCGGCCGCACAGGAGTTTTCAGGCTGGTTGACTTGTGAGTTAAATAGGCTGGGTTTTAATGAAGCCTAAAACCCTTGACAGGAGGGGAATGGCTCCGGCTCCTCCGTCCTGACGCGTACATGACTATTTTTAAGTTAGTTTAGCAGCGAAATGCGCCCTGGGGTGGGTAGAACTTAAAACTGCTAATTCATAGAATCACAGACTGGTTTGGGTGGGAAGGGACCCTAAAGCCCCCCCAGTGCCACCCCCTGCCCTGGGCAGGGACACCTCCCACCAGCCCAGGTTGCTCCAAGCCCCGTCCAACCTGGCCTTGAACCCCTCCAGGGATGGGGCAGCCACAGCTTCTCTGGGCAACCTGGGCCAGGGGCTCACCCCCCTCACAGCAAACAATTTCTTCCTCAGATCTCATCTAAATCTCCCCTCTTCCAGTGTAAAACCCTTCCCCCTCGTCCCATGGCTCCCCTCCCTGCTCCAGAGTCCCTCCCCAGCTTTCCTGGAGCCCCTTTAGGGACTGGCAGGGGCTGGAAGGTCTCCCTGGAGCCTTCTCTTCTCCAGGCTGAACCCCCCCAGCTCTCTCAGCCTGTCCCCACAGCAGGGGGGCTCCAGCCCTCCCAGCATCTCCGGGGCCTCCTCTGGCCCCGCTCCCACAGCTCCGTGTCCTTCTGCTGTTGGTGCCCCAGCGCTGGAGGCAGCGCTGCAGGGGGGTCTCCCCCGAGCGGAGCAGAGGGGCAGAATCCCCCCCCCGGCCCTGCTGCCCACGCTGCTGGGGATGCAGCCCAGGCTGCGGGGGGTTTCTGGGCTGACAGCGCACGTTGCCAGGGCATGTTGAGCTTCTCATCCACCAACACCCCCAGGACCTTCTCCTCAGGGCTGCTCTCCAGCCATTCCCGGCCCAACCTGCATTTGTGCTTGGGATTGCCCCGGCCCATCCCTAGAGAAGGTGTGGGAATGGATGCGTGGGTAGGAGAGCGAGGGCTTGTTAATATCCGCATGAAAGAGGCTACAGCACCCATTTGGCTCCACTTAGGGAAGTTCCCCAAAAGCTGTTCTCAGGATGTGACTCACTGGGGTTCCTCTGCTCTTGAAACTTGGTGACAGGGTACAAGCAGCCCGTGGAAGCGCAGAGGTGACCAGAGAGCAGCTCTGGGCTGTCCCTCGCTTCACTGGGCTGTCCTGCCCTTCCAGGTGAGGATCCCGGGACTGACCTGCGTGGGACAGGGATGCTGGGCCTGATGCAGTTGCTCTACTTCGTCATGGACGCTCAGACGCTGCCACTAGCTCACGAGATTTTCAAGCTATCCCAGCATGAAACCCAGGCATGTCCTTCCCCCTTCTTCGCTCGCTCCCTGCAGTGGTTCCCCTGCTCGGGGAAAGGGAAGCACGAAAACTTCTCTTCAGTATAAGGCCTTGATTTTTCTTTTGCTGCTTGATCCCCCTTGCACTGGTAAAGGGAGGAAGGTGGTCCCCAAAGAGCTGCTCAAAGGTTGGAACCAAACTCCAGGCATTGGCTTTATGCTGGGAATGAGGTTTTTAGCATCGTGATGGAGATCAGGGATTTGCTCCTAGGATCCTGGGTTGGAGATGAATTTGTGCAGGTTAAAAGGGCCGGAGAAGTGAGTGAAGAGCAGCGCAGTGTGAAAATGGGAGTGAGTGGAGCCTTTCTCCTAAAATTTGGCATTTTACTCCTGGATATGGTTGGGTTTAAGCCTACATATAAGCTCAGCTTGACCCACAGTGCCCAGCTAAGCCCGTATCCATAGTATTGTTGTCCTGCCACATGGATCCTACGGGTTGGGGGCTGCAGGGACGCAGTGTAAAAGGCGGGAGGTGTTGTCCAGGCTGCCGTAACGCTCGTTCTCTTGCAGAGTTTCCCCTTCTGCATCATGTCCGTGAACATCACCCGCATCGTCATCCAGGCCCTGAGGGAGGAATGTCTCTCCAGGTGAGATCCGGAGCGACTGACAGCTCTGGAGCTGGGCTGGGTGAGATTCTGGTGGTTTTGAGGTCTCAAACAGAGTCCGCGGCTGGTTCCCTGGAGCGGGGTCGCTCCCTGGCAGCTGAGCCCATCTCTGCCCCTTCCAGGGAGTGCAACCGCCGGCAGCAGGTCATTGCCGTGCTGAATGACCTGTACGTGGCAGCCTTCCTGCAGCTCTACCGCCTCTGGAAATGGCAGCACAAGACCATCGCTGACTCCGGCTTCCTCCTGAAGGGTTTGTTTCCCCGCACTTTCCCCTCCTTTCCCAGCCAAGGACGATAACCCCAGGCCCAGAGGAGAAACCTGGTGTGTTCTCAGCCCGTTCGTGTCCTGCTGAGCCCAACCCCAAGGGGTTAACACCCAGAAAGCCTCAATCGTTCATCGTTTAACCTTCACACCAAGACTTTCAACAATCTGAGTGCCATGTGGGGCAGCTTTTTCCCCCGTTTTGCATCTCACATCTTAAAAATGAGCACCCATGGAAGCACCCGCTGAGTCCAGAGGGCTGCCGTGTCCTGGTGGCTTGAGGCAGGTGACAAACAGGGACATTTCTGGCTGCCCGGGCTCGCTCACGCTGCGCCGTGCAGTTGCGTAAGTCCTGTTTGTAGCACAGGGTGTAAGCGGAGTCGCTTTTCTCAGCGAGCACTAAATTACCCAGCCGGGTTATTTACTCCAGATGAGACTGATGTCAGCAGAGCCGCTCGCTGCGCTGTGCTAATGGCTCCCTCTGAAAGGGGGGTCCAGCTGTCGCCATCGGGCTCTGCTTTCAACCCCCTCCCCGGGCTTTCCCTCCTGGTGGGATCACGGGGAGCTCCGGCCGATGCCGGGGGGTTTGGTGAGGAGCTCTTTGTGTTCTTTCATCCCAAGCAAAACGTAATTGTGCCCTTTCTCAAGGGGATTTTACCAGAAATAGTACATAGGTGGAAACCTTACCCTGGGAGCGTGCTGCATCCCCGACACCCTCCACACCTCGCTCTCTATCCTCACGCGTTTCCCTCTGACCTCTCCAGAGCTGGAGTTCTCTGCCAAAAAGAAGCCGAAGCAGCTCCTGAAGTCCCTGGAGGCCTACGTGAACCGCGGTGCGGCCGACGGCCTCCCGCGCCCGTCCGCTGTCCCTCGCGAGGAGATGGACTTCACTGGCATTTGCGACCCACAGGTTGAGCTGGAAGGAGAAGCCCGGCTGATCTGACAGGGAGGCGTGCCGCAGGGAGCTCCGCTTGCTGCTCGGCTCACGGGGAATGCCCGGGAAGGGCCGTGCGGGCCGAGGTGGTAGCCACAGAGCGACGGGAGGTAGCCACTGCCCTGAGAAGGGTCTGGGACCGAGCTGAGAGTGGTTGGGAGTCTGGGACACCGCCAAGGATAGATTTTTTTGCTCTAAATCCCCAGAAAAGTTGGCTTGGTCCTTCCCTGCGGTGCCGGCACTGCTGGGTGCTGCGGGAGTGATCCGTGGGATTCACCCCTCTCCAGGCAGGAATCCTATGGGGTGGAGGAGGAAAACGTGGTTTTTCTGAGCCACAAACCTCAGACTTGGGCTGGTCCGTCTGTCTGTCTCGAATCCATGCCCCTGTCTGCCTTTACCCTGAACAGGAAAGGTTAGTGATGCTCCAGGCGGAGCTGGAGCATGGTGACGGGGCTCCCAAATGGAATCATGGCTCCATCAGCAGCCGTGAGGGCGTAAAACCCCTGGCTTCGGGCTGCAGCACCTTGGTGGGGGGTAAGAGCATGAGCAGAGTCCCCCCCAGCAAAGCTGGGTCAGGGCAGGTTTGGGGAGCCCCCCTGAACTCCCCCGGGGCACTAGTGCTGTGTCAGCATCTCAATAGGTTATTAAAGGGAGGAAAAAGCGCTTTTCTCAGTGTTAACGATGACTTTTGGCCTTGGATTTGGTTCTGGTTTGTGCGGCTGGGTGAGGGGAGGGTTCGTGCTCGTCGGGGGGGGTGGGGAAGGGTGAAGCAGGGTCTGCCCGGCCCCTGGGAGGACAATTTGGGGCTCGGTGGTGGGAAACCTGCTCTAGAGGAGAGAAACCGGGGTGGGATCCTGCCCCGCAGCGCCCGGAGCACGGAGAAGGAGAGGAAAAATCCCTGCCAGCCTCCGCCTCTGCAGAGGCAGCTGCTTGGGATCAGGAAAACCTGGGTTTAGAGGAGACCAGGCTTTAGCTCGCAGGTTCCCGAGGTGTCATTTCCCAACAGGCTCCCTCCTTCCCAGCCCTCCCTGCCTTAGTTTCCCCCTTGGTGAAATCTGAATCACCACCCAGGGACAAGCTGGGAGCAGCAGCGGCTGCTCCATGCCTGACGCCAGCCTCCAGTAGGTGCTTAAAAATGATCCAAAAGCATCTTCAGCCCACAAAAGAGTGGGGGGGAAAAAAGCTCCTGGATCTGGAGGTAAAAGGTGTGTTTGAACAGGAGAGGGGGGGAGCCGGTGGGATAATGGAGCAGTTCATCGCAGACAGCTGCCGGGTGCTGTTATCCCACTGCAATGGCGATTGCTTTCCCAGCAGCGGGGTGGAAAATGCATCCCCCAGCTGAAAAAAAAAAAACCCAACAACCTAATAAATGGGCAAAAAGGAGCCTGGTGGTGTTTTTTTTTTTTTCCTCTCCTAATCCCGCATCCCTGTGTGAGTCGGTTGGAGGAGGCGGGGGGGTGGCAGCCGGGCTGAAAAGCACCGTGGGGCTGATGTGGGGGGATGAGGAGCGCAGGGAGGTGGTGAAATGGGGAGCGGGGCCGTGGCTCCCTGGGGGTCTGGGGAGGGATGAGGTGCTGGGGGGGACACGGGTACTGGGGCGGAGGGATGTGGGTGCTGGGGGGGGTGGCATGGGCACCAGGGAGGGATGGGGGTGTGGGGTAGGGATGTGAGTACCGGGGAGGATGCGGGTGCTGAGGGAGGGAGTGATGTGGTGCCAGGGAGGACACGGGTCCCAGGGAGGGAGGGATGCAGGTACTGGGGAGGAACATGGAGGTCTGGGGGGATGTGGGTGCTGGAGAGGGGATGGAGGTGCCAGGATAGGGGCACCCGAACCAGAGATGGATGTGGGTCCCAGGGAGGGAGGGATGTGGGTGCTGCAGAGGGGATGCAGGTACCAGGGAGGGATGTGGAGGTTGGGGAGGATGTGGGTGCCGGGGAAGGGACGCGGGTACCAGGGGAGGGTGTGGGTCCCAGGGAGGGATGCGGGTGCTGGGGGGAAACAGAGGTGCTGGGGAAGGGATGTGGGTGCCAGAGGAGGGGGGGGATGCGGGTCCTGGGGGGGTGTCGGTGCCGGCAAAGGGGTGCGGGTACCAGGGAGGGATGTGGGTCCGGGGGAAGGAGCGGGGGGTCGCAGGGAGGGCGGGATGCGGGTGCCAGGAAAGGGACGTGGGGACCGGGGAGGGGATGCGGGGGGGATGTGTGTGGCGGGGGAGGATGGAGGTGCCGGGGAGGGATTTCGGTACCGGGGGGGATGCGGGGCCGGGAGCCGCGGGGAGGCAGCGGAGCCCGGAGCGGAGCCCGTCGCCGCCCGTACCCCTCGGTGCCGCCCGGTTCCGCCCCGGGGGCGGTGGCTCAGCGCCCCCCCGCCTCCCCAACACCCCCCGCGTCCGTTTAAAACCCCGTGGAGGCGGCGCCCGGCAGCGTAGAGACCGGCGGCACCGACGGACACCGGGCACCGGCACCGGCAGGGACGGGAAGGGGGCACCGGGCACTGACACCGGGCACCGGCACCGACGGGAAGGGGGCAGCGGGAGCGGGGACGGCGAGGCAGGGGGCAGGCAGGGCGCAGGCAGGGCAGGCAGCATGGCAGGGGACACAGTCGTACCCCAGCACCCCGCGGCCTCGTCCCCCCGCAGCCCCGGGCAGCGCTGAGCGCCGGCGGCCGGACCCATGGCGGGTCCCCAGGGCGGGTACTCGGTGCAGGCCACCGCCGCCATCGCCGCCGCCATCACCTTCCTGGTGCTCTTCACCATTGCAGGCAACGTGCTGGTGATCATGGCCGTGCTGAGCAGCCGCTCGCTGCGTGCGCCCCAGAACCTCTTCCTGGTGTCGCTGGCGGCTGCTGACATTTTGGTGGCCACCCTCATCATCCCCTTCTCCTTGGCCAACGAGCTGCTGGGCTACTGGTACTTTGAGAAGACGTGGTGTGAGATCTACCTGGCTTTGGACGTACTCTTCTGCACCTCCTCCATCGTCCACCTCTGCGCTATCAGCCTGGACCGGTACTGGTCAGTCACCCGCGCCATCGAGTACAACACCAAGCGGACGCCGCGGCGCATCAAGTGCAGCATCTTCATTGTCTGGACCATCGCGGCCGTCATCTCCCTCCCACCCTTGATCTATAAGGGGGAGAAGAAGGCGGCGGCGGGGGGGCGGCCACAGTGCAAGCTCAATGAGGAGGCTTGGTACGTCCTCTCCTCCAGTGTCGGCTCCTTCTTTGCCCCGTGTGTCATCATGATCCTCGTCTACCTGCGCATCTACCTGATCGCCAAGCGCCGCTCCCGCCCCGCTGGCACCAAACAGGGCTCGGGGCCACCCAATGTCACCCCCCCAACCTCCAGGGACCCCCCGGGGACCTGCCCACCAGCCGACAGGACCTCACTGCTCAGCCCTGAGGAGCTCCCGGCGTCCCCCAGCCCCGGGGCAGGGACGTCCCCACGGGCCGGGGATCGCCCCAGGGACACCTTGGCCACCGGGACGGGGCGGGTGGTGCTGGCCCGTGGGCCGCTGGCACTGAACCCGTGGCGGAGGAAGACTCAGCTCAACCGGGAGAAACGGTTCACCTTCGTCTTGGCTGTGGTCATCGGCGTCTTTGTCCTCTGCTGGTTCCCCTTCTTCTTCCTCTACAGCCTGGGTGCGCTCTGTCCCCACCGCTGCAAGGTCCCCGATGGCGTCTTCCAGTTCTTCTTCTGGATCGGGTACTGCAACAGCTCCCTCAACCCCGTCATCTACACCGTCTTCAACCAGGACTTCCGCAGGGCCTTCCGCCGCCTCCTCTGCCGCCGCCGCGCCCCGACGCCCTGGTGAGGGGCTCTGACCCCCGTCCTCCTCCTCCTCCCCCAGCTGCACTCGCTGCCCGCAGCACCCCCGGGGTTTGGGTGCCCCCAAGGTGACGATGGGGTCCCCTGTCCCCTTCTCTCCCCACATTTCCCACGGGGATGGCTGGGGGGGGCACATGCCACCACCCCTGTCCCCAAGCCCGGTGGCATCCTGGCAGCCGCCCCCACATCCAAAGCGGCACCGCGGCCTTTTAACAATAAAAGATATTTTGTAGTAAGAAAAAATGTCACTTTTTGTCAAGGAGGGCAGTGGGCTGAGGGGTGTTTGTGTTCCCCCCCGGTCCCAGGGGACTGTTGGGGACAGGAGCAGTGGCCCGTGACAGCCAGCAACGGGAGGAATTTTTTCTGGCGGAGCAGGAACATGATGTCTGGGGGCGGGGGGGGGGGTGTGGTTATTTATGGCAGTGCCCGGGAAGGAAGAAATAATGATAATTCAAGGGAAAAAAAAAAACCAAAAAAATCCTGCAAGTATAAATCTCTGCAGCTGCCACCACCGGCCCTGGGGACGTTGACCCCTGCAGGGGGACAGGGACAGAGTGCGGCCTCGGGGGGCCCTGCTGGGGTGGGGGTTCGCGGGTGTCTCGTATAGGGTTGTGCTGCCCACCCGGGGTGAGGGTGATGCGTGTCAGGGGCTGCAGGGGGGGGTTGCGGGCTGTGACCCACACCAATGTGACCCACAGCACGGTATCGTGACCCGGCCGGGTGTAACCATGGGTCACAGTGGAGCATTGTGACCCACGCTGAATGACAGTGTGTCGCCACCCACACCCACAGCAGGGTATCGCGACCCACGCTGCTGTGTCATGACTCACGACAGCCTGTTGTGACCCACAGAGGTGTGTTGTGACTCACCCTGCTGTACCGTGACCCACGGCGTGCAGTGACCCGCACCGGGGTATCGTGACCCACACTGGTGCATCAGGACTCATGATGGTGCAGGGTGACCCACACCAGTATGTAGTGACCCACGCCAGTGCACTACGCCTCACGCCGGTGCCCCATCCCCATCGCCAGTGCCCCCCGTCGCTGGGGGACATCGCCCCTCTGCAGTGGCCCCATCTCCTCTCCCCACGGCAGGACTTCACCCTGTCCCCAGCCGCCGGCCGAGCCCTCGGGCAGCCCGTTCTCAGCCCGGCGGGGCCGGCGGCCACTGGGAGGATGCTGGGGGTGGGAGAGGTCATGCGAACAGGGCTGGGGCCGTGGGGCTGTGCACGCCGAGCCCATGGCCCGCCGCCAGCCCGGCCTCCGGCGGCCGGACCTGCTCCTGGCCCCCAGCACCACGTCCCGTAGCAGCTCCTCTGCCCCACGGCTGCGCTTGCATTGGCTGCTTCGCACCCCACAGCATGGGGGGAGATGTGGGGCCGGCGTGGTCTCATTGGGTGTGGGGGCTGTGGGTCTGGGCATGGTGTTGTTGGGGCTGGACGTGGCCCTGTGGGGCTGAGCATGGTCCTATGAGTCTGGGCTGTCCTGGGGGGCTGGGCATGGGGCTGGGGGGCTGAGCACGGTCGTGTGGGGCTGGGTATGGTTCTGTGGGGCTGGACATGGTCCTGTGGGTCTGTGTAAAGTCCCACAGGTGTCCAACCATGGTCCCATGAGGCCTGTCCCCAGCAGGACCCACTCCCCCCAGCCCCCAGCGCTGCCCCCCCAACCCTCTCCCCCCACTGATCCCCCCAAAACAGCCCGCGGGTTGCCATGGTGATGTCTTAATCCAACACCACCCCCCCCCCCCCCCCCCCCATTATCGCTGCCAGGATAATTGCCATCCCCTCGTTAGTGCTGGGGAAGCGCCGGGAGGGGTTAATTAAGACAAAATATTAATTGTTGAGGTCTGGTTTTCACCTGGGGTGGGGGCAAGGGTAAGGCTCAGGACCCAAACTGGGTCCAGTGTGGAGACACTGCCTTAAACGGGTGTTGCGGGGAGTGTGGATGATGCTGTGAGGTATGATGAGTTCTTGCCAGGGCTCAGCCTCCTTCCGCCAGGGCTTGCCCCTGGTGCTGGGCTTTTAATTAATACTGGTTAATTATATGATAAAATATCATAATAATACAACAGACTTGCCCAAACCCTCAGCGCCGGTGCCTGGGACGATCTTTTATTTTATTTTTAGGGTTTTGACAAAATTTGGCCACTTTCGCTGGCGGAGGAACGTCAGACGTGAAAGCGGAGGGGGGAGAGCCAGGGGGGAATTATTTCTTGACAGGGAAAAAATGCACATTCCCATTCAAATATTTAAAAATAAGGCGCTGGGAGCGGCCGCAAAAGCTTTTTATTTGTGTTTTTGTTTAATGGCAGAGCAATAAAAGCCGGGAAGGAAAGACGCAGTAACCATAGCCACGGCGGCAGCCCATTTACACTTAAAATATTTCAAAATTTAAAATAAAAAAAAAAATGGGTCAGGTCTTCCCTTTTTGGTGCTATTTCAAAGGGTTTCTGGGTGATGCAGCGTGAAGATGCTTTGCTGTTATTGGGGTCCCCCAGAAAGCCAGAAAAAAAAACAGGAAAAAAAGTGAGAAAAAGCCAGAAAAATGGCAAAGGGGCCTGTTTTTGGTGAAGACAGGCTCAGGGCCGGCGGGATCCAGCCAAAACGCCCCCCTCCCCCTACTTCTTGCCCCCTAAAATCTCCCCAAGCCCCACGAGTACTGCAGCAGCCTTCCCCCATCTCCCTCCTCTTCCCTTCCAAGTAAATAAGGTTTTTTCTTTTTTTTCTTACGTTTTTCCTTTTTGATTCTCTTCCCCCCCCCCCTTTTTTCTTGTCTGTTTTTCCCCTTTTTTCTTGTCTGTTTTTCCCCCTTTTTCTTGTCTTTTCTTTTTTTTTTTTTTTCCCCTTATTATTTCCCTGCCAGAGGACGATTAAGGGATAAAAGCTCTCAGCTGCACTTAAAGGCAGATTAAAGGAGGAGGGAAAGTGTCAGCCCTGGCAGGTGAAAAACGTTGCCTTTTTTGGGGTGTTTTCAAGCAGATTCATCCCATTTGGGCTCCCTCGGTTCCTTGCTGTCTCCTGGAGTTTTTTGAGGTCTGGAGGGCTGGCTCTGAGGGTGACAGGGATGGGGGCTGGGATGGTGGTGGGACACTGGTGGGACTGGTGTTCCTTGGGGTGACCGGGGATGGGGGCGGTAGGGAGCGGGGTGGAGGCTGGTGGCCCTGGGGGTGGTGGGGACCAGGGATGGGGGTAGGACACCATGGTGGGGCTGATGTTCTTTGGGATGATGGGGACAAGGGGTGAAGGCTGATGGCCCCGGGGATGGTGGGGAAGCGAGATGGGGACCAGGAATGCGGGGCTGGTATCTTTGGGGGTGGTGGGGACCTGGGATGGCGAAGAACTGTGGGATGGAGAACTGTGTCCAGTTCTGGGCTCCCCAGTTCAAGAAGGACAGGGAACTGCTGGAGAGGGGACAGCAAAGGGCCACCAAGATGATGAGGGGACCGGAACATCTCTCCGATGAGGAAAAGCTGAGGGATTTGGGGCTTTTTAGTCTAGAAAAAAGATGACTGAGGGGGGATCTTATCAACACTTATAAATAGTTAAAGGGTGGGTGTCAGGAGGATGGGGTCAGACTCTTCTCAGTGGTACCCAGGGACAGGACAAGGGGCAACGGGCACAAACTGGAACACGGGAAATTCCATCTCAACGTGAGGAAAAAACTTCTCTACTGTGAGGGTGGCAGAGCCCTGGCACAGGCTGCCCAGAGAGGTGGGGGAGTCTCCCTCTCTGGAGACATCCCAAACCCGCCTGGACGCGTTCCTGTGCCACCTGCTGTGGGTGACCCTGCTCTGGCAGGGGTTGGACTGGGTGATCTCCAGAGGTCCCTTCCAACCCCTGCCAGTCTGGGATTCTGGGATAGGGACCAGGGATGGGGAGCTGATGGCCCTGGGGGTGTTGGGGACCTGGCATGGGATTAACGTCACCAAGAGTGACCAGGACCTGGGATGGGGCTGGGACCCTGTGATGGTGCTGAGACAGATGGCCCCAAGGGTGATGAGGAACCTGGGGAGGGGCTGGGACCCCAAAATGGAGCTGGGATTGATGTCGCCAGCGGTGATGGGGACCTGGGATGGTGATGGAGACCAAGGATGGGGGGGCTGATGGGGACATGGGATGGGATCCCACGATGGGGATGGGACCAGGGGGACCAGGTACAGGGGCCTGATGTCCCTGGGGGTGTTGGGGACCTGGTTTGGGTGTAGGACACCATGGTGGGGCTGGGGTTGGTGTTCCTGGGAGTGTTGGGTCTTGGGATAGGGAGCAGGGATGGGGGGCTGGTGTTCCTAGGGGTGCTGGGAACCTGGGATGGGACCCTGTAGTGTGGCTGGGGCTGATGTTCCTTAGGGTGATGGCGACCAGGGATGGGGATGGGGACCAGGGATGGGGGACTCATGTCCCTGAGGGTGACGGGGTCTTGGGCTGGGGCTGCCATCCCCAGAGGTGGCGGGTACGTGGGGTGGGGGTAGGACCCTGTGGACTTATGTCCCCGAGGTCAAAGGGGCTTGGAATGGGGACCAAGGATTGGTGGGCTGGTGTCCCCAGGCATGTCAGGGACCTGCGGTGGGACCCCATGGTGTTCCCGGGCCTGAAAGCCCTGAGTGTGTCAGGGGCCTGGGCCGGGACCCCGTGGTGGGGCTGGGGCCGGTGTCCCCGGGGGTGTGGGGCACCGCCATGGGGACCCGGGGGGCGACAGGGGTGGGGGACACGGCCGGGGGGCGGCCATGCCCGGGCCGGGCCGCCCCTGGGCCGGGCGCGGCGGGGGCGGAGCGGGCGGCGCGGCCGGGCCTGCGGTGGGTGAGAGCGGGGACGGGGGACGACCAGCAGGCCCTGTGGGGCGGTGGGGCTTGTTACCCCCCACCCCGGGCCGTGTGGGGCCCGGGGGGTGTGTGTTAGCCCCCTCACAAGGCCCTGCGTGGTGTGTAGGGCCCGTGTGGGGTGAGCTGGCACCCCACAGGCCCTATCGGGTGTGTGGGGTCTGTTATCACCCCCGAAGCCCACGGAGGGTGTTCCCTGCCAGCATCCCCCTCCGAGCAACCCAAGCCTTCCAAAATAAGCCTTTCTGCTCATTTCTGGCTTTTTTTTTTTTTTTTTTTCCCCCCCAGGACCCTCGAGCACCCAGCTCCTCTTCTCCCTGGTTTGGGGACGTCCCCTCACCCCAACCCCACGCTGGGGTCCCCAGCGCCACCCCCGCCAGAGGTAAGTGACTCCCTGGGGACAAGGACAGGCACCAAGGGGACGCTGCTATCCCCAGACAAGGGGGGACACCCCTGTCCCCCATGCCACGACCACCCCCCAGTAAATCCGGCCGCAGCTTCGCCCTAGGGGGGGTTCCCAGCACATCCCAAACCTCGCTGGGGCTTCCTTCCCTCCAGCCTCGCTTTTCTTTACCCGCTCCCCACACCCCTCCGGCAACATTTTTAAAAACAAATTCTTTTTGTTTTCCTCCCTCCTCTCTTTTTGGAGAATAAAGATTCCTTAAAATTCCTTAAAACCACCCTGTGATGACTAGACATGATTTAAAAGCCCCGAACACCTTGGGGGGGGGGGCTCTGGTGGAAGCAGCTCCTCTCCTCTGGGTGTGTCCAGGCTGGTGTGGGGGGGCTGGGGCCGGGTGGGGGTCGGGATCCCGGTGGTTCGGGGGTTTTGGGTGCAGATTGGCATCTCCATGCCAGGGGGAGGAGGATGTGGGAGGAAAAAGTCAATTGTAGCAGCACTGGAGCTCAATTATGAAGAACAAATTCTTTCCCCCAGGGTTTTTGGCGCGTTGGTTGCTGGGTTGATGTTTTATTTTATTTTTTTCCCTTCTCTTTTTGCGCTGTAAACCATCCATTTCCCCACCAAGGAGCAGGTCCCTTCCCTGCAAAGTGGGGAGAGGGGTGCCTACCCCTCCACACCCCCGAGCAACCTGCGGCTCCCGTCTTGCGTCGCCCTGTTGCCGGCAGCTCTGGTTATGGGGATGGGGGGCTGCGCGGTCCAGCGTCTCCCCGCCTCTCGCTGACCCCCTCTTGCCCGTGTGCCCCCAGCTGAGCTCCGGGGTCTTGTCCTGGATGCATCCCCAGGGGGTCATCCCTGCACCGAATGCCCTGCCCAAGCCCCGCCCGGGGTGCTGATCCCACCGGACCCACGTCCCCACGCTTCTCCGATGACCCAAATGTAGGTGACTCCTCAGCCAGGGAGGGGGGAGCCATCTGGAGTCTCCCCTTGGCAGCAGCCCCTTCCATCCCAGACAAATTTTCTGTCTTTCTCGCCAGTAACGGGACTTCTCCCTGCAGTGCGAGTGTGTTTTGGGGAGCATTCACTGACATTTGGTATGTCCAGGGTGAGCAGGGTTTGTGCCATCCCTCCCTCCCCCTGTCTGTCTTTCCTTCCTCAGATGAAAAACTCGGTCTGCGATTCGGGGCAGAAACTGGAAGTTTTCATCCCTTTTCTGGGCAAGTACCGTCCATTCTCAGGGCGTTGCTGCCAGACCTGTGCCCCGAAGAGCTGGGTAAGAGCGTGGGGTCCCTGGGTGCTGGTGAAGGGGACAAGCCCCATCTGAAGGGTCTTGTGTGCCTGGGAAGAGGGCTGGGGGCTGGAGCGGGGCAGGCGCAGCTGAAGCCTTCCCCCCTTGTTCAAAGGCTTTTTCTTTCCAGGATGGATTCTACCACAAGCATCTCTCCTCTCTTGGCTTCCGTGATGCCATCCGGGTGACGGAGGAGGACACACGGTGAGGACGGGACGAGCTCTGTGCTGGGGAGTGCTGGGCAAACCACTTTTTTTTCCCCAGGTTTTTGTCCAAATCTCCATGGAGATCCCTTCCCCTGCTGTGCAGGAGTGTGGGGACACCTCTCCATCATCCTTGCTCCCTGATTAGTCCAAAAAGGAATTACATTAATTATATTTTCAACGACTGGAAGACGCATCTCCAAGTGCAGAGCATTAATAACAGTAGAGGGGTGAGGGCTCGGTCTGTTCCTTGGTTACTGTCACACTCGGGCTGGGAGGAGAAGTCAGAGTTGAGGATTTGGGGTTGTTTCTTTTTTTAAACAGTACTTGATGCTGTTGGGAAGAGCTTGCCGGGGGGGCTGGGGATGTTTTCGTTCTTTGCCCTGGCTTCAGCACAAGGACAAGCTCACGCACACAGCCCTCGGAGCCCCTGGGGAGAGGCAAAGTGGCCTCGTCCCTGACCCCTCCTGCTCTTCCTCCTCCCCGTGGGCCTCAACACTGGACCTCAGCTGGTGTCCACCAGCCTTTCCCCCGGCCCAGGAGCTGATGTGGAGCCCAGGAGCTGTTTCCTTGCCAAACACCCGATGTATTTTTTGTTCCGGAGGTGCTGGACTCCTTCGGTTCCTCTCGCCTTTTCAGAGTGGTCCCTGGTGGCTTAGCAATTTTGCACTGTATTTTTCCAAATCGGATCATTATACTCCATTCAGCTTGAAATATCCCAGCTCCAGCTTTCAAACTCTGAATAATTCATCTCCACTTACAGCGACTCGGGAGTTGCGGAATGGGTAAAAAGAGCCCGATCATGGGATCTGAGATCACGAGCAGAAAGACAAAGGTCTGAAGCTCCCGTGTCCCTTTCCAGCCACCCGCAGCCCTTTCGCTGCATTGCCACACACTCTGCGATACCTAAAACCTCGGTTGCCCCCTGTTTTGGTGCTGCCTAGCTCTGATTTGGGGGCAGATTTGGAAAATTTCCCAATTTGGGACATCTGCAGCATCCCCTGCGTGTTTCTAGTGATTGCAGGTTTCCTTGGGACAGCACTGCAAGGACCGGGGTGGCCTAGAGCATCACTCTGCTGCTGCCTTCGTTTTCCCAGCTGTAAAATGGGGAGGAAAAAAAAATCTCAAATTCTGGCAAAGGCCCAGTCTGAGGGAGGCCGAGCGCCCTGGAAAAGCCTCTAACCACCGAGACATGGCTGTCTGTCTCCCTGCCCAGGTACCGGGGCTGGCTGGTCCGAAGAGTCTGTGGTTTCCTTGCTGTCTGGGACTGGAAAGTTCCTGCGGACACCCCCAGAGACCTCCCGGCCAGGATCTGCCGCAGCAGGAGGTAGGTGGGAGCAGCTGGAAGGGCTCTCCAGGGTCACCTTCACTCCAGGAAGGACCCGGGTCCAGCAGCATCGTCCCTCAATCCTGCGGGATCCCGTTCGGTTGCTGGAGCGAGGGTTGCGCTTGTCTGTGCCCGGTGGAAGGGAAATGTGCCAGCTCCGCCTCGCTGCTGTGCCCTTCCCAAAAACTCATCCCCAGGAAGGGGCTTTGCAGCTGCCCCCTCCCGGTCTCAGCACCCCCAAAAAGGGGCTGGTGCCCCGGCTTGGTGGGGAACCAGCTCTCCCATCTCCGGGCTCTGCCCCAAGACACTGCCGAGGCTCTCCTGATCTTGCCCCATCCTGGGTGATGTGGCCTTGTCAGGCAACTGTCACCTAACTTCTCGTCATCGCTAATTACACAGCAGGAGGCTGGCAACCAGTACACTGTAATTACTGTAATGCAGAATGCTTTTTAATCCCTCACTCTGCCTTGTGCTTCCCTCCTCCTCTCCGTCCCCTTTTCCCAGGGTACGGGACGTTGCTACTGGCTGGTCCGGTGGCTCGAGAGGGGACAGCACATCCCACCGGCGGTGGAAGGAGAAAATACTCGAGATCCTGGCTGAAATCCAGGCCCCGCTCTCCCTCCTCATGCTGAGGTCTGCGCTCCCTCCCCGGGGAGGGTTGTGGGTGCGGATCCCCCTTCACGAGCACCTCCCACCTCCTCCTGGAGGGATCCCGGTTCCTGGCTGGGGCATTCCCAGTCCCTCTCCTCCACTCCAGGTCTCTCCCACTCTTAATTTGTATATTAAGCTCCTTCAGATGGGCTTTGAGCTGTGGTTCCATGCCTGGATCCCACACGCCATCCTTTCAGGGAGATGCAGGTGGATTGTTTTGGGGATGCGTGGGGATCCTTTGAGGGATGCACCTGGATCCTTCGGGGGACACGTGTGGAGAGCCCAGGGCTACACGGCAGGGAGGGCAGGCCCATGGGGTCCCGCACAGCTCCCTGGGGATATTTCCCCCAGATCCTTCCAGGGAGCTGGAATCTGACACTGGAGTGGAGAAGGGAGAGAAGGGGGAAAAAAAACAAAACAAAACAAAAAAAACCCCCACAACACTGGGAGGATGGAAATCAAAGCAAAGCAAAAGGGAACTTCTCCTTTCTCTCTCCTCTTTTTTCTTTTTTCCTCCTGTCATTGAGAAATTGGCAATTAAAGGTTGCATTGTAGCCTAATTGCTTGTCTGATTGAGCTGTAATAAAAGAACCCTCTGAGCAGTCTGAAGTATTTAAAGGGAAGAAATTATCCAGGGGATAAAAGCGTTCGGATCCTTCTCGTAAACAGCGTGCGGGAGGACGGGGAGATGGAGGGGTAATTGACTTCAGCTTTTGTTGCCAGGGGGAGAAGGGGGTGGTCTTGTCACATCCAGCCTTTAATGTTTTAACTTAATTTATTATAAAGCTGTTTATTTGCTTTATGGGAGCTGAGAAGTGACATTTCGAGTCGAGCTGTCTCATGCAACCCACTTTTCTGCCTGGGTGGGGAAACTGAGGCAGAGCAGGTGGCCTGGAGCAGGTCTCGGGGGGGTCTGGGGGTAGCCCCGGCCCCTGCGGGGTTGCTCACTTGCTCATTTTCCTGCAGGCTGTGCAACTGGGCTCTGCTCAAGCTCCTGAACCGCCTCTTCCTCGGCGTGCAGCTCCACCGAGGGCAGCTGGAGATGGTGCTGAGGGCTGCCAGGATGGTAGGGAGTCCAGCCAGCCGCTCTCGCCCCATGCCTCGCTGCCGGCACGCCGAGTGCTGAGCCCTGGCCGCCTTCCTTGCAGCCCAATGTGCCGCTGGTTTTCCTCTCCACCCACAAATCCCAGCTGGATGGGCTGCTCCTGACCTTCCTCCTCTTCTCCCAGGGGCTGGGGGTGCCCAGGGTGACAGTGGGCAGCCAAGCCTGCAGCCCTCGCCTCCGGTAAGGCACGGGGATGCTGGTGTGGGGCACTCACAAAGCCCTGCAGCCATGGTGGGGAGCTGGGGGGACCCAGCCCCATGCAAGGTGGGTACCCCTGGTGGCTTCTTTCCCCCACAGAGCCTTGCTCGCCCGCCTGGGAGCGATTTTCCTGCCTTCAAGGATGGAGCAGGGGCCAAGTGACCAGGAGGAGGGGCTCCTGGGGGCTGTCCTGGCCACGGTACGTCCTGCCCGAGGTGTCGGGAGGGATGAAACATCCCCCCAAGCTCCAAAAGCACCTGGCAAAGGTGTTCAGGGGTGTCTCAACTGCAGGCTGGCCGAGGCGTGTGGCTGTGCGATGGGTGCTGGCAGCTCCCGTGCATCTCTGGGGTGCTGACGGTGCCCCCCAGCCTCACGCCGTCTCCCCCCCCAGTACGTGGAGGAGGTGCTGAGGAGCCGCCAGCCTCTGCTCATCTTCCTGGAGGAGCCCCCTGTTGCCCTGCGCCTCTCTGCCCCTGCCCAGCAGTGGCTGGCCATGGTGTACCGAGCCGTGCGGGATGGCGCTGTCCCCGACGTCCTCCTGGTCCCTGTGGGCATCGCCTACGACGTGATCCCCGGCGGTTCGCAGCAGGAGGGAACGGTGAGAGGTTTTGCCCACCTGAATCGCCAGGTGCGTCCCCGGGGAGCGGCCCTCACCTCCATCATCCCACTAATGCTCTGGTCCCCTCTCCTCCCAGCACGGCGCGCGACCCCTCGGCCTCGGCACTTGCCTCTGGGCAGCGTGTGGGGCCCCGTGCTGGAGCCGCGGCTGCGCCCGGGTGGACTTCGCCCAGCCCTTCTCCTTGCAGGTACAGCAGCGGGGCTGGCAGCGGGGGATCCTGGCCGGCCCCGGAGGGTTTATTGCCACGATGGTTGCTGTGCAAACCCCTGCGGGGTGGATGGAGGGATTTGGGGTGGATCTGGTGTTGTCCAGGGGATCCAGTGAAGGTTTATTGCCGTGATGGTGGCTGTGCAGCCCCCTGCGGGGTGGATGGATGGGCTTGGGCTGGATATGGTGTTCTCCAAGGGATCTGGTGGTGCCCAGGGCATCCATTGAGCCCAGCACCGGGGAAGCTGGGGGGGCAATGGGGCGGTGCTCATGGGCCCTGGGGACCCAAGGGATGAAGTCTGCTCATTGGTGCCGAGGGCTGTGAGCACCAACAGGCTGGATTTGTCCTCCTTCCCAGGAGTTTGTGGCCAAAAACCTCGTTGGACAGAGCTGCAGGGGGAAGCAGCTGGAGGAGCTGCTGCTGCCCACCATCCTTGGCACGTGGTAAGCAGGCACCAGGCATCAGGGCAGCATCTCACCCCCCACACCTGCACCCGGCCCTGCTTTCTCACCCCTCTCGCTCCATTTTCTCCAGCCCCAGCCAGCTGGACGCCAAGGCGACAGAGATTTGGAGTCGCGGCCCCGCGACGGCCACTGGTTTAGGGGTAGAAGAGGAAATATTGGTGACCAAGCTGGGCCTGCACTCCCTGAGCGGTGAGGGGGTCCCATTGGGCTCGGGGTGGGGAGGCTCATAGCCCAATGGCTAACAAGCGTCTCTCCCATGCCTTGCAGATGGCGTTGCCTGCTCTGCCGTCATGGCTGTGGGGATCACAGCTGCACTGCTGTTGCACAAGCACCGAGAGGTGAGACGAGGAGGTGTCCAGGTTTCTCTTCCTTTGGAGCAAGATTTCTAGAGCCACCCAAAGGACCAGCTCATCCTCCTCTTCCTCCAGGGTGTTTTCCTCTCCCGGCTGATGCGGGACTTCGCCTGGCTGCTGGAGGAGATCCTGCTGCGCCAGCGCGATGTGGGCTTCTCGGGGCAGCTGCATGTCCTGGTGCAGCACAGCCTCACCCTGCTCCGAGCCCAGCTCACCCTCTACCACCTTGCCCCCATTGGTGATGTCCTGGTGGTCCCTGAGGCCTCAGCGGTGGCCCTGAGGGAGCTCGGCCACCACAGTGCTGCCATCCTGCCTGTCTTCGCCAGCGAGGCAGTGGGAGGTGAGGAGCGAGGTATGGAGGGGGGAGGATCGGTGACACCAGGGATTAGTGACACGGGGGGAACTGGTGACGCCACTTTCCCGGCAGCCTGTGCCATCCATGCCTTGCTGATGGAGATGCTGCCCTTCCTGGGGGTGACTGTCGGACCCTCCAGCATCGTGCTCAGCCAGGACGAGCTGCTCCGCAAGACCCTGGAGCTGCTCCTGCTGCTGCCCCTAAATCTCCTGGGGCTCCAGGTAGGGGCTGGCAGTACGGGGTGGCACTGCCATCACGTGGAAGTGGCCTGTCACCGCTGCCTGCCTGGCAGGGGGGAGTCCATCCCCTTTCCTCCTCTCCCCCAGCCCTGCCAGTCCCTGGACTGCCTGAGCCAGGACATCGTGGACAAGCTGCTCCTCTGCGGACTGCTGGAGGCTGAAGAGGTGGGTGCCCCCCCAGGTCCCCTTTCCCACCCGGGGGGACAGGCAGCTCAGCCCTCGCTGCACCCTCCGCTCCTGGCCGGGAAAGGGATGTGGGACCAGGGTTGCTGTGGGGGGACGGGACGCTGGTGAGGTGGCATCAAAGGTGAGGTGGCACCCGGCTTGTCCCCGCAGCCGGAGAGTGAGCGCTGGGTCTGCGACTTGGCCCCGTGGCCCTTCTGCAGTCGGCGGCCCTGGGTAGGGATGGACTTCACCGACAGCGACAGTGACAGCCAGGACGAGGTCCCTAAGCGCTGCTTCAAGGTACTGGGGGTGTCCCCCTCACTGCTGCCGTGGCAGGGTGAGGCCAACCTCCCCAATCTCGGGCTTCCCCCTGCCAGGTCAGTGAGCCCCCGGACTCTCCCGGCCTCCTCCTCTTCCTCTGCCAGCTCCTGCGCCCCGTGCTGAGGACCTATGCCCGAGCCGTGGCTTTCCTGGACCGACCCAGCTGGCCCCAGCCCGGTAGGACCCCCCTGCGGGGTGGGCAACCGTTTCTCCACCCACACTAGCCCCTCCCTTGGTTTGGCTTTTGGGGAAACTGAGGCACAGACGAAGCTCCCTTGCAGTCCTGGCTCTGCACCGGGACCGGAGAGGGGCTGTGCCCCGCCAGGAGCTGGGATCTGACCCCCCCCTCTGTGTCCCCAACCCCAGAGCCAGCCTACATCGAGGCGCTGCTGCAGTTCCTGAGCAAGGAGGATGCTTTCGGTGAGTCGGGGTGGGGGAAAAATGGGGTGTCAGCACCCCTCCAATCCAGGCCATGGGTGCCCGGTGGCGGGATGCGGGTGACCCTTGGGGATTTCTCTCCCTCCAGAGCACCCAGACAGGAGCCTGGCCCTCAGCTCCCTCCAGACCTTCAAGGAGATGGGGGTAAGCGTGACTGGGCTCTGCCAGCCCCCCCCAGCCCTCAAACCGGCCCCCAAGTGATGCCCCTCTCCCTCCCCAGGTGCTGGAGGAGGTGTGGACCCCCGCTGGCCCCCTGCTCTGCCTCGCCCAGCCCTTCCAGTCCAGTGACAGCCGGGGCAAGCTGGAGGCCTTCATCCAGCAGTTCACCCAGCTGTAGCTGCTGGTGCCACGCCGGTAAAGCTGGGAGACACCGATAAAGCTAGGAGCAGGTACCGACCCGCCTCGTGCATTTATTGACCGGAGGGGAAGGTTAAGGCAGTTGAATCGGGGTGAGATTTGGCATCTCCGTCTTCACACCACCTTGTTGCAGATGGTGCCCAGCTCCTCGATCTCACACTGCACCTCGTCGCCTCTCTGCGAGGGCCAGGGACACACTGGCACGCCTTGCCCTTTTGTGTCCCCTTGCCCTTTTGTGTCCCCTTGCCCTTTTGTGTCCCCGCGCTGCCACCTCCGCCTTATTTTGAGTCCCCCCGCCTTTCCCTCACCTTAAGAAACACGGGGGGCTTCCGAAAGACCCCAACTCCAGGAGGGGTTCCTGTCAGCAAGATGTCCCCGGGGACCAGCGTGACGAACCTGGGGGCGACGGCAGGGGTCAGGGGTGGCCCCCCCGCTCCCCTGGGGAGCAGTGCCACCCTCACGGTGTGTGTCCCCCTGTCCCGGCCCCTACCGGGAGACCCAGGCGATGAGTGTGGGCAGCCTGAAGACGAGCTGGCTGGTGTTGCTGTCCTGCATCACCTGCCCGTTGACACTGCAGCGGATTCTCAGGTTGTGGACATCTGGTGGGGACAGAGGGGACATGTCACGCTATTGGGGGGACATGGGGCCAGTGCTATGGGACCCCCGCCACCCTGAACACCCCCGTTGGGACAAACATGGGTGCTTTTGGGCAAATGTGGTGCCTGCTGGCTCCTGTGTTAGCCAGGAAAGAGCCCCTGTCCCGTCCCCATCCTGTCCCTGTCCCGTCCCCACCTGCCACCGCCTCCTTGGTGACTAGAGCCGGCCCCAGGGGACAGAAGGTGTCGAAGGTTTTTCCTAGCAGCCACTGCCTCCCATTCCTCCTCATCTGCCAGTCCCGCGCACTGATGTCATTGGCCACTGTGAAGCCCACGACATGGTCCATCGCCGACGACTCCTGGAGGGGTGACAACGGGGACCTGCTTAACCGGGCAGGGGACAGGCGCCGAGGAGGGGTACGGCCGGGGGCTTACCTCGATGTGCCGCCCCTCCTTCCCGATGACGGCGGCCAGCTCCACCTCCCAGTCCACCTCCTGGGGGGGGAAAAAGGGGGTGCTGGAATAGGGCTGCACCCTCCAGGGTGGGCTGGGGACAGAGCGGGGGTGGGCAGTGATTCTCACGCTGCTGTCCTGGGGGTGCACGATGTCATCGAAGGGGCCGATGATGGCGCTGGGGAACTTGCTGAAGATGATGGGCTCCTTGGGGACGCTGACGCCCTGCTCCCAGCAGTGGTCGCGGTAGTTGAGCCCCACAGCGATCACCTTCTGCGGGTCCCCCACGGGCGCCAGCAGCCGCACCGTCCCCCGCGGCACCCGGTGATGCCCTGACTCCAGCGCCCTGACGGGTCACGGAGGTCGGTGGCGGGGCTGGCGGTGGTGATGGTGCCGCCGATGCCGCCAGTGCGGTATCACCCACCTCTGTGCAGCCGCCAGCGCGGCGGGGCCCATCTCCAGGAGGGCGCGCGTGGAGCGGGGCAGCCCCGGCTCAGCCGCACTCAGGTCCAGCAGGGCCCCCCCTGGACCCTCCTCCAGCCCCAGCCGGGGCTCGGCGCCCCCAGGGCCCCGGAACCGCACCAGCCGCAAAGCCCCCGCTGGCCGCATCCCCCCTGCGGGGGACAGGTCCTTGGGATCCAGCACCCAGGGGATCCCGGCACCCCCCCCGGGGCGCTGGGGCCCCCCAGCGGGTGGATCCCTGGGGGCAAGGAGGGAGGGGAAGGGTCAGATCCTGGTGCAGGAGGGATCCTGGAGAGAGGGGAGATCCCACTCTGGGGCAGGGATAGGGAGCAGTGGATCCCTCCACTGGGGCAGATCCCTAGTGTGGCAGCAACTCTCCCCCCCACCCCCGGCAGGGAATGGATCCTGGCATAGGACGGATCAGGGGAGAGGGGGATCACCCCAGCACACCAGGGTGGGGGGAGCAGATCGCTGGATCCCATGCATCCCCAACCCGAGGATTCCCCCTCCCCCTGATCTCTCCACCTGCACAGGGGGATCGCTGGAGGATTCCCTGCCGTGGTCCTGCACGGCCCCAGCCCTGGGGGATCCCTCCCCGTCCCACACTCCTGTCCCAGGGATCCCCCTCGCCCTGATCCCACTCAGCCCGATCCCAGGGGACACCCCCCCCCCCCCCACGCACTCACAACCCCAGACCCAGGGAATCCTCCCCCCGATCCCACACAGCCCCGATCCCAGGGATTCCCCCTCCCCCCTGTTCCCAGGGGATCCCCCCGATCCCAGGGATCCCCCTCCCCGCCCCCGATCCCGCTCAGTCCCGGTCCCGGGGATCCCCCCACATACAAGGGGATCCCCCGACCGCGCGGTGCCCTGTCTCGGGGGGGTCGGAGGATCCCAGTCCCACCTACGTCACTCCCCTCTCGGCACGCGCCGACGCTGCGTCGCCCGCGTGAAGGTCCCGCCGCGGCCCCGCCCCGCCCCCCGGGCCGGCCAATGCGAGTGTGGAGGGGGCGGGACCGTGCCGGCGGCGCAGCCAATGAGAGCCAGCAGCGCTCGGACGCACCTCCCCCCGCTGGAGGGGCGGGGCAGCGGCGTTGCTAGGAGACGGGGCGCGGCCGCCATGACAGCGCCCGGCCGCCCTGACAGCGCCGCCATGAGGGCGCCGAGGCCAGTGCCGGCCGGGCCCCGCGGCGGGAGGAAGCCGGGCCCAGGCGGGTGTTTCTAACCTTTATTTCATGGAAACACGCAGTGAGCGAGCGAGCGACAGGCGGCTGTGGAGGGGGGGGGCCGGTCCGGGGGGTCAGGACGGGGACCTGGCTGAGGCGCAGCCTGGCCTCGCCGGCCTATTCGTGAGGAGAAAAAAAGCAGAAATAGCCCAAATAACCCTCCCGCAGAGCGAAACCGCCTCCGCTGCCGCTACCCCGGGGCTTGGGACTCGCCACACCACCTCTCTGGCCCCACTGGGCTGTGCACGGCCCTTGCCTCCCCCTTGGCTCCCCGGGTGGCACATTTAATCCCTAAATCATTGCCATTTGTTTTATTTAGAAAATTAGCCCTCTCTCCTGATACCGCCGGAAGGCAGGGAGCGGCCTAAGTCCCCTTAAGCACTGCATTGGGTGGTGGGGGAGGAGGTTCGTGTGCTTTCAGTTGGCTGTCGGGAGCTGCCATTTCACAGCTGCAGTGGAGACCCCCTCGGCTGGGTGCTCCTGTGGGGGCTCCTGCGCCACACAGGGCAGAGGTAGCCCCGCTGCGGGGTGGGGTGGGGGGGTTCCCCCCAAAATGGGTCTGGCTGGCGGGGTGGGCACTGCCAGGCACCATGCCAGGGGTGGCTTGGGCGGACGAGCCGGTAAAGTCACCCCGTATCTCTTCCTCTCTTGTAACTGGAGTGTCGGGAGTCAGGTGGATTATTTTCTTTCTTTTAACCTCTCATTTTGTTTGAAATAGTAGAAAAAAAAAGTCCCCCTTGGGCGCTGGCGGGGCCAAGCGGGTGGTCCCAGGTTCTAGATCACATTCTCAAAGATCTGCATGGAGCTCATGATGTCCTCATCCTGGATGGGGCAGGAGGGAGAGGTCAGAGCCCCCATCCCCCTCGTCCCCTCCCTCCTGTCCTCACCAGAGCTGTTGTCCCCTGACCCCCTCAGGACATCACTTTGGGACAGGATGAGGAACTTGGGTTCAGAGGCCTGGCAGTGAGGAGGAGGATGGCGTCGATGCTGAAGGCCCCTGCAGTGCTGCTCACCTTCTGGCATGTCTCCAGGAACTCCTCGAACGTCACCACACCGTCACCGTTCCTGTCCATCTTCTGCAAAGGAACAGTAGGGGCTCAGCAGGGATGGCCCCAGCGGCGGTGGCAGCCCCGGCCTGTGACACCCAGGGGGGGTTGGTGGCTGCCAGGAGGGGACGAGGCAGGACGGTGTCACCTGGAAGAAGAGCTCCACATGCTCGGCAGGCGCGCTGTCCTGCAGGGTGGGGTAGGTGCAGCGCCCCATCATGTCATAGATGGACTTCATGATCTCCAGCATTTCCTAGGAGGGGACAGAGCGGGGACTGGGTGACAAGAACCCTCCGAAGGAGGGCACCTTTGTCCCCCAGCACCTGTTTCCCCCATTCCTGTCACTCTGTGGGTGTCCCCTGCCATGCTCCTGGCCCCCCCAGGCCTTGTCCCCCCTTCTGCATGTCACCTCCTTGGTGATGTAGCCATCTTTATTAATGTCGTAGAGGTTGAAAGCCCACTTCAGCTTCTGGTGCACCGTCCCTCGCAGCAAGACGGAGAGGCCAATGACAAAATCCTGCCGGAGAACCACGGCTGTGAGCGGGGACATCCTATGGGCACTGCCAGCACCCCCGGGGATGGACCCATGTCCCCCCAGCTCAGCCATTCGCCCCCCTCCACCGGTGCTGTGGCGCTGCCATCGATCACGGGACGCCCGGGGGATTTTGTTCCTATTGATCCTGTTTCTATTCTGGCTCGCAGCTATTTTAATCACCAGGGTAAAACTGGCGCCGGCTGCCCCTGCCGCAGTGCCCGGAACAATCCCAGTACAGGCTCCCGCCAGCGAGGAGACCCAAGATTTTGGCTGTTGCCACTGCACCGAGCTTTTATCCCCCATGGCATGCAGGCGAGGAGGAGGATGTGATGAATCACACCGCTGGGCACGTGTACAGCCACGCGTACAGCCGGAGCAGCGCGGTGCTGGCGCAGCTTTGCTGGGAGGGAGAAGCTGCGTGTGGGAGCGGCGCTGGGAGCCTCACCTGGAAGCAGAGAGCCCCGTTGCGGTCGGCGTCGAAGGCGTCGAACAAGAAGTGCGCGTAGGTGCTGGCGTCTGCGAGGGGAGGAAGGCGGGAGCCGGTGAAGCCCACATGCCGGGATTGGCATTTTGGCATTTTCCCCGGATACTGGCACCCTCCACTGAACCTCCCACCTCGGGGGTTCCCAACTCACCGCCTTGGGGGAAGAACTGCGAGTAGATGAGCTTGAAGGTCTCCTCATCCACCAGGCCGCTGGGACACTCCTGGGAGGGGAGCGGGCACACGGTGAACCCCGGATCCGCCAACCGCCCCTGCCATGACCACAGTGGGGTGAGGGTGTCCCCCCCCCCCGACACTCACGCTCTTGAAACCACGGTAGAGGGACTGCAGCTCCTTCTTGGTGAACTTTGTCCGTGCCAGCAGCCGCTCCAGCCCCTCGGGTTGGTGCCGGACAGCTGAGAGCTCCAGCTCGGCATCGCCGCCGTCTGCCGGGAGACGCCAGCACAGACCCCCTCGTGGGTCCCACAGCCTTTCCTGCATCATCCTGGGATCTTCCAACCCAGATCCCACCCTACTTAAAACCAAACTCCCCTCCCTGACCCACTGGCAGATCCCAAATCCCCTCGTGCCAGGAGGAAAAGCTGCAGGTTCCGCATCCCAAGGGAGAAGCCGTCCCATCCCGGGGGTTTTTCCCCGCGTCCGCCTCCGGCAGTGTCTCACCCCGGCCCCGCGTAATGCTGCCTCTGCCCACGCCCTGCTGGGCGGAAGGTAATTAATAAATGATGGCTCATTAATAATTCCAGCTTGGGAAGCCCCCGTGGAGCTGTTCTGCGCTGAGATGGGGATATCAGGAACTTGGGGCTGGGAGAGGCTCCACCATGCGCATCGGTAGGGACGCCCGAAAACCCCGGGGTCCCCCGGTGAACCCCAAGCTGGGGGGGTCAGGACTGGGGTCCCCGGTGTCCCATCTCAGGGGTGTTTGGGGGGAATTAGGGGTCCCTGGTGTCCCGTCTTGGGGGGGGTTCAAGGGGTCAGTGGGTGTTGGAGGTCCCCGGTGTCCCACCTTGGGAGTCTTTGGGGGACTGGGGGGGGATTGGGGGTCCCCAGCGTCCCATCTCAGGGGGGAATTGGGGGTCAGGGGCGATTGGAAGGCCCTAGTGTCACATCTCAGAGGAGTTCGGGGTGTTGGCGGGGGATTAGGGATCCCCAGTGTCCCATCTGAGGGGGGGTTGGGGTCAATGCAGGACTTGTGGGTACCCAGTGTCCCGTCTCCAGGGGGTTTTGGGGGTCAGTGTGGGCTCGGAGGCCCCCAGCATCCCCCTCAGGGTGATTTTGGGGTCAGTGTGGGTCGGGGGGGGTCCCCCAATCCCACCTCAGGGGGGTTTTGGGGTCAGCGTGGGTTGGGGGGGGTCCCCCAATCCCACCTCAGGGGGGTTTTGGGGTCAGCGTGGGTTGGGGGGGGTCCCCCAATCCCACCTCAGGGGGGTTTTGGGGTCAGTGTGGGTCGGGGGTTCCCCAGCATCCCCTCAGGGGGGTTTGGGGAGGCCGGGGCTGGCCCAGCCCCCCAGGGAAGGTCAGAGCAAGGCTGGGCCATGACGCGGCAATGCTGGACACCCCGAGGTGGGGTGGGGGGCTGCAAATAAATGAGATTAATTAATTAAAATTAATTAAGGGGGGGGGACATGGAGGGGGTTTACCTTCAGCGGAGATGGGCTCCAGGATGCCAAACTGCTTGAGGACGGCGATGAAGAGGAGGATGACGACGGCCACAGCGCAGAGCTCCATGCCCTGGATGCCCATGGCTGGCGGGGGTGGTCCCTGTGCCCCCCACCCCAAAGCGGGGTGCCGGGGTGGGGGCGAGGAGCCAGTGGCCGCTGGGTGCCCGCCGCGAGCTGGGTGCTGCCGCAGGGCCGTCCCTCCGTCCCTCCGTCCCTCCGTCCTGCCCTCCTCCCTTGGCACGCGCCCATGGCCCCCCCCGCCACCCCCACCATTCCTATTTTTTTTTCCCATATTTTATCCCTTTTTTTTCCTGTTTTTTACTCCCCTTTCCTGCACAGCGGACCCCACCCAGCACTCATGGGTGCCCCCTTCACCCCAGTGAGTGAAAAACCAGCGCAGGCCTTAAAATTGGGTGAAATAAAGGTGGGTTTTGGGCCAGCTCCCTGCCCAAGGAAGAGGCAGGCAGTAATTCTCCCCCCCGCCGCCTCTGGGGGGGGTTAATGGGAGTTAATTAGCGGGAGGTGGCTAACGAGCAGCGTGGGCTGGGGGCATGAGTAAGCAGGGGAGGGAAGGGCTCCCCGGGGACACTGAGGCAGGGGGCACGGGGGGCTGTCCACATCCCCCCCCAGTCCCCACGGCCATCTGTCCCTGTGTCCCCAGTGCCCTGGAGCGGCCTTGTCCCCAAGGCCCCAGGGACATCCCTCCCCATCCCCCGAGGGTGTCGCGTCCGCGTGGTCCTGGGGACATCTGTCACCGGCATCTCGGGGGTGTCCCGTCCCCCTGGGACACCGTCCTGTCCCCCCGGCGTGTCCCTGCTCCCCCGGGCTGTCCCTGTCCTCAGGGACACCATCCCCGGCCCCCCGGGCTGCCCCCAGCCCCCGCTGTCCCCTGTCCCCGGCCCCACGGCCAGTCCTGCTCCCAGGGGGCGGGGCTTATGTACCGGAGGCGGGGCCTGTCACCAAGGGCGGGGCCTGTCACCAAGGGCAGTGCGCGCCCACCGCCCCGAGGGCGTGGCTCAGCCGCACGCTCCGCCCCTCCACTTCCGCTTCCGCCGCCGTCCCCGGAAGCGCCGCCCGCCGCCGCTGCCGCCGCCATGGCCTCAAGGTTACTGCGGGTGAGCGCGGCCCTGCGGCTGCTGCCCGCCGCTGCCGCCCGCGCCGCGCCCGCCCGCCGCCTCGCCGTCCCTGGTGAGCCTGGGGGGAGCGGGAAGGGGGGGCGGCGGCGGAGAGGGAAATGGGCGGGAGGGCGGGCGGGGGGCCGGGGGGGGGGCGAGGCGAGGCGAGGCGGCGGCGGCCTCCCGGTGTGACGGCGGTGCCCCGCAGGCGGCCTGGCCAGCGATGAGGAGCAGGCGACGGGGCTGGAGCGGAAGGTGATGGAGGCCATGAACAAGGGCCTGGTGAGTGCGGGGAGACGGCCTGGGGAGGGGGCGGGGCCTGGGAGGCGGGGGGGGCAGCCCGGGGGGGTGGGATGGGGGATGTTCTGGGGTGGGGGTGGGTGACAGGGACAGGGGGTCCTTGGGGGGTCGGGAAGGGGCTGGGGGGGGCCGGGGCTGCCCCTCCCCCCGCTCATCCTCCCACCCCCCCGCAACCCCCCCCAGGACCCCTACAGCATGTTCCGGCCCAAGCGCTACGCGGGGACCAAGGAGGACCCCAACCTCGTCCCCTCCATCACTAACAAGCGCATCGTGGGCTGCGTCTGTAAGTGTCATAGGCCCCCCCGTGTCTATGTCTCTGTGTCTCTGTGTGTGTGTCCCCGTGTCTTTGTCCTTCTGTGCGTGTCTCCCTCCGCGCCCCCCCCATGTCCCATCCACCCCTCTGTGTGTGTGTTTCTGTGTCGTCCCCTTCCCTGTGTCTGTCCGTCCATAGCCCCATCTGTCCATCTGTTGGGCCCCCCCCATGTCCATGTGTGTCCCCTCCCACCTCCTTCCCTCTGTCCCACCCTCCTCTTCCTCCCCCAGGCGAAGAGGACAACAGCTGCGTCGTCTGGTTCTGGCTGCACCAGGGGGAGGCCCAGCGCTGCCCCTCCTGCGGCGCCCACTACAAGCTCATCCCTCACGAGCTGCCCCACTGAGGGACTCCCTGGACCTCCCAGCACCCACGGAGGGGCATGTGGGTCACACCGACCCCCCCAGCACCCACTGGGCATCGTCTGGGCTGAGCTGAGCCACCCCCACTGTGTATGTCCCCCATAAAGAGTTTGTGTGTGAGACCCCGACTCTGTCTGCGCTGGGGGGGGAGGGGAGCACCTGTGGGTGCCGGGGCTGGGGGGGGAGCACCCGTGGGGGTGAATTCCTAGCTGTTACTGCCCTCATGAGCAGGGAGGGGACACGGAGCAGGGCTGGTGTGTGTCCCCGGGAAGTGTTCATGACCTTGAAGTGTTTTTTGGGGTGGAGGGGCCCCACCATCCCCATCCCTATGCCCTGGGAGCCCTCGGGTGCGTCTGTTGGAGGTCTTGCTGTCCCCCTGGCTGGGGGGCTCCGGAAGCAAGACCTGCTTGGGGACACCCCCCCCATCCCCAAAAGAAGCCCACAGAGGGGGTCACAGCCCCCCTGGACCCTCTGCCCCCCAACTACACATGAGGTGTCCCTCCCAGTGGAGGTTGTGGTTGTATCCTGGGGGGGGCCTCAAGTGGACACTGTTCTCTAGGGTGGCCCCACAAGGTGGCCATGGTGGTGTCCCACCATGGAATCAGAGGCCCCCTGAGGTCCTAGCAGCCCATGTCTCCTGTCCCCTCCTTGCCTGCCACGGCTGTGTCACCCCCGTCCCCTGGGGAAGGGCTCCAGCACCTTCCGGGGTGGGGTGAGGCTGAGCAGGTGCCGTGAGGTGGCTCCTGGCCCTCCCAAGCAGATAGGAGGCCTCAAAATGGGTCCCCCTGGCCACAGAAAGTGCCAGCTCCATGGCCCACTGCTGACCCGTGGTCCCTCCTTCCTGCCCCTGACGGGGGCAGTCACCTCAGCCCAGCCACCTGCAGCTCTGTGGGGCCTTTTGTTGCTCTCCAGGTGGCCCCGGCAGCACCGCTGGTGACTGCGCCTGGTGGCCAAGTCTCTCAGGTGGCGGGGGGTCTCTGGGGAACTGGCTCCATGGGGCAGGACCCCTCCTCCCACTGCCGGGCGGCCCTCGGGGGGCAGCTGGGGGACGGCGGGAGCTCTCGGGGCTGCCTGGTCCTGGGGGGGCGGCAGCGGGGGCCCCAGGAGGTGCTGGAGGCCCCCGAGGGGTCCCGGGAGGCCGCTGGGTGCCCACTGTGTCCCCCCCGCCCACTGCTGATGCGTCGGTGACGCCGGGCGGGTCGGCGATGACCTGGTGTGTTGGCAGGGCTCCGGCCCCAAGGGTCCCCGGGGAGAGCCTGGTTGCTGCCGCATCCCCGGTGTGGTCCCTCCCTCTGCTGACGTTGTCGATGACGCCAAGCTGGCCGGCCATGACGTCATACAACCCCCCGCCCCAGTCCGGAGAGGGCGGGGCTCTCGATATCACCATTTTCCCTCCCCCCGCGCGCGGCCAATGGGAGCCGCCGGCGGCCGTGACTGACAGCGCGGGGGGCGGGGCTCCGGCGGGGGGCGGGGCGGTGGCAGAGGGCGCGCGGGGACGCGGCGGGCGGGGCGGGCGGGCGGTGAGTGCGGCGGTGACGTCACCCCTCTGTCGCAGAGGGGCGGTGCGGGCGCGCGGGGCGCGCGCCGGAAGCGGGGCGGCGCGGGGCGGTGCGGGCGGACAAGATGGCGGACGGGGACAGCGGCAGCGAGCGCGGCGGCAGCGGCAGTGGCAGCGGCGGGTTCGCGACTGGCCGCGGCGGAGGCGGCGGCGGGGCCGGGTCCGGCGGGGGGTCCGGCGGCGGCGGGGCCGGGCCCGAGCAGGAGACGCAGGAGCTGGCCTCGAAGCGGCTGGACATCCAGAACAAGCGCTTCTACCTGGACGTAAAGCAGAACGCCAAGGGCCGGTTCCTCAAGATCGCCGAGGTGGGGGCGGGCGGGTCCAAGAGCCGCCTCACGCTCTCCATGGCGGTGGCCGCCGAGTTCCGCGACTACCTGGGCGACTTCATCGAGCACTATGCCCAGCTGGGCCCCTCCAGCCCCGAGCAGCTGGCCCAGGCCGCCGGGCCGCCGGGTGAGGACGGCGCCGGCCCCGGCCCCCGCCGCGCCCTCAAGAGCGAGTTCCTGGTGCGGGAGAACCGCAAGTACTACCTGGACCTGAAGGAGAACCAGCGCGGGCGCTTCCTCCGCATCCGCCAGACCGTCAACCGCGGCCCCGGGGGGCCGGGAGGCTTTGCCGGGGGCCCCCCCGGGCTGCAGAGTGGCCAGACCATCGCCCTGCCGGCCCAGGGGCTGATCGAGTTCCGCGACGCCCTGGCCAAGCTCATTGACGACTATGGGGGCGAGGAGGACGAGCTGGGCGGGCCCGGGGGCGGCGGGCCGGGCGGCGGGGGACTCTACGGGGAGCTGCCCGAGGGCACCTCCATCACCGTGGACTCCAAGCGCTTCTTCTTCGATGTGGGGTGCAACAAGTACGGCGTCTTCCTGCGGGTGAGCGAGGTGAAGCCGTCCTACCGCAACGCCATCACCGTCCCCTACAAGGCCTGGGCCAAGTTTGGCGGCGCCTTCTGCCGTTACGCTGAGGAGATGCGCGACATCCAGGAGCGCCAGCGGGACAAGCTCTACGACCGCCGTGCCGGACCCCCGGGACCCGGCAGTGGCAGCGGCGCCGGCGACGACTCCGACGGCGACGACGTGGATGACGACTGAGCCCTGAACCCCACCGCCGGCCCCCCCCTTCCCCCCTCGCCCCACATCCAACCCCCCGGGCCCCCCCCTCGTTTCTCCCGATTCCCACCCCCCCGCCCAAAAACCCGCTGCCGGAGAGAGGAACCGGCGTGACACCGACCGCGACGCCGACTGTGTCCTCGCACGCACCCGCCACCACTGTCCCCCCCCAGGACTCTCTGCTTGCCGGGGGGGGGGGGGACACACCTGCATCCCCTCTCCCCTCCCAGCGCTGCCACGGTGCCCCCCCTCACCGAAACCAGCATCGCGGAGCGGAGCCGCCGCCGCACGCCCAGACCCTCGCCGGAGCCCCGCCAGCCGGCGGAAGAGGAGCCAGGCGGGGGGGACGGCGGCAGCAGCAGGAGCTCTCAGAGCGAGGGGGGCTGTATCTGGACCAACGTCTGTGCTCTCTTCTTCTACTTTTTCCTTTATTTTCCTTTTTATTTTCCTTTTTTTCCTCCCCTTTCTTTCCATATTTTTGGGTTTTTTGATTTTTTTGGGATGCAAACTGCTAAACTCCAGGCGCCTGAACTGGAACCCGCACCCAGCTAGTGCGACACTGGCAGGTTCCTGAAAATTAAGGAAGACTTTCTCAGTTTTAGTGATTTTCCGCCCCCCCCCCCCCCCCCTGCCTTCCCCCTCCGGTGCCGGGGGGCGCAGAGGGAGGCAGGTTCACGCAGGCACAAAGCACAAGGAAAACTCGACAGGGCGCATGATCTTCCCCTTGTCTCCGCACCGGACCCATTTCCTTCCTGGGACCCTCGGGCGCCAAAATCCACCCTTTTCTCCTCTTTTTTTTTTTTTCCTTCAGCCTTTCCTCAGTACCTCACGCTGGCGGCTCAGTAGCACCGACCAGACTCTGCACCCCGGCAGCTGGGGGCTTCGGTGTTGGTTTGGGGTTTTTTTAAATTTTGGGGGGGGGTTTGGGGAGGTTTTTTCCTCTCTTTTTTTGTGTTTTTCCCACCTGGCCACGCCGGCTCTGCCACACCAGAGCCAGCAGGGTCTCTCTGGCCATCACCTCTCGTATTAAATGGTTTTTTCCACTCTCAAATGTTTGGGGTTTGGGTTTTTTTTTTTTAAGTTTTGTGTTGGTTTTTTTTTTTTTAATTTTAGCTAAATCAGGTCAATCCTGCGCTTTCCAGAAAGTTGGTTTTTTTTTTTTTAGCCACATTATCCCAGGAACTCTGAACTGAATGGGGTTCATCACTCTTCATTCCAAAGTTTCAGGTCTTCTTGTCTGATGGCTTCTCCAATTTTAGGACTTTTTTTTTTTTTTTTTTAAATTAAGCTTTTTTCCGCTGTTTTCTGGGAGCCTGCACGCGCCCGACCTCCAATCTCTTTTAATTTATTCTCGCAGATCCCGGTGTCTTCCCTCTCTCCGCTCGCTCCGTATTTATTGGGAAGCGAGGAACGGCCGGCAGTGACTCGTCTTCGCGAGGCGATGGGGGGGGGATGCCACCTCCGTCCCCCGCTCACCCCGAAACCCAGCAGAGCCCCGGGGTACGTCGTCTGTCCGTCCATCTGTCAAACCTCATCCCGCCCTTCCCTGCCTACACAGCTCTTTTTAAAGGGATTTTTAAGGCAAATTTCTTCCGTTTATCCCGTTTTTAACTCTTCTCCGTCGCAAAGGACTGGGTTTCCTCACTCACATGGGAGCAATAGTCTTTTATCTCCATGTCCGAACCGCGTCCGTACTGTATTTTGTACCCTAAGGCAGCTCTTTCCAGTGACGTCCTGCTGTATCCACCCGTTGTTCTCGGTTTGGCGTTGGCCGCGCCTTCGGTTCTTTGCCGTGGAGAAAAAACAAACAAACAAACAAAAAAAAAAAAACAACAAAAAATACAAAAATAAACCAACGGAAAACGCCGCGGATGGCTCTGGATCAGGGGAGAGAGCGGCCACCACTCGGCCACCACGGCTCCGCGGTGATGGACTTGCCGGCATTGGGCTGCCGGGAGCCGGTTGCAGAGACGCAGGCGGTACCTCTCCTTTTATTTTTGAAGAGGATCATATATATATATAAATATATATATATATAAAAATATATATATATTTCTTTTTTTTTGGGGTTTTTTTTGGCTGAATTGCAGTGATTTAGCCTTACCTTTCTACTCTGGGGTTGCCGCCGGCCCAGCTCGGCTCTCTGTAGCCGCCTAGGAAATGTGTGGAAGAGGAAAAAGGCAAATAACGCCAAAAAAATAAAATAAAATAAAACCATAAAACCAGGACCCAGCATTCGCTTTGGCAGCCAGAAGCCTTTCTCCTGCCGGAGAAGCGATGTGTTTGTACAGGAACCTTCCGCAGCTCCATTTGACCTTCCAGCACACGGGTGAGAAGAGCAGAGCGCGTCGGGGGAAGAAATCTCGCAGCGAAAAGAACATCCAAAAAAATGCAATTAAAAATCAGAGCGAAAAGGGTTTTTAACCTGCCAGCCACCAGCGAGAGTGATTCGGAGAGGTGGGCGGACGAGCGAGGACTTGGGTGGTTTCTGCGAGGGGGGAGATGGTTGTTCTTTGGTGAGTTTTGGGGGGTTTTGCTTTTTTGGGTTTTTTTTCCCAGTTGGCTCAGCCTGTGGCTGGCAGCCGACGGGCCTTTCCCGAGGAAAGCGGGACGACGGTTTCGCTGGAGCCGGGTTCTGCCGGTGCCGGTATCTCGCCATGGACCGAACTCGTCGCTGAAAACACCTCCCTGCGGATGGGGTGTGGGGCAGGTCGGAGGGTTTGGTTGTTTCCTTATATATATATATGTATATACACATCTCTGTGTGTGTGTGTATATATATGAGATTTGGTTGGGGTTTTTTTTTTTTTGTTTGGATTCTGTAGAAAACGGGCAAATTGCTTTTTTTTTTTTTTTTTTAACCAAAAGGGGGACAAAAAAAATATCCCAAATTCTTGGAGCTTCCAGATTTCTGTTGCCCCAGAAGGGATGGTTTGAGAGTGCGACTATCGCTGTACAAAAAAAAAAAAAAAAAGGAATCTTGTAAATCTTGTATAGCGCCCCAAAATCAATGTAAATACCCCAAAACATCCGGGCCGAGGGCCAGGAGCTGTTGGCGGCTCCATTAAAAGTTAAAACTGCTTCAGTTTTTTCCCCAAAAAAGAAAAATATGGAAGAAAATCGGAATTATCCTGCCTTGTTTCCAGCCGTTTTGGGGTCACGGGCAGGAGGATCCCCTCGTGGTCCCTCACTGAGGGCAGGGGATGACGCAGGGGGAGGTGACTGGTCCCCGGGGCTGCTGTGCCGGGGAGAGCGGCCCTTTCTCTTGTTGGCGATAAAAAAAACAACCCCTCGCCGGCTTCTCTTTTAAAAAAGAAAAAAGTTAAAAAAAAAAAAAAAAAAAGAAAAAAATGGAAAAACAAAAAAAAAAAGAAGCGTGAGCGAGCGATGACGGTACTTGAGCTGATGCACAAGGAATCTCTCAGCAGATACTTGCTGCCGGGAGCGGGTTCCCGGTGGGAAATGGGAACGGGCCCAGCGTCACGGCGGGTGCTGGGGGAGATGTTCCTGGTGGGGCGAGGCTCAGCCGCAGGTGCCGTCGCCCTCCTCTTCCTCACGGAGCCGGTCGATCCAGCAGTGCCTGTGCCAAGCACTTGGTGCGTCGGCGTGAGATCCCGAATCCAGGGGCCGGGACGGATCTCGGATGGAGCCAAGACGGGAGAGGAACAACTGGAGAAGAGATGCGGCACCAGCGATGGTGGCTTCTCACCACGGTGGTGGTGGGCGAGACCTGGGAGCCCTGCACCAGCGTCTCTCTGGCACCACGGTTTGGGGTCGCAGGTGGCGTCCAGGCCTCGAAACCGCGGCGTTACCGGCAGGCGGGAACCGTGAGGATTTCTGGCCTCAAAGCAGCGCCGATGCCATGGCTGAGAGCGGGCCTGGCGCAGGAGGCTCTCCCATCCCTGGCACATGGGGGAGGTGGAAACGTGCCAGACGGTTGGTAAAACATCCGTGCGGGAGAGCACCGGATCCTCCACTGAGAGCCGCCGGGGCCGGGACTGGCTTCGGCCAATATCTGCTGAGAGACCAAAACGTTCACCCCAAAGTACCTTGACGAAAGAAGAAAGTTTTATTCCTCTTATTTTTTTAATGAAAGAAAAACAAAAAATAAAGCAAACCATGCACTTTAGGCGGCCCAGCGCAGGGCTGCCGGCGCCCGGGGGGGTCCCGTCCCCCCCTCTCCCTTCCTCTGCGGCCGGCGGGGCGGCTTCGGGAGACGCCAGGGAGCAGCCGGCGGTTGCCGAAGGCAGGTCCTGGATTTTACCACTAGCAAAGACGACGCCTGACGTGACGAACTCCTCATGCTAGCGAGCACTCCTTACCGTAGCAGATTTTTGCAAATGGAGTTTTACAAGTCTATATTTAAAGAATTGTATGTTTGTAACAAATAAAAAGTATGCGGAAAAGTGAATGAAAAACCCAGCCTGGCCCCCATCTTGCTCGTTTGGGGGGGGTCCCCAACGATTCCTGGGAGGGGGGGGTCTCACTGGTGCCACTGTCTTGGTGAAGGACAGGGTGGGCAGGGTGAGGGGTGGCCCCGTGGCATTCTGGGGCTGTTTTGGGGTGTCCTGGGGACCCTCAGGGCTCTGGGGAAGGGCAGCAGACACCCTGAGGGCTTGGGGGGGCACAAAGGGGGTATGTGGGGTCCCCAGGGGTGTCCTCAGAACAAGGGCAGCGGTGGGGGGCACTGTGGGGTACGTGGGGGTGTACGGGATTGGAACTGTGGGGAGGGAGGAGGGTTTGGCAGGGCACATGCGTGTTGCGTGTGTCATGGCTTGTGCAGGCATGCTGGTGTGTGCAGACTGGCCCAGCATGTCGTGTGCGCTGTGCATGTGGCTGTGTGGCATGTGTGAGGCGTGTACACGGCTGTGCAGCATGTTAATCCCATGTGCATGGCATGTTCACTGCCATGTGTGGTGGATTCACAGCGTGTTCACCCCATGTGCATGGCGTGCAGCCCGTGCCATGCCGGGTGCCGGCAGCGCGGCAGCCCGCTCAGTGCGGTGACGCAGGCGCCGCAGCCCTCGCCGCATTTAGCTCTGCGGCTCCCTGCGGGCACGGGCTCATCTGAGGACACAAGCGGGAGCCGCCTGCGCATGAGCTGCCGCCGCACCACAGCCCTGCCGCCAGCGCTGCAGCCGGGGCCCGGCCTGACCACGGCCCCGGGGGGGGCTCCATCCCCTCCCTGCGGAGTCTGGGAGCTGCTGGCAGCATCTCCGCAGCCCCCGTCCCGCACGTCCCCTGGATGCTGGGCTGGGCAGCTGCTCCCGCTCCCCCAGAGGGAGCTGGGGGGCCACGGGGAGAGCAGTGGGGACAGCTGGGCAGGCCTGGACACGCAGCAGGCGCCTGCAGCAGTTGCTACTGGGGCAGGTGCAGGCAGCATTCCCTCCCGGGAGGCAGCTGTGGGGCCAGGGGGCACCCCTCAGCTCCCCATGGCAGTTGCAGCAGTGGGGGCAGGGGCTGCCTGGTGCTGGAGGGAAACTGAGGCATGGTGTGAGGCAGCTGGGACACCCGGGGGGGACAGTGGCAGTGCAAAGGTGCCTTCCTCCTCCTCCTCCTCCTCTCCCCTCCCCCAGCCGGGAGCTCCCTACCTGCTTCTCCAAGCTCCTTCCACCATCCTGGGGCAGGGGCTCTGCCGCACCGGGACCCCTTCAGCTGTTCCTGTTAGCCATCCACCCTTTGCTCTCTAAAATCCGAAGTTTCTCTTATAAAATTAACTATGTCACATAAATTGGGTTTGACTTGATGCTGGAATGGGCTCATCACGGCGCATCAGAGTTTTTATTTCCCATGACATACTCTTCTCAAACACCCCACCCCACGACAGTCCAGAGCAGGAATTTGGGGGGCTTTTTTTGACCATATTTGATCCCTGCCATCCCTTTTGCCTCTCAGTGTCCCCTCCCTGCCCTGAGTCCCGGTCCACATCCCGAGGATGGTCCGTGTCACCTCACTGCCCCTATCCCACAGGGCAGGACCAACCTTTACTTCTGTATTTCCTGAAAAACACACAGGGAAGAACTCAAAGACACTGCTCGCCTGAGCCACTGCCAGGCCTTAGCCTCACCTGGCAGGGATACCCCCCACCTTGGTGCGGCCCCCGCCGGCAGGCACCTCCTGTGGGCACCAAGCCGGGGCAGACAGCAGCCTCACCGGGGTTGTAACCCAGCTTTAACCCTCTCCAAGCACTTCAGTCAGCCGGGGGGGCGTGATGACAGGGCCCGGACCGAGCGGGAAGCTCCATTCTGCCCCAAGGGAGGCGGAGGGGAGCGGCAAGGTGGCCCTGAGGCCTGCGGGGGCCGCGGGCCATGGGGGCCTGTCAGGAGCCTGACCCCGCTGCCCGGGAGACGCCGGCCCACAGACGAGCAGACACGGCCAGGCCCAAGGACGGCCCAGAGGGAGACCCTGTCCGCCGAAGGGGACCTAGGCCCCGCCGGTAAGAGCCACGGAACCGGGTGAACACCCCCCCCCACCTTCGCCCCGCTCCCCTCAGCGCAAACAAACAACACGAGGGGCACGGGCAGAGAATGGGCGGGAAAGGCTCCTCTCCTTCCATTGGCTCCGCCAACTGTCCGTCATTCTGGACCCGCCCCCTCCTTGGGGGGCTCAGCTCTTTCTATTCGGTAGAATCTCACGTCACCCCGATGCCCCGCCCACCGGCTCGGCGCCGCCGGCCACGCCCCCCGCCCTCATCCCTGCGTGCCGTGTGCAAAGGAAAAACAGCCGTTAAACGGGCCGCGAGGCGGAGCCAGCGAGGGGCCAAGAAGTGGCTCTGGGATTGGCGGCTGCGGGATGTTCAAACAACTATGTGACTCCCTGATTGGCTGGTCGCTGCCGCGGCAGGCCGGGCTCCCTCCTCGCGCTCGGGCGGGTTATTGTCTGGCGGTTCCTGAGGCGGCTCCTGCGCGGACTCGGGACCGGAGCTCGGGCGGCGGCGGCACCATGGTGAGGGGCGGTGGGCGGCCGGGCCCTCCGCGGACCCTCCGGCGGGGGTGGGGGGGCTGGTCCGGTACCGGCCCGCGGTGGGGGGGGCGGGCGGCCCCGGGGCCGGGCTCTGTCAGCGATCGGTGACCTTGGGCCGCGCCCGACTCTGCCCGGGGGTGCCCCGGGACCGAGTCGCCCCCCAGCCGTTGTGTAACCGGAGCCTCCCGCCGGCTCGATCCTAGTGTGAGGCCCCTTCTCGGGGGGGGGCCGGGACACCCGTGTGCTGTCAGAGCCTTCCCGGGGGGCCGGGAGCCGTTGTGACCGCCTTGATTCCCTCAGTTACGGTGAAACTGCCTCTGTACGGCTACTTTCCGCAGTTACACGTTTATAAAGTTGTCTGTAGAGTAAGGGAGTGACTGTCAGGGGCGGAAAACGCAGGGAGCGGCCTGAAGGATGGCTGTCAACCGGCCCGGGGGAGTCCCCCTGCCCCGGGGGAGCATTTAACTTCCAGGGTTTCAGTTCTCCCCATCCACTCTGTGAGCTGAGGCTCGCTGGTGACTTCCCAAGGAAAACTCTGATTCTGGGGGGCGGTGGGGAAGTGGGGGTTTAATCCTCCCCGCTGCCTCCTTCTTGTGATCCGGCAGCTGAAGCCCGTGGAAGCCCCGGCCGCGGGGTCTGTAAGGGTCACTGAGGGTACGAGGAGGCTCTAGAACGGCCCCGATCGCTAAGGGTTAATGTGGAAGCTGCTCTGTGAGATTATGCAACCCTCGCCGCAGAAAACTTACGCTCAACGATATCTCATAACATGTGGTGATAGATAAAAAGTTACTTTTTGAAGTATTTTAGTCCTGTTTGAAGCACCGAGAAGAAGAAAAAAAAAAGCGGTTTCCCTGCTGCGTGAGATACAGTGTGTTAAATCCAGTGAGGTTTTGGTATGGGAATGAGCTTCCAGTGAGCAGCTTCCGTGGGGAGAAGGGAAGGAGATGTCGCGTTCCTGCGCCCTTCAGTGCAGTTCCCTCTGGACAAAGGAGTGAATTGCTCCTGTCTCTGGCCCAACTGAGCCCCGGGGAGAGACGCTACCCGAGGAAGAGGAGGAAATCTCCATGCTGAGATTTGTCAAAGAGCCCTCGTTTCTCCACTGGGAGGAGAAAGAACTTCCTCAGGGAGCTGGTGGTGGCTCGGCTGTGGAAAACTGTTGCGGTGTTTCCTCTGCAAACCCTGAAGATGGAGACAGCCCTCAGGACTTCCGCTGTGAGAATTTTCTTCCCTCTTTTTAGACAAATATCATGTAAAGAACCATCAGGTGGGCAGCTGCTGGCTGGAAGACTTGATGGAGAAGTGGGAAAGTTCACAGCTGGCTGACAAAAGCTGTCAGTGTGAACAGCGAGTGCTTTTCCCAGAGCTGTCTTTTATTTTTAGAGTGAGGAAATATCCCGAGATCCTCCTTCCTGATTTTTGAAGTTTTACTGAGTGATGTTTTCTACTGACAAAAGTAACTCCTGATGCTTCACCACAGTGAAGGTGCTTGAAAGCCTTTCTGGACGTGTCTCCATCATAACAAAGCAGAGCCAAATGCTTCTGCAGCCCCTCCTGTCCTGGTGTCAGCTGCCAAAATGCCGTGTCGGTTTGCCGGCTGCTCGCATTCCCACTGCCAGGTCTCCACCACTGTCCCCGGTGCTGCTGTGGGGAGGAACACACCTGTGCCCGGTGCTGCCGACCTCGCCCAGTATCACTCTGCTTCCTTTATCGCCTCCAGATTAAATATCTTCCCCTTGTGATTTATTTTTTTCCCAGCTGGTGCAAGTGTGTGGTGTTAACTTGTTGGGATGCGACAAGGATCTTGGACATCCCTATGTTAACCATATTTTAAGGATTAATATGCTCAATTAGCATTGCCTTCGTCTCCTGGGGATCTCTGGATCCTGTGGTTCCTTCTGAATGAGCGGGAAGGGCTGGTGGCAGCTTCCAACTCCCTCGCAGCAAGATCCAATTCCTTCTTTTTTAGAAAGGGATGGGAATTGTGGGATCAATACATGGTGTAAAAATGGGGATTACAAGTACCCAGTGTGTTTTAGGGCTCTGCTTTCCCTCTGCAGGGGCTGTATGGGGGCTTCTCCACTCATTGCAGGCTGAGAGACTTAATTTGGGGGGGAGGGCGGTGTTTATTAAAGATTTCTGGGGCTCCTGGGTGATCTTCTGCTCCGGAGCAGGAAGGGAATTACCCTTGAACCCTGCTGGCCTGGGCTGCAAATTCCTGTGTACAGGCCCAGCATCCTGCCCTGCAGACTGTGTCAGCATCCACCTTCGGAGTGCAGAAAACCAGTCTGGAATCAAACTGTTCTCACACCTGCTGCAAAAAAAGGGGGGTTCTTTGGGCTGGTTTCCCCCCATTTGGCGTTTTCTGGAAAATAATGGGAATAGCGGTGGCAGGAACCTCCCGTCAAACTCCCCCTTGTCCCCTCAAATTCACCTCGTTTCCTGCAGCGGCAGAGAGTGCGTTTGCTTCTGGATTATAGCGCAGCAGGTCTCTCTGGATTAATTAAGGATAATTAATAGGCGTGTTTCTCTCTTGCAGGCTGGAGGTAAGGCGGGAAAGGACAGTGGGAAGGCCAAGGCCAAGGCCGTGTCGCGCTCACAGAGAGCTGGGCTGCAGGTAAGGCATGATGGTGCCTGCTGCTTCCCTGATTTCATCCTAAAAGGGGAATTTCTGAGCAAAACTTCCCCTTCTAGGAGGCAAGGTGCCCCAAACCCTCTTTTTTTTTTTTTTTTTTTTTTGTTGAAAACGTAAGGTTTTGTGATTTTTATGTTGCCATGAGGACCCAGAAGCCGTAGACAGGCAGGGTGGGGAATCTTTCTTTTGGGCCCAAATCAGCATAATTAGGCAAATGACCCGGGGAAGGTGTAGGTGTTAACGAGGTGTTAATTGTTCCTGCCCCAGTTCCCTGTGGGCCGGATCCATAGACACTTAAAGACTCGCACCACCAGCCATGGACGAGTGGGAGCTACTGCTGCCGTCTACAGCGCGGCCATCCTTGAGTACCTCACCGCAGAGGTAGGTCCCTTCATCTGCTGGGGCAAGTGTTCTTTCCTGTGGGATCCTGAGTGTTTTCCCGGTTTTCCGGCAGGTGCTGGAGCTGGCGGGCAATGCTTCCAAAGATCTGAAGGTGAAGCGGATTACTCCTCGCCACTTGCAGCTGGCCATCCGTGGGGATGAGGAGTTGGATTCGCTCATCAAAGCCACCATTGCTGGTGGGGGTGGGTATTGTCCTCACTGTCCCCTTCCCATCCTGAACTGGGAATTTTAGCATGAGGAGGGGGAAAAATACAAGGAAAATACACAGGAATTTGGCAGCGGTGATAAATAGCAGAGGCTCACTGCTTCCCCGGATCTGACTGGAGCACCGGGGGGGGGGGGGGGGGGGGGCGATCCATTGAGCGGGAGGAAATGTTCATACTGGGTTATGGCAAAATTCCACTGGGAACAGAGGATTTCTTTTGATTTTTTTGGGATGTCTTTCTGTATCTGATGGGAATCTCCCTCTTCTCTCTGCAGGTGTGATCCCCCACATCCACAAATCCCTCATTGGCAAGAAAGGACAGCAAAAAACAGCATAGAGGGGAAAAAAAAAAACCAACGGCATACCTGGGACAAGAAATTGTGGGGATACATGGATTTTTGGGTTTTTTTAAGGCATAGTTTAAAGGAAGCAAATAGAGGAATTGCCTGTAGCAAGGAGGTGGTTCTGGGCTGTAGGGGAAGCTGTACCCTGGCGGGGGTGGCGGGGGACTCAAGGCTCTCCCGCCTTTTATACAGTGGGATAAACCATTTTTTACAAAAATGTGCTCCTCCTGTGTGTCGGTGACGGGGGCGTGCGTGTGGTCAGGCAGGACCCCCTGCCGACCCCGGCCCGCGCGAAATGCAAGTGTGCTCCGGCCCCGCCCCCTATGCAAATAGCCGGGGCGGGGCGCGCTCCAGGGCTCCGGCCCCACGTGGCCGCGGCTGCCCGGGGCTCCCCTGCGTCCCGGGGCTCCCCTGCGTCCTGGAGCTGCCTCGCTGCCGGCGTGGGGATGGGGCCCGTCCGTCCATCTGTCCCGGACATGGCAGGCCTGGCTGTCCATGTGTCCTGGGTACGTGGGTTCCCAGTTGTCCGTCTGCCCTGGGCCACATGGGTGTGAGGTGTCTGTCTCTCCTGGTTATTGGGGTGCTGGGTGTCTGTCCGTCCCGTGTATATGGCACCCAGGTGTCCTTCTGTCCCGGGAATGGACAACTTGTCTGTCTGTCCTGGGTGTGTAGTCCCAGGTGTCCATCTGGGGGTTGTGGACCCCGGGTGTTCATGTGTCCTGGGCACCATGGTCCTGGGTGTCCGTCTGTCTGGGGTTTGTGGGCCCCAGGTGTCCTGTGTGTCCTGAGCCATACTGGTCCCAGGTGTCTGTCTGTCCTGGGTGCTGGGGTACCGCCGTCCATCTGTCCTGGGTGGGTGGGGCCCAGGTGTCCATCTGTCTGTCTGTGTCCCTGTCTGTCTAGGGTGTCCATCTGACCTGGCTGGGTGGGTCCCGGGCAATATGGGTGTCAGGTGTCTGTTCTGTGTGCATGGGTCCTGGGTGTCTTGTCTGTCTGTCCTGTGGGTGTGTCCTGGGCGTCCGTCTGTCCTAGGTATCAGTGTCCCAGGTACGCGTGTCTGTCCGGACCGGTGCTGGGGCGGGGCTGGCGGCGCTGGGGAGGCTCCGGCACAGGCAACACCACTGCCCGGTTGCATCAGGCGCCAGGAGGCCACGACGTCCACCGGCCCCGGGCGCCCTCACGCCGCCCTCAGCCCCGCCCACAGCGCCAGGGGCGGCCCCGGCGCCCCGGTAACGGCTGGCGGGGCCGGGCCGGGCCTGCGCGGCCTTGGCCTTGGGGCTGCTGCCGCCGTTCTCACAAGGTGGCAGCGGGAGGTGTTGGGGTGAGGCGGGAGCGAGGGGAGGGCGGGGGCAGCCGGTGCCAGTGTCTGTGGGGGTCGGCGGGGCCCCAGGCCGCACAATGGCGGCGGCGCCGCTCGGCCCGCAAGATGGCGGCGGGGCGGGGCTGTTCCCGCCGCCGACGGGCGAGGCAGCGCGCATGCGCGACCCGCCTCTCCGCACGGCGCGTGCGCCCGCCGCCCCGCGCCTCGCGCCGCCGGCCCCAGCGGCGGGCTCCACGTCACCGCGGCGGGGGGGGGGAGCGGCAGGGGACGCCGGTTCCCGCCCGCCCCGCCGCGCCCCGCGGCGAAGCGGAGCCGGCCCCACCGTCTTCTCGACCCCGTTCGCCGCCCGGCCGGCGGCGGAGACGGCGGGGCAACGGTGGTGGGGGAGGTCGCGCTCGGCGTTACGTAACCGCCCCCCCCGCCCGCCGGCAGTGGTTCCGTCGCCCCGCGTTCAGCGCTCGCCATTGGTGGCAGGAGGCGGCGGGGCGGGGCGAGGAGGGTATAAATAGAGGCGGGGCGGAAAGCGCCGCTCTTAGTCCGCCGCGGCCGTGCTAGTGGGACATTGTCTCCGCGCGCCCCATCCGCTCCGCCCGCCGCCGCTCTGCCGTCGCCGCCATGAACGGTCAACTCAACGGCTTCCACGAGGTGTTCATCGAGGAGGGCACCTTCCTCTTCACCTCCGAGTCCGTGGGCGAGGGGCACCCAGGTGCGGGCCGCGGCGGGGCGGCGAGCGCGCAGGCGCGGGGCGGGGGGAGGAGGAGGAGGAGGAGGAGGAGGAGGGGGACGTGGAGGGGGTGCTCCCGGGGGGGGGGGGGCGGGGAGGGGTCATGTCGGACAGGTTGGGGGGGCTGGGGGGTGTGATGGTGGTGACGCCACCGGGCGCGCGCGCAGTGCGGGGCGGCGCGCGCGCCGCATTGCGGGCCCCGGTGTGCACGTGCTTCCCGCGTGGGGCGGGGGGACACACATACGACACACAACATGACGCGACACGCACTGGGGGTGGCGGGGGTCGTACCGGGTGACGCAACGGCGAGGGGGGGCCGCCGTGACTCAGCCATGACTAAGCAGCTCCCGGGGGTCGGCGGGACCCGGTGTGTGTCCCCACCCCCGCCCACGGAGCGTCCCCGGTTCTCCCGTGGGGTGCGGCAGGACCCGGCGAAGGCCTCCTCCCCCGGCAGGGTCCTTCGGAGCACCCCGACCCCCCGGGGGGGTCCCGCCTCGCCCTCCCCCAACTCAGCGCTGGGGCTGCCCGAGGGGCTCAGGTGTCCCCAGACTTCCCCCTTCGCTCCGGCTGGGGGTCGGGTCCCCCCGTGGGGGCTGTTTACCCCCCGAGCTCGCAGGCTGCAGCCAAGCACGGTGCCATGGCGTGCCGGCCTCCCTCCCTGCCTTTGTGCCGGCCCGCTCGGGGCACATGACTGGGAGCCGGGCGGGCAGTTGCCTCCCTCCCCTGCCTGCGGGTGCAGCGCTCCTTGGCTGCCGCCCGGCTCCAGCTCACCACCAGCACCCACACCCCAACGGCGTCACCAGCGCCAGCCTGGGGGTGCCTTTGGGGCTGCCCGTCCCGCAGCTCACGCGCTGCTATAAAGATAAAAAGAGTTTAGTGCCTGCGCATGGGTGTAAGGTCTGTTCCCGCGCTCTTTCACCCCAAGAAACCGCCTCCTTTCGCCCCAGCCCAGCGCTGGCCTCATCCTCTCCCAAATCCGGCCCAAAAGGTCGCCGCCAAGGACATCCACACTCCCAGGGAACTTGCTTATTCACCACCGACCCCCGAGTGGCCCTTGGGAAGCTCTGGGAGCAGGAGGGGGATCTCCCTCTCCCTGAAGAAACCATCTCGGGGGCTGGAGGGAACTGGTTCTGGGAGGGAAGGGGCTGCGGGTCCCCTTTGGAGGAGCCGTAGGTGGCTGAACCCCAGCCCTGACACAGCTGTAACTGGAGCTTAACTGGTAAATGCCTGAAATTCCAGGCTAATAACCCGGCATGGGGACAAGGTGAGGGCTGTGCGTGGCAGGCTGCCGGCTTAAGGGGAGGCTTGGCCATGGCGCCCGCTCCCAGCTTAGGCTCCGGAAGGAAGGGCTGTGCTGCGCCACCCTGATGGCCTCCCGCCATCTGTGTCCCCCTCACAGATAAAATCTGCGACCAGATCAGCGATGCTGTCCTGGATGCCCACCTCAAGCAGGATCCCGATGCCAAGGTGGCCTGCGGTGAGTTGCTCCCCGGGGACACGGGGTGACGCCAGTGCTGGGTAGGTGACGCTGGTGCTGACGTCCTCCTTCTTCCCCTCAGAAACAGTGGCAAAGACAGGGATGATCCTGCTGGCGGGGGAGATCACCTCCCGGGCTGCTGTCGACTACCAGAAGGTGGTCCGGGACACCATCAAGCACATCGGTTATGACGACTCCTCTAAAGGTAGGTGCTGGGGGGTCACTGGCTCATCACTGGCATGGAGTTTGGTGCGCCGGGCTCACCGCAGCCTCCGTTCTGCCCCAGGCTTCGATTACAAGACGTGCAACGTGCTGGTGGCCCTGGAGCAGCAATCGCCCGACATCGCCCAGGGTGTCCACCTGGACCGTAGTGAGGAGGACATCGGCGCCGGGGACCAGGTGAGTCCCCTGTGCCGCCTGAGCTGCTGCGGTGGCGCCGGAGGGGTCAGCAGCCTCACCGCCTGCTCCTTCTGCTGCAGGGCCTGATGTTCGGCTATGCCACGGACGAGACGGAGGAGTGCATGCCACTCACCATCGTGCTGGCCCACAAGCTGAATGCCAAACTGGCTGAGCTGCGGCGGAACGGCACCCTGCCCTGGCTGCGCCCTGACTCCAAGACACAGGTGAGGCCTCCTGCGATACCCCGCCACCTCGGGCGTCCCCAGAACCGCTCCTGGGAGTCCCCAAACCTCCCTGACCCCTCTGGGCGTGTTCCCCCGGCAGGTGACAGTGCAGTACATGCAGGACCGTGGCGCAGTCATCCCCATCCGGGTGCACACCATCGTCATCTCAGTGCAGCACGACGAGGAGGTGTGTCTGGATGAGATGCGGGACGCGCTGAAGGAGAAGGTGATCAAGGCGGTGGTGCCGGCCAAGTACCTGGATGACGACACCATCTACCACCTCCAGCCCAGTGGCCGCTTCGTCATCGGCGGCCCCCAGGTACGGCTGTTTGCCAGTTGAAGCCGTGCTGGCGCGGCGATGATGACGCGGCAGTGATGATGTTGTGTCCCCTGCAGGGCGATGCCGGTCTGACTGGCCGTAAGATCATCGTGGACACCTATGGGGGCTGGGGGGCCCATGGTGGCGGCGCCTTTTCGGGGAAGGATTACACCAAGGTGGACCGTTCGGCTGCCTACGCCGCGCGCTGGGTGGCCAAGTCCCTGATCAAGGCCGGGCTATGCCGCAGGGTGCTGGTGCAGGTGGGTGCAAGGCAGGTGTCCCCCTCCCCACCCTTTTGGGGTGGTCCTCGGGCTTAATCTGTGCCCCCCCTGCCTTAGGTCTCCTACGCCATTGGGGTGTCCCACCCCTTGTCGATCTCCATCTTCCACTACGGCACCTCCCAGAAGAGTGAGCGGGAGCTGCTGGAGATTGTCAAGAAGAATTTCGACCTGCGCCCTGGGGTTATCGTCAGGTAACGGGCGCCGGAGAAGGGGGGGGGACACGCGCCGCTGGGAGAGGAAGGTTGGGGGGGACACCGGGGCGGTGGCAGCGTGCGGGGGTCCCCTCCCCGGAGCAGCCGCGGTCACCGCCTGGTGCAGCTGGACCCGGCAAGGAGCCGCTTCTGCCGGAGGAGAAGGTGCTTTCGGGCGCGGATAGGGGTAAGTATCCGCTGAGAGCCGAGCGCTTGGGGCTTTTCCGGCTTCTCGGGACTTTGGGGTGGGGGCAGCCGGGGAAGCTCCAACCGCCCCCCCGGGGGTGGGGGGGAGACGGAGGTGCTGCCGCAGACCCCCCCCGGCCAGGTAGGGAAGGGGCGAGCGCGGGGCTGGAGCCTCTTTACTGAGTTGAGGACTTGTATATTCCAGGGATCTGGATCTGAAGAAGCCCCTCTATCAGAGGACTGCAGCCTATGGCCACTTTGGTAGGGACAGTTTCCCTTGGGAAGTTCCCAAAAAACTAAAATACTGAGATAAAAAACAAAGCCTTGTTAGGCTTTTTCCCCCCACTCCCGCGGGCGTAGGCTACAGAGAAGCTCGCGGGCTCTGGGGGAAAGAGCTCGGCCCCCCCCAGGCTTTCCTGGCCCCATGTCGTTTCCCGCCCCCCCTCCTTTTTTCTCTCTTTCTCTCTTTCTTGCCATCATTTCGGTTGCGTGGGGACCACGCGCGGCCTCGTGCCTCTCCCCTGAGTCCCCCCCGCGGCCGCCAACCCCTCCGGCTTCTTTTTAATCAGAAAAAAAAAATCTCGTGCTTGACGTCTGAGCTCAGAGACGGCAAAAAGCCCCGAGCGCTTCCCCCCCCTCGACTCTCGCTGTCCCGCCGTGGCGGGGGGGACACGCCGTTTCGGCTCCCCCCTTTCCAGCCGGGACCTCACTGGTGCTGGTTTTGTTCTTAATCCGGATTTTAAACCTCTTTTCTCTCGGAGGATGCACGTTTTGGGGGGAGAGATGGTGTTAAAACTGTCCCCTTCCAAATCCCCCATGTGGGTTTGGTACCGGAGGAAAATGTTTTATTGTTTTGGGTTTTGGGTTTTTTTTTTTTTTTCTTTCTTTATAAGAAAGCTGAAGTGACTCCACAACTGCACAACACCCCCCCTTCCTGCCCCCAGCTCGGTGCTGCGGGGGTGGCGGGGGGGGCTCGGCCGAGCTTTATTATATGTATTTTTGGGGGGAAAAGGGGAGGGATTTGGCCCTTCATACTTGAACGTTTTTTTCTAGCGGTGTATTTATTGTGTGCTGAGGTGCGGGGCGTGAGTACAGAGAAGCCCCCGGGCTCAGACGGCAGCTCTTGATTTTCCTGAAAGCCCCCCCCCGGCACACTCACCCCCCCTCCAGCCACCTTTCCCCTCCTGCTCCGAGGAGGCCCGGGGGCCTCTGAATCGGAGTGAAAAAGGTGGAAATTGGGTTTATTGGTGGAGGGGCAGAGGAGCAGGCAGGAGCTGGGGCTGCCCGGCCCTGGGACCGCGGCGCATTTGGCCGGTGTGGTACAGAGAAGCCGGCTTGTTTACCTGCCCGTCCCGGGGGGGCCGGTGTCCCCAGAAGTGCCTTGGGGGGGTGGGGGTGATGGCGGGTGGCTTTCTCTCTCTTTTTTTTTTTTCTTTTTTTTTTTTTTTTTTCTTCTTAATATTTTTTTTCTGGAGGTTTTATTACAATTTGTCTCGATTTCACCAATTCCAAAAAGAAAAAAGAAATCTCAATAAAACTGCTGGGTTCGACCGTTATCTGCCTCCACCTGGGGAAACTAAGGCATGGGGAGGGGGGGCTTAAAAAATGTGAGTTTCTTTGGGGTGCTCAGAGCTCGTGGACCCCTGCACCCCCCCGCTGCCCTCCGGCCGAGCCTCCTCTTCCTCACCGCGCCAGTTGGCAAAGGCCACCTCCTGGGCCAGCTGCTGCAGGGGCGGCCGGCCCAGCGCCAGGTTGCGCAGGGAGATGCAGGTCATCAGGGCGCTGTGAGAGGTGGGGTGTCAAATCGGGGTCGGGGCAGGAGGCAAATTTAACGGGGGGGGGGGAAAGAAAGTGATTTTGGGGTCTCACCTGCGTCGGAAGAGGTAGAATTTCTTGCGGAGGAAGCGGAGGAGGCGCTGGGCCAGGCTGGCCGCCCGTCGCCGCTGCTGCTCCTCCAGACGCTGCTGCCGCCGCAGGAACGCTAACACTAGTGGGTCTGGGGGGGCCCCTGGCACCGGCGGCTCCCCCAGGATGGGGCGTAGCTCAGGGGGCAGCGGCTCCTTCGCTGCAGGGACCAGAGATGGGGGAGCTGGGGGGGAGTTGGGGGGTCCCCGAGACATCCCAGCCCTGGTGAACTGGGGGGAAGATTTGGGCTGGGGCGGGTCCCCGAGACCTTCCAACCCCCCAGCGCTCGGGGGAAATCTGGGGGGGCCCTGAGACTTTCCAGCCCTGGTGCTCCGGGTGAGCTGGGGGGTGACTGGGATTGAGGGGGGGGGGGTCTCCAGGATCATCCAACCCCAGTGCTCAGGGTGAGTGGGGGGGATTGGGGTAGGGTCTCCGAGCCCTTCCACCGTGGTCGGTGCTCACCGGTGCCATTCTGCACCTGCTCCTGCAGCTCCTGCAGCCGCGTCAGGTTCCTCTCCAGTGCCAGGGCTGTGGTGTTGACGTAGAGGTACATGTAGCAGGAGGGCTCCGCCGACACCGTGTGCACCTTGTGGTACTGCCCCGCTGGCAGCTGGGCCAGGGGGTGGGGGGGTTAGCACACTTCAGGAACGCCCCATGACCCCCCAGTGTCCCTCCAGGACCTCACCTGCATTCCCTCGCCCTCCCGCAGGGAGTGGTTGCGCTGCTGCTCCACCAGCTCCACCAGCACCTCTCCCCGCAGCACCCGCAGGCTGGTGTTACCCAGGTCCTCGCTGACGAAGTTCTCCAGGTGCAGGCCTGGAAAAAATACCAAAAAAGGGTGCACACCCCCCCCCCCAAGGTGGGTGCCCACCCCCTGGGGTGCCCCCCCAAGCTCAGGGGATCCCTCCAATCCCTGTACCAGGGAAGTCGGCGATGAAGACGGCATCAGTGTGCCCGTCCAGCTGGTTCTCCAGCTCCTGCAGCCGCTCGCGCCACGGCGAGAGCTCCAGCAGCAGCGGCAGCACCCATGGCGTGGGGCTCCATGGGGACCACGGCGCCCGCACCAGGTCCACTCGTGGGTCCACAAGCCTGCAGGGACAGGCCGTCAGGACCCCCACAGCCCCCCTGCCACCACCCCACCTCCCCCCCCCAAATCCTGTGGGTCCCCCCCAGACCTTTGTTGGAAGCGGTCATTGATGGAGACCCAGACGTCGAAGTAGATCTGGGGCTGGGAGACGTTGTAGCGGGGCAGCAGCTGGCTCAGGCAGGTCGAGTATTGCTTCAGCATGTCCGCGTGGTCCTTCCAGCGCCGGCTCTGCGTGAACACCTGCCGGGGGGGTCGTCCCCTGGTTGTCCGGGTGATGGGGACCCCCGTGTCCCCCTGCCCCGCCCTGGGCTCCCTACTCACCCCTGGTTTGAGGTAGCCCACCTCCCCGGTGAGCCCGTCCCGGTAGGTGATCTTGACGTGCTGGTGGAAGCGGGAGTGAACCATCATGTCCCAGGAGTAGCCGTACAGGCCGTTGGTCCAGTTGTTGTAGCCCTGGGGGGGGAGGGGAACAGGACACACACATGGGGGGGGAGGGGGGGGTGTGTGACACCAGGGGACAGTGGTGTCCCCCACCCCACAGTGACATGGAGGGGATGGGGGACACCTAGATCCCCTCTCCTTCATCCCCTGGGTGAGTCCCCTCCCTTGGCAGTGCCCCCCCCCCCCCCCCGCCTTATCTCTCTGCACCCCGCAGCAGTGGCGCCCCCCCCCCCCATCCCTGTGTTCCCCCAATGCTGTCCCCATGTGCCTGTGTCCCCCCAGCCCCCTCGTCCCTGTGTCCCCAATAACACTCCCTTACCCACTCTGTCCCCCCGCCCTGAGCACTGCCCTCACTCCAAGCTCCCCCTTGGCATTGTCCCCTTGCACCCCCAGCAGTGTCCCCTCCAGCATCCCCCCCCCCCCCCCCAGACCCAAGTGTCCTTTCACACCCCTGTGTCCCCAAAAATGCCCCCCAAGCCCCCTAAAATACCCCCATGTCCTAAAAAATAACCCCACATCCACAAAAATAACCCACATATCCCCAGAAACGCCCCCCACGTCCCACAGAATACCCCCATTTCCTAAAAAATATCCCATGTCCCCCAAAATAACCCACATCCCCAAAAATGTCCCCTACATCCCTAAAAATGCCCCCCATGTCCCCAGAAATGACCCCTCGCCCCTGGCCGTGCCCCTCTGTTCCCCCTTTGCCCCTCTGCAATGCCCCCACCTGGGTGATGAAGTGGGAGTAGGGCAAGAAGAGCTGCTCCAGCACGTAGAGGACGGTGAAGGCAGCAGCCAGGTGCTGGCGAGGCCGAAGGCCTCCCCGCGCTCCTCGCCCCCCGTAGTGGCAGTCGGGGCTCGTGCGGGGGGGCTGGGTGCTGGGCAGGACCCCCCGCAGCCAGGGGGGGAAGCGGGCACAGAGCCGGCGGGGCCAGCTGGGGTGGCAGAACAGCCCGCTGCTGGCCAGCATGGTGTAGGGGAACATCCCTGGGGGGGGGCACAGCATCCCTCAGGGACCCCCTGACCGCACCCTGGGGTCCCCCAAGGTGGCGGGGAGGGGCTCTGCGTGCCCACGCCCAGAGTAGGGGTGCTCCTGGGGTGCTCCTGCACAGGGTAGGGGTCCTTTGTGGGGGTCTGAGGGTGCCCTGCCTGGGCTGGGGGTGTTTCAGGGGGGGTGGGGGCTGGGGTGCAGAGGGTGCCCAGGTGCCCCTGCCCAGAATAGGGTGCTCCAGGGGTGCCCCTGCCCTGGTTTGGGGTGTTTTGGGGGTGTCTGGGTGCCCATGCCCAGGATGGAGGTGCCCGGGGGTGCCTCTCCCCAGGCTCAAGGTGCTTTGGGGGGGTTTGAGGGTGCCCAGTCTGGGCTGGGGGTGCTTCTGGGGGGGGATGGAGCGTGCCTGGGTGCCCCTGCCCCAGCTGGGGATGTTTTGAGGGGGTGCCCAGGTGCCCCTGCTCTGGTATGGGGTGCTCCAGGAGTGCCCCTGCCCAAGCTGGGGGTGCTTTGGGGGGGTGGGAGGGTGCCTGGGTGCCCCTGCCAATTTTTGGGGTCCTTTGGGGGTGCCCCCCCATGCCTCACCAATGCTGAAGAGCTGGGAGTTCATGCAGTGGAAGTAGGTGACGAAGATGAGGGCGAGGGGCCGGGTGGCGTCGAAGAAGAGGAGGAAGCCGGCGGAGAGGTCGAGCACCAGCCCCCCCCCCGTGCACCACCAGCAGGCTGGTCATCTCCTCCGACAGCACCAGCCTGCGGGGGGGGTCACCCTCCTCATCCTCACCCCATCCCCGTCACCCTCATCCTCACCCCCCCACCCCCCCCTTCGCTCTCACCCTCATCCTGTCACCCCCCGTCACCCTCATCCTCACCCTGTCACCCCCCCATCACCCTCCTTGTCCTAATCCACACTCCGTCCCCCTCCCATCAGCTTCCTCATTCTCACCTCGTCCCTAGCACGCCCCCCACTGTCCTCATCCTCACCCCGTCCCCATCACCCTCCTCATCCTCACTTGAAGGGCGCGAAGAGCCAGTGGCGGGCGAGGGAGTTCATGGAGTAGCCGCCCACCCAGTCGGCGTCCAGCTTCTTCAGCCCCGCGATGAAGTAGACGATGAAGATCTGGGGGAAGGGAGGATGGGGAAGGGGGTGAGGGGTGGTTCCAGAGGGGACCCAAGTGTCCAGGGCAGGGGACAGGGGACCCCAGTGTCTGGGCACCCACCTGGGCACGCAGCAGGGCGTAGTTCCACAGCGGCACGTGGGCGTTCCTCTTCTGGGGACGGAGGAGCCCGTCCACAGACCTGCAGGGACACGGGGACCCCCACGGAGGAAGGGGGTGACCAGGTCACTGTCACCTCCACCGCCAGCGCTGTGGTGGACACGTGCCACCACCCCACAGGGACCCAGAGCCACAGGGATACCCTGGTGCCGTGGGGACATCAGGGCCACCCCCTGGGGACACAGCACCACAGGGACCCCGGTGCCACAGGGGTTCGTGGCACCCAGACACTAGGGTCTGTGCCACCCCATGGGGACCCTGCTGCCACAGGGGATCTCTAGGATCCTTTGTCACCCCCTGGGGGCCCACAGCCAGGGGACCCCAATGCCATGGGGAGGACACACCAGGGCCACGGCCACCCTCTGGGGACCTAGAGCCAGGGGACCTTGGTGCAGTGGGGGATCCTCATGCCACTCTGTGGGGACACAGAGCCATGGGAGACACCAGGGACTGTGCCACCCCACAGGTGACCCAACACCACAGTGACACTGGCAGGACCCTGTGCCTGTGCCACCTGGGCTCCCCAGTGACACCCCATGGGGACCTTGGGGGACCCTGGTAAAACCCTGGGGTGCCCCGGGGGAGCGCAGGGGTGGCAGTGGCGGTGCCCACCCATAGCGGTCGGCGCCCATCAGCGCCAGCTGGAAGGCCAGGAGTCCGTAGAGGTAGGAGTGGTTGTTCCAGGAGGTCTTGTCCAGCAGCAGGAGGTACCAGTAGGGCCCCAGGAAGGCGGCGCAGCTCAGGCGGTAGCAGCACCCCAGCATGATGCCCAGCGCCCCTGCGGGCACCGCAGCTGTCCCGTCGCTGTCCCCGCCCCGCGGAGAGGGGACCTCCTGGTGCCTCCTCACCACGGGGACGTGTCCCCTGTCCCAGCGCCACCCCCCAGTGGCCATCTCGGTGCCTGTTCCCCATTGCCATTGTGGTACCTGTCCTGGTGCCACCCCCTGCCTGTCCCCATCCTTCCCCGGCTCCCCTCCCTATCCCTGTTTCAGTGCCAGTCCCAGTACCCATCCCTGTCCCAGTGCTCATGCCAATCCCTTTGGCCATCCCAGGGGCTGTCCCTGTCCCCGTCCCCGTGCCCATCCCAGTGCCAGTCCCAGTGCCCGTTCCTGTCCCAGTCCCTCATCCCAGTCCCAGCGCCTGTCCCACTCCCTGTGCCCATCCCCGTCCCAGTCCCTCATCCCAGTCCCAGTGCCCATCCCTGTGCCCACCCCAGTGCCCATCCCCATCCCACCCCCCGTCCCCGTACCCAGGAACATGACGGTGTAGAGCAGGTACATCCAGTCGAGGGGCAGTGGCTGCAGGAAGGGCAGCAGCGGGAAGCGACAGACCTCCAGCCCATCCAGGAACCGCTGGTCCAGCTGCCCCAGGCCCCGCTCCTGCGGCACGTCCAGCGCCATCAGCAGCCCTGCGGGCGGGCGGGCGGTCAGCGACCCCCCCGACGGGCCTCCGGGGGCACCCAGGCGTCCAGGCGGTCACTGACCCCCCCGTCCCCCCACCCCCACCAAACCTCCGCCTGGACCTTGGCTCTGGTGGTGACGTGTCCAGGCCCGGACACCTGGGTCCGCTCAGACACCTGGGACCCCCAGGATCCCCATCCCCCCTCACGATGCCCCTGAGCCCCCCCGTGCCTGGTGACATCCCCCCCCCAAGCCCGGTGCCCCCAGTTCCCCCCCTCACCGAAGTCTCTCCCCCCGGTCTCTCCCCCCGGTCCCCCCAATCCCTCAGTCCCCTCTCACCGGAGCCCCCTCGGTCCGCCCGGCCCCCCCGGTCTCCCCCCTCACTGAAGCCACCCCCGGTCCCCCTGATCCCCCATCACCGAAGGCCCCCCGTTCCCCGACCCCCCCGTCCCCTTGGTCCACTCAGTTCCCCCTGATCCCCCCTCACCACAGCCACCCCCAGTCCCCCCGACCCTCCCCGTTCCCCGCCGCTCCCCCCTCACCGGAGCCCCGTCCCCGTCCCCGTCCCCGTCCCCGTCCCCTCACCGAAGGCCCCGCGGAAGGCCCCGAGCGCGGCGGGGTCAGCGGGCCGGTGCAGCAGCTGCACGAAGCGGTCCCAGCGCGCCAGCTCCCGGGGGTCGAAGCCCAGCAGGCGCCGGGCCGGTCCGGGGCCGGGGGCCGGGGCCGGGGCCGGGGGGGGCCGGGGGGGCCGGGGCGGCCCCGCCGCCTCCCCCCGCTCCGCCCGCCTCCGCCGCGCCGGGCCTGCACGGGGGTCAAAGGTCAAGGCGGGGGTCGGGGGTCAGGGGTCACGGGGCACCGAGCGCCCCTCTCCCCCCCCGCCCCGGCCCGTACCCGCCGCCGCCGCCGCCGCCGCCGCCATCGCCATGGCCACGCCCCCTCGCGCCCCGCCACGTCACGGGGCGTGGCCGACGCGCGACCCCGCCCCTGTCCCCCCCCCGCGCCCCTGTCACCCCCGACCCCCGTCACCCCTGACCCCGCCGCGACCCCTCACCCCGCCGTCACCGCCCTCAGCCCCGCCGCGACCCCTCACCCCGCCCCCTCCCGGTGCCGCCGTTCCCGGAAGCCCCGGGGGGGCGGGGTCAGGGGTCAGGGGTCGGGGGCCGCCGCGGGCAGCGACGGGACGGAGCGGAGCGGCCATGGTGGGCCCGGGGGGTCACAGGGGCGCTTGGGGGTCTGTGGGGCGCCTGGGGAGGGCCTGGGGGGGGGCGGGCAGGGGCTGGGTGGGTGCAGGGGGCCCGTGGGGTCCCCGGGGGCGCGTCCGGGGGTCTGGGGTACCTGTGGGAGGCCAAGGGGAAGCTGTGGGTGCTGAGAGGGGCTCGGGGTGCCTGGCGGGGCGCTCGGGGAAGTGCCGGTGGGGGCTCGGCAGGAGCTTGGGGTGGACATATGGCGCCTGTGGGGCGCTTGGGGGGTGCCCGGGGGGTGCTTGGGGGGTGCCTGGGGTACATGTGGGCACATGTGGGCGCTGGGGGGTGCTGCAGGGTTCTGGGGGGCGCCTGGGATGCCTATAGAGTGTGTGGGGAAGTGCCGATGGGGGGCCTGGCAGGTGCTTGGGGTGGATGTGGGGCACCTATGGGACTCTCAGGGCACCTATGGGGCGCTCGGGGCACCAATGGGGTGCTCAGGGTGCCTATGGGGTGCTCGGGGGGTGCGTGTGGGGTGCTTGAGGTGCTCGGGAGGAGCTTGCGGTGCCTACAAGGTGCTTAGGGAAGTGCCTGGGTATTATACAGGGTGCTTGGCAGGTGCTTCGGGTGGATATGGCGTCCTGTGGGGGGCTGGGGGGTGCCCAGGGTACATATAGGGTGCTGGGGGGTGCCCAGGGTGTATGTATGGTGCCTATGGGGTTCTTAGGGGGTGTATGTGGGGTGCCCGGGGGCGTATATGGGGTGCTCAAGGGGAGCTCATGGGGCACCTATGGGGTTCTGGGGGGGGTGCCAGGGGTCTGTGTGGGGCACTTGGGGGCATGCCCAGGGTACATGTGGGGTGCTGGGGGGTGCCCGGGGAGGTGGCAGGTGCTTGGGTGCCCCCCTGACACCGGTGCTGTGTCAGCAGGCGGGCAGCGGGACGGGCAGCGTGGCGGGCAGTGCCATGGGCGGCATGACGGGCAGCGCAGGGGACAGCGGGCGCGTGCGGGCGCTGCAGCAGGAGGTGGAGGGCGTCAAAACCATCATGACCCAGAACGTGGAGCGGATCCTGGCACGGGGCGAGAACCTGGAGCAGCTCCACAGCAAGAGCCAGGACCTGGAGGCCAGCGTGAGGGCACGGCGTCACCAGGGCGGGCACGGGGTCGCTGGGGTGGCACAAGGTCCCCAGGATGGGGTACAGGGTCCTTGAGGTGGCACAGGGTCCCCAAGATGGGGCACAAGGTCCCCAAGATGGACACGAGGTCCCCAAGTTGGGCACAGGGCTCCTGATGTAGCACAAGGTCCCCAAGGTGGGATACAGGGTCCCCAAGGTGGGCACAGAGTCCCCAGGGTGGCCATTGGGTCCCTGAGGTGGCACAGCATCCCCAGGGGACCCAGTATGGGGGCACCAGGTCCCCTGTGGTGGCACTGGGTCTTCAGGCTGGCGCTGTGACCCCAGCGGGGAACATGGGGCTGTGGCACACGGGGTCCCGAGGGGGCTCTGGGGCACTGGGGGTGGGGGTGTGGGGCACTTGGGTGGCAGCAGGGGGTCCCCAGGGTGGCAGTTGGTGTCCCTGGTGTGGCAGAGAAGTGTCCCCAAGGCTGGCAGAGGGGTGTTGGCACGGTGGAAGCGGGTGGTCCCCAGGGTGGCAGTTGGTGTCCCCAGGGTGGCAGCAGAGGGTCCCCGGGGTGGCAGTTAGAGTCCTTGGGGTGGTGGTAGGGTGTCCCCAAGTGTGGCAATTGGGTGTCCCCAGGGTGGCAGCAGGTGTCCCCAGGGTCGCAGTGGGTGTCCCCAGGGTCACAGTGGGTGTCCCCAGGGTGGCAGTGGGTGTCCCTGCGTGCCCCCCTGAGCAGTGTCCCCGCAGTCGGAGCACTTCAAGACGACGTCGCAGAAGATGGCCCGCCGGTACTGGTGGAAGAACATGAAGCTGCTCGTCATCCTCGGCCTCGTGGGCGCCATCGTGCTCGTCCTCATCATCCTCCTGGCCACCGGCACCATCCCCACCTAGAGCCCCCCGTCCCTGCCCTGGGGACCCCCCGGACCACCCCCGTGTCCCTGGGGAATACAGGGATGACGAGCCGTGTGGGGCTGAGTGTGTGTGTGCGCCGGGGGGAGCACACGTGTGGGGACACGTGTGGGGACAGGCAGCCACTGTGCCGGGGGGCGGGGAGCGGTGCCAGGCGGGCGGCTGGCGCCAAGGGACAAAGGGCTCAGTGTGTGGTGGCACTGCCACCCTGACAGGGCCCGGGGGGGGCAGGGGTGGGCACACAGGGGTCCCCAGGGGACCCAGGTATGGGGGGATATGGGGGGGTGTCCCTGGTGGGGACACGTCTGAGGGGTTTTGGGGCCACGGGGGTCCCAACGGGACCCACATCTGGAGGGACCTGGGGGGAGCCACATTCTGGGGGGCTGCAGGGATGTGGGGGGCTTGAGTGGGGGGGAGTCGGAGACATGCACCCACATCTGGTGGCTGTAGGGACGAGGGGGGCTTTGGGGGACTCAGGGCTGGGGGGTCCTGGGGGGATCCACAACTGAGGGGGCTGAGGGGACCTGGGGGGCCTGAGTGGGGGGTCCTGGGGGACGCGGGGGCGTGGGGGTCCCGGGGGGGCTCCTGGGGACACCGCCCCTGGGGGGGTTGCAGGGCCGGGGGCACCCGGGGAGGGGACGCACGCGGGGCCGGGGGGGCGGTCCCGGTCCCTCCCGCCGGGCGCGGCCGCTGGAGCCGGGGCGGGCCGGGGCCGGGGACCGGGACCGGGACGGGGTCGGGGACGGGCGCTCCGGTACCGGCACCGAGCCCGGTACCACCCCCGCGGGACCATGGTGAGCGCTGGGGGGGGGGGGCTCCGTCGCCGCTTTCGCTTTCGTTTCCCGGGGGGGACACTGGCACCGGGGAGGGGGGGGGGGGGCGGCGGGACACGGGGACCCTCCCGGGGCTTGGGGACACACACACCGCCCCCAGTCCCGGTGCCCCCGGGCTCTTCCTGCTGCCGGGAGGGACGCGGCCCCGGGGGTTGGGGTGGCCCGCGTGGAACTTTCCGTCTCCCTGCGTGTCCCCACCCCCGTCCCCGTCCCGGTGTCCCGGCCCCGGGGTCCCCGTTTCCCCCAGCCCTGCCGCCCCCCCCGTGCCCTGGCGTCCTCGTGTCCCCTGACCCCACAGTGCCTCTGGCCCCCGTGCCCTGTCCCCACGTCCCTTCTCTGCCCCATCCCCATGGTGCCCCTGTCCCCATGGGCTGGGTGTGCCCCATGGTTCCTGTGGCCCCCTCTTCCTGGTGCCAGGGTGCCCATGGTCCCCGTGTCCCTGTGCAACCACTCCTCGTGGTGACTATGTCCCCATGTGCCCTGTTCCTGTGGTGTCCGTGTCCCCATGGTCCCTATGCGCCCCCGTCTCACAGCACCCTTGTCCCCATGGTGCTCCTTCCCTGGGGTTCCCTTGTGCCCATGTGCCCTTTCCCTGCTGTGCCCTTGGCCCTATGGTCCCTTGTGTCCACATTGTCCTCCTCTGGCCCCTGATGTCCCCATATGCCCCTTCCCTGCATTGTCCTTGTCCCCAGGGTCCCCATGTCCCCAGGGTCTCCTTGTCCCCAAAGTCCCCATATGCCCCTTCCCTGCAGTGTCCTTGTCCCTGTGTCCTCATGTTCCCATGGTCCCCTTTGTCCCCGTGGTGCCCCTTCCCTGCAGTGTCCTTGACCCTATGGTCCCTGTGTCCCCATGGTCCCCTACATCCCCACTGTCCCCCCAGTTCCTCTTCGCTGCGGTGCCCTTGTCCCCAAGGTCCCTATGTCCCCCTGGCCCCCATATGCCCCTTCCCCGCAGTGCCCACATCCCCCTGGTCCCCACATGCCCCATCCCCATGGTATCCCCCTGTCCCCACCGTGTCCCCAGGCGGGGCTGGCACAGTGCCAGCGCGAGGCAGAGGAGGTGACGGAGCTGATGAAGCAGAACTTCGCCCGGGCGCTAGAGCGGGATGGGCGCCTCAGCGACCTCGACAGCCGGGCCCAGGAGCTGCGCGCCATGGTGAGCACCCACCGGCACCTATAGCCATGGTGGGGGGGGGACGACACGATAGGGACATAGAGCCCTGCAGGGGACACACGCTATAGGGACATACAGCCCCAGGGGGGAAACACACTATAGGGACACATAGCCCTGGGGGGGCACCATAGGGACACACGGCCCACAGGGTCCCTATAGTGCCCCCCCCCGCCCCCCCTCCAGGCCTGTATGGCCTGGGGTGGGGGGGAGGGGGGATACCCTACAGCCCCCCCTGGCACTGTCCCTGCAGGGCGAAGCCTTCACCCGCAGCACCCGGGCGGTGGCGCGGCAGCAGCGCAGGGGACACCGGCGCTGGCGCCTGGCAGCCATCGGCCTCATCGCCGCCTTCCTCCTCCTCCTTGCCCTCGGCCTCGCCATATGGCTGTCACGACCAGCCCCCACCATCGTCACCATCACTGTCACTGTCCCCCCCCCTACCCCGCCCGGGGGGGAATGAACCCCCCGGAGCTATGGCTGGGACTTTGGGAGACCCTACAATAACAAACCAGCAGAATCTGTTCTGGGGCCACCCTATGATAAATAAGAACCAGGACTTGTTTTGGGGGGACCCTACAATAACACACCAGCAGGCGCAGCTTTGAGGAGACCCTACAATAACAAACCGGCAGGACCCCCTCCGGGGAGACCCTACAGTAACAGAGCAGAAGGATGATCTCTGGTGAGACCCTACAATAAATAAGCACCAGGACTTATCTGGGGAGACCCTACAATAACAAAAGTGACAGACCCCCCCCCCGCCTCTGAGGAAACCCTACAATAATAAACCAACAGCACCCGCTACAGGAAGACCCTACAATAAACAAGCAGTAGGAGTTATTTTGGGGAGACCCTACAATAACAGAGCGGTGGGATGATGTCTGCACAGACCCTACAATAACAAACCATCAGGATGATCTCCGGAGAGACCCTACGATAACAGGGCAGCACAATGATTTCCACGGAGACCCTACAATAAACACCGGGACTTGTTTTGGGGAGACCTGACAACAGCAGATCGGCAGGATCCCCTCCAGGGAGGCCCTACATTTACAAGCCCGTGGGATGATCTCCGGGGAGACCCTACAATAACAAACCCCATGCCTTGCTCCGAGGTGACCCGGCAATAACGAACCTGCAGGACCTGATCTGGGGAGACCCCACAATAACCAGCCCCCGCGTCTTGCTCCCGGGAGACCCGACAACAGCAAAGGGTTGGGGGGACCCTACCACAATAAACCAGCACAACCCGCTACTGAGGACACCCCGCAATAACAAACCAGCGGGACCCGTCCTGGGGACACCCGATCTTGCCCCCAGGTGCCACCAACCCAGGGTGGGGGAGGACAGGAGGGTGCTGTGGCCCTGCCACCGAGATGGGGACCTGGGGACACAATGGCACCCGGGCAGGGGATGGGAACCTCAGGGATGGGAGAGGAAGAGGGGGTCCCTGGGGACATGGAACCCGTTGTCACCCATGGGTAGCACCCATAGCAGTGGGGACATGACATGGTGACACACCAGGGCCCTTCCCCTGTGCCTCAGTTTCCCCAAGCAGATCCAGACACTGGAGCCTCACAGCACCTTTATTGACACACCAGGCAGTGGCTGGCACCCATCCCCAGGGGGTGGCAGTGTCCCGGGGGATGGCAGTGTCACCCTGTCCCTCGGCGCTTGCTGAGCTCGTCCTGCACCCGCTGGCACAGGGCTCGGCGCAGGGCGGGCTCCAGTGGGCTCCGGGCGCACACCCGCCGTGTCACCTCCTCCGCGCTGTCCCCCTGTGGCACCCTGTCACCTGCCTGCTCCACAGCACCCCTGCCCCACAGTGGCACCCCCCTACCCCACGGCCCCCCACTGCCCCGCAGTGGCAGCCCCCACCCTCCCACTGCATCCCAGGGAAGCCAGCACCCACCAGGGACCCCACGACCCCCCCCTCATGCACCCACGGGAGCCCTGATTCCCCCCCACCCTGCAATGTCCCCCCTCTCCTTGCCACCCCAGCCCCCCACACCCATGGGTGCCCCCGCCCAGCTGCCCCCACCCAGGGTGGGGGTGCCTGGACGCTGGGGTCCCCACCTGGTGCACGATGACAGCGGTGATGTGGCCGTCGTCCCCCTCGTACTCCAGGCAGAAGAGCCGGGGTCCACGCGTGTCGGTGGGGGGGGTCCCCGGGTTGGCGTCTCCCCCGGCACCCCCTGCAGCACCTGTACCCTCAGGGGGCAGCCAGTGCCCCCACCCCACCCCTCCTGGGCCCACCCTTGGGTGCACCCCCCCCCCCAGGGCTACCCCCCATCCCCAACCATCTCCCGGGTGCCCCTCCATGTCACAGCCCACCCCGGGTATCCCCCCCTTCCCCCCCAGCCATGGGTGCCCCCATCCCATCACTCCCTCGAGAACCTCCCCCTGGCCCAGCCCACCATGGGGTGCCCCCCCCACCCACCCACCCTCGAGTGCCCCCCATGTCTCAGCCCACCCTGGGGTGCCCCCTGTCCCCTCTTTGCCCCCCCCCCCCCCCCATGCCCCACTCCATCTCCGGGTGCCCCCCCCTTAGTTGCACCGTATCCCCATTGCTCCCTTAGGTGCCCCCCTCTTCGGTCACCCTCGAGTGTCGTCCCCTTGGGTCCCTCCCCCCCCCATGCCCCAAACCATCCCCTGGGTGCCCCCATGTCCCGCCCTCCCCCGCCGTGGGTGCCCCCCCCGCGCGCCCCGCCGCTCACCGGGCCGCCGGGGCCGGTACACCTGCTGGTCGGGGCGGCGGGGCCGGGAGGGGGTGGGGGTGAGCCGGCCCCGCGCCCGCCCCCGCGCCTGCCGCACCGCCCTCTCGTAGGCGTCCCTGCGCAGCGGGGGAACCGGGGGTTACCGGGGCACGGCGGGTGGGGGTGGGGCAGGGATGTCACAGGGGGTCCCGGGGCGTTCCCCGCGCCCGTCCCGGTACCTGGCGATCTGGTTGCGGCGGATGTGCCGCACGAAGCCGTGGCTCATATCGAGCCGCCCACCCGGCCGGCAGCGCCAGCCCGCGGCCGCCTCCATCGGCCGCCGCCAGGGACAGCCCGCAGGGAAGGACCACAAAAAGTTACCGTCACCCCGCCGGTATCGGGGACGCGGTCCCTTTAAAAGCGCCGCCGGCCGCCCCGGCACCGGCGCGCATGCGCCTGCGGGGGGAGGCGGGGTGGTGCGGCCCTGCGCAGGCGCAGAAGAGGCACCGCCCGCCCCGCTCGGAGCGCACGCGCAGAACGAGGAGGCGCCGGGGATTGGCCGGCGGCGCACGCGCACAGAGGCTGCGGATGCGCTTCTGCGCAAGCGCGACCGCGCCCCCGCTCGCCGCGCCTGCGCCCTGCGCCCTGCGCCCCGTGCCTCCCCCTCCCCCCCCGCGCAGGGGCGGGATGTCGAGCCGCGGGAAGCGGGAGCGGGAGGCCCGGGCGGCCCCGCGGGGCTCCGCCGGCGGCGGCTCCTCCTCCTCCTCCTCCTCCTCGTCGCGGGGCTCGTCGCGGAGCCGTCGGGAGGCGGAGGCGGAGCGGTCCCGGGGGCGACGGGAGGCGGAGCGGGAGCGCGGGCGGCGGGAGGCGGCGGAGCCGGGCCTGGCCGTGCCACTGCCGGTGGATCCCGCACGTATCAAGCGGGAGCCCGGCACCGGCTCCTGGGGGGGCTCCGCCACCTCTGCCGGCCCGGTGCGGGTCAAGCGGGAGCGTGAGCCTGATGGCGACTCGGATCCTGAGCCCGAGCCTACCGGTGGGGACCGGGAGTGCGGGGGGGTGATCGTGAGTGTTGGGGGGGACTGGGAATGTTGGAGGGGTGGGGCCGGGAGCGTGTGTGCGGGGACACCGTGGGGCTTGGGGAGGGGGAGGAACCCGTGTGGAGGACGATGACCGGGATGTACGGGGGGGGTACTCGGAAGGGACCGGGACGTAGGGGGGGAACCGGGGGGGGAAGAGGACCCGGGCGTGTGTGGACACACCGGGGTGTGTTTGGGGACGTCGGAGGGCACGGGGGGGCACCGGGGCTGATTCTGGGTGTCCCGGGCTCAGGTTTGGGGAGGGGTAGAGGCACCGGGGGGGAAGCAAGGCTCAGCCCCAGGGGGGCTTAACGCGGGGGGGACACGATGGACGTTTGCTGCGTCTGTGATGTGGGGTGTCTCCCTGGCACTAAGGGGGTCCCCGAGCCTCACCTCATTAATGAGCCTCCCTTTGCTCATGACCCCCTTTTTCACTAATGAGCCCCCTTCTATTAACGACCCCCCTTTGCTAACGAGCCTGTCCCCCTGCAGTGCGCTATGGCCGTTTCGACCCTGAGGACCAGCGCAGCCGCCACTGTCCCTACCTGGACACCATCAACAAGTGAGCAGGGGGGGACGGGTTGGGGTGTTTTGGGGTCTCCTGGGGGCTCCACCCTGTCCCCATAGTTCCCCCAACACCCCCCACAGCTCTGCCCCCCTCCCAGGAGCGTCCTGGATTTCGATTTCGAGAAGCTGTGCTCCATCTCGCTGTCCCACATCAACGTCTACGCCTGCCTTGTCTGTGGGAAGTACTTCCAGGGTGAGACCCCCGGGGACCGGGGTGCTGCTGGGGGGCACGTGGGCTCTGCCAGGAGTCTGGTGTGCTGCTGGGGGGGACACAGGGGACACCCAGGGATGGGGTTCCTGCCTCAGAGGGACACGAAGGGGCGGGGTGCTGCTGGGGGGGATGTGGGGGACACCCCGGGCCTGGGCTGCTGCCTGGGGGCTACCTGGGGACCAGGGTGTTGTCCAGGGGGGACATGGGGGACAGCCAGGGATACGGTTGCTGTCTGGGAGGGTGACAGGGAACAGCCTGGGACCAGGGTGCTGCCTTGGGGGTGAACTCAGGGGACACACAGGGGCTGGGGTGCTGTGGGGAGGGACACAGGGGACATCCAGGGACCTGGGGGGGCACAGAGGGCACCCAGGGACTGGGGTACTGCCTGGGGAGGGGCATGGGGACACTCGAGGTGGGCAGAAGCAGCTTCCAGATGCAGGTGGGGGATCGTATTTGTCCCATCTCCACCTTCTCCTGGGCCCCCCCATCCCCTCTCCCCTCCAGGGCCTCGAGGCTACCCCGACCCCCCCCCACCCCCCCACCTTCTTGTGCCCCTCCCCGTGCCCCCCACCCTGACCCCCTCCTTTCCCTCACAGGCCGCGGGCTGAAGTCTCACGCCTACATCCACAGCGTCCAGTTCAGCCACCATGTCTTCCTCAACCTCCATACGCTCAAGTTTTACTGCCTCCCCGACAACTACGAGATCATTGACTCCTCGCTGGAGGACATCACGGTGTGGCGGGGGGGCGAGCTGCCCTGGGAGGGTTCAGCTTCAGGTGTGTCGTGTCCCCCCCCCTTTTCTGACGCTGTTTCTCTCCCGCAGTACGTGCTGAAGCCCACGTTCACTGCGCAGCAGATCACCAACCTGGACAAGCAGGCCAAGCTCTCCCGTGCCTACGATGGCACCACATACCTGCCCGGCATCGTGGGGCTCAACAACATCAAAGCCAACGACTACGCCAACGCCGTCCTCCAGGTATCACCGGGGCTTCATTTTTGGGGTGAAAATCCCCCAAACCCCCTTGGGGCTGGCAGGGATGTTTCCTGGCTCCTCTCCCGCAGGCTTTATCCAATGTCCCGCCATTGAGGAATTATTTTTTGGAGGAAGAGAACTACAAGAGCATCCAGCGCCCGCCGGGGGACATCATGTTCCTGCTGGTGCAGCGCTTCGGGGAGCTGATGCGAAAGCTGTGGAACCCCCGGAACTTCAAAGCGCATGTCTCGCCCCACGAGATGCTGCAAGCCGTGGTCCTCTGCAGCAAGAAGAACTTCCAGATCACCAAGCAAGGTGAGGAGCAGGGTGGGGTGGTGGTGGTGTGCTGGATCCAGCCCCCCTGGTTCTGATTGACTCTGATTTGTAGGGGACGGGGTGGACTTCCTCTCCTGGTTCCTGAACGCACTGCATTCGGCACTGGGTGGCACGAAGAAGAAGAAGAAGAGTGAGTGAAGGGCGACAAAGGCCCTTGGGGCACCCACTTGGGTGATGCTTATCACTCCTGATATCTTCCCCCAATATCTTTTTGTCCCCGTAGCTATTGTCACCGACGTCTTCCAGGGCTCCATGCGTATCTTCACCAAAAAGCTGCCTCACCCGGATCTGGTGAGTACATGGAGGGAGAAAGGAGGAGGTTTCTCACCCCCATGGGGGTCTACAACCCCCTCCCTCTGAGTCCCATGTCCCACAGCCGGCCGAGGAGAAGGCGCAGCTCCTGCAGAACAGCGAGTACCAGGAGATGATGGTGGAATCCACCTTCATGTACCTGACGTTGGACCTTCCCACTGCCCCGCTCTACAAGGATGAGAAGGAGCAGCTAATCATCCCCCAGGTCCCTCTCTTCAGCATCTTGGCCAAATTCAATGGCGCCACCGAGAAGGAGTACAAGACCTACAAGGAGAACTTTCTAAAGCGTTTCCAGCTCACCAAGCTGCCTCCGTACCTCATCTTCTGTATCAAGCGCTTCACCAAGAACAACTTCTTTGTGGAGAAGAACCCCACCATTGTTAACTTCCCCATCACGTGAGTGGTGAAAAGCCCTGAGTGGGTGCCTGGGGTCCCTTTCTGCCTTTCCCTGCACCCTGTTGGGAGTGTTGAAGCATCTGGGGGGGAGGGAAGGCATCTAGGAGGGGTTTGGAAGCATCTACGAGGGGTTTGAAAGTGTTGGGGGGATTGAAAGCATCTAGGGGGAGATAAAGATAATGTAGGAGGGGCTTGGAAGCATCTTGGGGGGGGGGGGGGGGGTTGTGAGTGGTGATGGGGTTCCTCTGGGGTTTAGGTGCTGGTGACACCCTGTTGAGGGGTGTTGGGTGCTCTGGGGTGCCCCCCAGGAACGTGGACCTGCGGGAGTACCTGTCGGAGGAGGTGCAGGCAGCGCACACCAACACCACCTACGACCTCATCGCCAACATCGTGCACGACGGGAAACCCTCTGAGGGCTCTTACCGCATCCACGTGCTGCACCACGTGAGTGTCCCTCATCCCTGGGGGGTGTGACAAGGAGGGTGACCCCTCCAGCATCACCTCTGTCCCCTCCCGTCCCCTCGCAGGGCACGGGGAAGTGGTACGAGCTGCAGGACCTACAGGTGACAGACATCTTGCCGCAGATGATCACCCTCTCGGAGGCATACATCCAGGTGAGGGGCTTTGGTGACAGTGAAGGGGGGATCCCAGGGGACATTTGTCACCCCCCAAAATGTCTGATCCCGTCCCCCCCCCCGGCTCTGACACAGATCTGGAAGCGACGTGAGGAGGACGAGACGAAGCAACAAGGCGCCTGAGCCCCGCAGGGGCACCCACAACCTCCCCAGGGGGCACCCACAGCCCCCCCGGGGGCACCCAGACCCCCCTCCCAGTGCCCCCTGCCCCCGATTAAAGGCCACCCGCTGTATTTTTGTAACCGTTTTCTGCCTTCACATCTCTTTGGGTGCGAGGGTTTTGTGGGTTTTGCAGGTTCTAGGAGGTGCAAAAACCCTGTTTGCTTTCCGAGAAAGCCACCTGCCATCCCCCCATCCTGTCACCGCCCCCCGCACTCTGTCACCCCCCCTCAAAACACCCCCAGAAACTGGGGAAACTGCGGCAGGGCCATATCCAAGCTTTATTTGGGGGTGAGGGGGGTGGGTGGGGGGGCTTCTTGTGCCCCCCCCCCTACGCCCAGACGTGCTCCTGGCAGTGCTGCAGGGCCTGGGGGAGAATGGAGTGGGGTGAGCTGGGGGCAAGGCGGGTGCCAGGTCCCCCCCTCCTTGTCCCCTTTTGTCCTCCCCCTTGTCCCCAGCTCACCTGGCAGCGGCGGGCGGCCTCGGGGCTGGAGCACCAGTAGGACGGGCCCAGGGCGCAGGGTTCCGGGTTTGGGGACAGCACAGGGAGGGGGTGGCCTGGTCCCACGTCCTGCAGGGTTGGGGACGTGGGTGTCAAGGGGGTCCCCTGGTACCCCCCCAGGGTGAGGAGACCCCCAGCAACCCCCTCTGCCAGGGCTGTGACATCCTTGGTGCGTCCCCTGGGGCTGTGGCACTCTCAGTGCCCCCCCTTGCGGGGTCCTATACCTTGTGGCACCCCTGAGTGTCCCCCCTGGGGGCTGTGACACCCTTGGGACCCTGGCACGTTCTCACCTTTTGGGGACCTCACTGTGTCCCCAGGGCTCGTGGCACCCCCTCGGGGATGTGACACCCCTGAGGGTCTCCTCTGGGGCTCTGACACCTGGCATGTGTCCCCTTGGGCTGTGACACCCTTTGGGTCCCCGGTGTGTCCCTCGGGGCTGTGACACTCCAGGATGTGTCCCCAGGGGCTGGGACCCTCTCAAGCATGACCCTCGGGGCTGTGACACCCTTGGGTGCCCTGTCACATCCCCGGGGACTGTGACTCCCCCAGGCACGTCCCCAGGAGCTCACCCTGCAGTGCCACCCCGTGCTACCAAGACCACCCCGTCACCCCGCTCACCTCACTGCTGGCACAGGCAGCCGGCGGGGCTGCAGTGTCCTCTAGGGGACGCCCGGGCGGTGACAACAGGCCGTAACTGTCCTCAGAGCGGCAGGCGAGGAGCAGGTGACAGAGCAGGTGGGGGCCTAGGCGCCCCAGCACCCCCTCCAGCGCCAGCACGGCGTACCGCTGCGCCAGGCACTGGCAGGCGCCCGCCACCACCGCCGGCAGCACCCGGCACAGCCCTGCCGCCGCCGCTGCCACCCCCTCCTTGGGGACAGCGGCCTCGGCACGGGCCAGGAAGGTGCGGCAGAGCCAGCACAGCGGCAGCGGCACGGGCAGGGCCTCCCTGGCAGCGACCTGGGGACAGGCGTTCACTCTGGAGACTAATGGTGGGGCTGTGGCATGTGTGTACTCACAGAGGGCTCTCTGGGTGGCTACCTCTGGCCGTGCTCGTGGCCGTGTAGGTGCCCATGGAGATGCCCCCAAGGACAGCTGTGGTTATGGCCACAGAGGTGCCCACAAAGGTACCCACGTGAACACCCCTAGAGGTACCCCTACAGAAACCTGTGTAGATTCCCCTATTTATGCCCATGGAAATGCCCACAGAGACACACATGCAGGTGCCCACGGAGTTGGCCATGCCCAGGGGGATGCCCAGCAGACCCTGTGTTCATGCCCCTGGGCACCCCCAGCCCCGAGGTCCCGTACCTGCAGGTGGGCGCTGAGTGCCTCGAGGGGGGGCACAGCCGGGGCCCCCCCAGACGTGCCCGGGCACAGATCCAGGCGGGCGCAGATGGCTGAGGGCTTCTGGGGGGAGGGTGAGGGCACCCCGTATGGGGCACCCCGGGGTGAACCGGATGGCGCAGTGTCCCCAAGCACCCCCAGGTGTCCCCAGCCAGTGCAGTGTCCCCAGTCCCCCCAGCACCCCGAGGTGTCTGCAACCCACATGGTATCCCCAACCTCCCGCCCCAGCACACCAAGGTGTCCCCAGATGGCACCATGTCTCTCAGCACCCCCGAGGTGTCCCTGATTTTCCTCAGCACCCCAAAATGTCCCCAGATGGCATGGTGTCCCCAAGCACCGCAAGGTGTTCCCAGATGGCATGGTGTCCCCAACCCCCCCCAGCACCCCAGGGTGTCCCTGGATGGCACGGTGTCCCCATCCCCCAGCACCCCCAGGTGTCTCCAGTCACTGTGGTGTCCCCAGCACCCTGTGCCCCCCCCGTCCGCCTGCCGCGGCACCTGTGGGTGCCCACTCACGAGGTGCCCCTCGAGGTCAGTGAGGAGAAGGCTGAAGTACTCGTGCACCAGGTTCTGGCAGGGTGGCACCATGGTGGGCACTGGCAGCGCTGCACACTCCCGCCGCAGGAAGCCCTCCACAGCCACCTGCACCCACAGCCACCATGGCACCCGCGCCGGCACCCATGGTGGCACCCACAGTGGCCACCCCATGCCTACTCCATCCCCACGGGCACCTTGGTGGCTGACTCGTTGGCCATGTGGATGAGGAGGGTGATGATCTGCTGGCAGTCGGCGCATATGTCCTGCGAGAGGTGGCACCGGGCACGGCGACATGGAACATGGGGACACGGGGACGTGTGATGTGGGGACATAGGGCATGGGGCGTAGTGTGTGGGGAAATGAGCTTGGGGACGTAGGGGGATGTGGCATGGGGACGTGGGGAGAGGGGGCATGGGTATGCGGGGACACTGAGCGTGGGGACATACAAATGTGTGGCATGGGGACATGGGACAAGGGGGATGTGGTGTATGGGACATGGGGACATGGGGACACGGTACATGGGACGTGGCATAGGGTATGGGGCCATGGGGCGCGGGGGACGGGGTGTGTATGGGGACACGTTGGTATGGGGCCATGGAGGGGGCATGGGCCGTGGGGGACAGAGGGGTGTATGGGACATGCTGGAGAACATGGCGGGGGGTTATGGGGACATACGGGGGGGCTCTGGGGACACGGGGGCTCTGGGAGGGGGGGGGTCCTGTCCGAGGCTCTCACCGTGCCGGGGGGTGCCCACACCGTGTGGGCGCAGTGCCCCAGGGCCCCGCAGCGCAGCGCCGTCTCCCAGCTCTGGCACCAGGCGGAGGGGGGTGCCCCACAGCGGCCCCCCGGCACTCCCAGCCCTGTGGCTGCCATCAGCGCCCACGTCCCCCCCCCGGCCTCACAGGGGACCCAGGTGTCCGGGACCCCCACAACACGCCCCCACCCTGCCCCCAGGGTGCCCCATCCCACCCCCAGCCCTCATGGGGGGACCCAGGCATCCAGGACCCCCACCCCCAATGCCCCCTCTCCCCCTAAGATGTCCCACCCCACCCCAAGATCCCAACAGGGGACCCAGGTGTCTGGGACACCCCCCCCCAAGGGTGTCACCCCCCCTCCCCCTCTAAGAGAGGACCCAGGCATCTGGGACCCCCAACCCAATACCCCCCCACCCCAACGTGCCCCATCCCAACCCCAACCTTCATGGGGGGACCCAGACGTCTGTGACACCCCCCCACGGTGCCCCACCCCAAGAGGGGACCCCGGCATCCAGGACACCCCCACCCAAGGGTGTCACCCCCATCCTCAAGAGGGGACCCAGGCATCTGGGCCCTTCACCCCCAATATGGGTCCTCCCCCACTCCACCATAGGTCCCATGGGGGGGGGCACCCAGCTTTTTTGGGGGGGCACCTAGCTGTAGGGAGGGGGACCCAGCCCTGGGGGGGGGACCCAATTCTAGGGGGGGCTCTGGGGTGGCACCAAGCTTTGGGAGGGGTAGTGCCCAGCTTTGGGGGGGCACCCAGCTTTGGGAGGGGGGAGCTACCTGGGGTGGCACAGAGCAGGGCGAGGAGCAGTGTCAGCGCGGGTGACGGTGGCGGTGCCATGGCGGCACTGGCAGGGCCGAACCCCACGGCCTCTTATAGCCCCGGCGGGAGGTGGCCCCTGGGACGGTGCCAGCACCGTGGGGACACGTGTGTCGCAGCCACAGGGACACCTGGGGGCTGCCACACCGTCAACCACCCCCCTGTCCCCGTGCCCCCGTGTCCCCCATGGCAATGTCCCCATTGGGGTCCCCATGTCCTCATCAGGGTCCCCGTGTCCCCATCCCACCCCAGTGCCCACAGTGGCGGGGGACAGACATGGTGCCACTCCTGCAGTGACAAAGACTTTATTGAGCTGTCCACGGGGTGGCCCACGGCGTGGGGGGGCGTTGGTGACATCGGGTGACCTCAGAGCTGGCTGGTGTGCCTGGGGGGGAGAGGTGGCAGCGGGGACAGGGCACCCGCAGCACTGTGTCCCCATGTCCCTGTCCTCCATGTTGTCCCCATGTCCCCCCACATCCTCATGTCCCATTCCCCTCCATGTCCTGCCATGTTCCATGTCCCTGTGTCCCCTCCCATGTCCCCCTGTCTTCCCATGCCCCCCCCTACCCCCACGTACCCTCATGTCCCCATGCCCTCCACGTCCCCACCATGTCCCCCCACGCCTCCATGTCCTCAAACCCCCACAGCCCCCCACATTCCCACACCCCCATGTCTCCCTATGTCCCCATGTCCCACCCTTTGTCCCCATGTGCCCACATGCCCCTGTGTACCCCCATGTCCCCCCATACCCCCATGTCCCCACACACCCCCACGTTCCCATGCCCCTGTATCGCCCCCATGTCCCCCCCACCACATTCCCGCAACCCCCGTGTCCCGCCACGTCCCCACAACCCCACGTTCCCACGCCCCTGTGCCCCCCCATGTTCCCTCCCCTCATGTCCCCCCATGTCCCCAACACCCCCACACCCCCCCAGACCCCCATGTCCCCCTGTGCCCCCTGTCCCGTCTCCCCACCCCCACGCCCCCCCACCACATTCCCACACCCCCGTGTCCCGCCACGTCCCCACAACCCCACGTTCCCACGCCCCTGTGCCCCCCCATGTTCCCTCCCCTCATGTCCCCCCATGTCCCCGACACCCCCCCCCCCCCCAGACCCCCATGTCCCCCTGTGCCCCCTGTTCTGTCCCGTGTCCCCCCCCCCCCCCCCGCACCACCCAGGGTGCCCCCCCCGCCCTTTCCCGTCAGGGCTCCATCCCGTCCCCACCCTCCGCTCGAGAGCCCTCGGGGCCGGGCGCGGCCCGGACGCCTGGTCCCCGCGTTGCGGGGGGCGGGGGGGGGCTCACCTGGGGGCCCTCAGGGCCGCGGGGGGCACCACCGGAGGTGGGTGCAGAGGTTGGCGGGGGTCTGGTGCTGCCTCAGGGCCGCCTCGATGCGCGCCAGGGCGCGGGACAGGAGGTGTCGGCAGAGCCCCCTCCCCGCCAGCAGCCGCCCGCACACGCGGTGGGTGACACGGGCCACCTTCCCCTGCGACACACGTCAGCGCCCGCACCGCCGGGGCACGGCCGGGGCACGGGGGTGTCGCACGGGGGGCATTGCCACGCACGAGGGTGTCACATGGGGGGGCGTCGCGCGAGGGAGGGCATGGCCGTGCACGGGGGCTTTGCACGGGGTCATCGCACCAGGGCATTGCATGAGGGCACCGCCGTGCGCGGGGGCATCGCACAGGGGCACGGCCTTGCACGGGGGATTTGCACGAGGGAATTGCGTGAGGGTCATCGCCATGCGTGAGGGCTTTGCATGACAGCGTCACGGGGGGGGGCACGGCCTTGCACGGGCGCTTTGCACGAGGGCATTGCACGGGAGGGTATTGCCTTGCACAAGGACATCACCAGAGGGGCATCACATGGGGGCGTAGCCTTGCACGAGGGCATTGCACGACGGCATCACCGTGCATGGGCATCTTGCACAAGGGCGTCACACGAGGGGCATCATCATACACAGGGGCTTCGCATGAGGGACATTGCACGAGGGGCAGTGCTCGCACGAGGGTTGTCACACGGGGCACGGCAAGACGGGCATGGCCTCGCGCAGGGGCAGCTCGGGGCAGGGGGGGGCTTGGCACGAGGGCACCGTGTGGCACGAGGGCACCGCGCGTGTGTCCTCCCATCTCACCTTGTCCTTGGGGTCGACCACGATGCCCTTGAGCGCCTTCACCACCCGCTTGCAGATGGCACAGCGCACCGTGCCGGGGCGCAGCCCCCCCCCGGCTCTGTGCACACACGCTCTCAGGCCCTGCCCGCCCCCATGCACACCAGTGCCAGCCCAGTGCCCACCAGTACCCACCAGTGCCAGCCCAGTGACCACCAGTGCCCCCCAGTGCCAGCCCAGTGCCTCCTAGTGTCCATCAGTACAAGCCCAATGCCCACCAGTGCTCCCCAGTGCCAGCCCAGTGCCTCCTAGTGTCCATCAGTACAAGCCCAATGCCCACCAGTGCCCCCCAGTACCAGCCCAGTGCCCACCAGTGCCAGCCCAGTGCCCCCCAGTACCAGCCCAGTGACGACCAGTGCCAGCCCAGTGCCCCCCAGTACCAGACCAGTGCCCACCAGTGCCATCCCAGTGCCCACCAGTGCCCCCCAGTACCAGACCAGTGCCCTCCCAGTGCCTCCCAGTTCCCCTATGAGTGCCCCCACTGATGCCCTCCCAGTCCCTCACAGGTGCCTCCCCCCTTGCCCCTGACGCCCCCGTTGTCCCCCCCGTGTCCCCTCACCATGATGTCCTCGTCACTCAGCTGGAGCCCGTCCTCGGTGTCGGGGGGACGCTGGCACCGCAGGGAGCCCGGCTGGGCCCCTCCCCGCGCCACTGGCAGGGCGCCTGCGGGGAGGTCCTCGGCCCCCACCAGCAGCAGGGCTGGGCAGTGCCACGTCAGGGGACACATCCCCACATCCCCTCCCCTGCCCCCATGTCCCTGTCCCCCCATGTCCCCATCCCCCCATGTCCCCAGCATCCCCCACCCTCCTGTACCCCCCTGTCCCCATCTCCCCCTTGTCCCCATCACCCTGGGCCTCATGTCCCCATGGCCGTGTCCTCACCTTGTCCCCCATGTCCCCATATCCCCATTGCCCTGGTCCCCATGTCCCCATCGTCCCCCCCAGTGTCCTCATCCCCTCTTTGTCCCCAGTCCTCCATGTCCCCATCCTCCTGCCCCCTTCCCTGCGTCCCCCCTTGTCCCCATCACTTCACATCCCCTCTGTCCCATCCTCTGTCCCCCATATCCCCGTCCCCCATGTCCCCATCCCACCAAAGCCCCATGTTCCCATGTCTCCATCCCTGTCCCCTGTGTCCCCATTTCCCCATGTCCTCCATGACCCGGTCCTCCCATCCCCACCTCCCTGTCCCCACCACCACCATGTTCCCCCCCGTCCCTGTGGGGGTCCCCACCGGTGACGCCGGCGAGCAGGACCAGCAGCGGCCGGGCCATGGTTACCCATCCCCGAGCCCCGGGGGACCTTTATGTCCCCACGGGTTGGGGTGGCACCCAGGGTGACAGCCGGAAGGGCCCCCCCCCAAAACCACGGTTGCCACAGCGGGGGAGGCTGGGCCCCCAGTCACGTCTGCTGTGGGGCTGCGACCTTCCCCCCACAGTGCCATGGGGGGGGACGGGGGGGAGACATGGGAGGCTGGGGGGGCTGGGGGTGCTGGGGGGGTGGGGGAGTCCTTGAGGACCTGGGGGACGGGGGGGGGGGGCAAGAGGAGGCCATGGGGACCTGGGCAACACTGGGGGGAACACTGAGGGGGACAGGGGGAGACCATGGGGACACCCGGGGGGACACTGGAGGGGACAAGAGGAGACCATGGGGACACTTGCAGGGATGAGACAAGGAGAGACAAGGAGGGACCTGGAGGGGGGGGGGCATGGGGGACAAAGGGGGAGGGAGGAGGGACCTGAGGGACTCTGGGGACCTGGGAGGACTGGGGGGACGTGAGTGGCGCTGAGGGGGGACAAGCGGACACTGTGGAGACCTGGGGGGACTTTAGGGATGGGGGTGGGACACAGGGGGACACCATGGGGACCTGGGGGACGTGGCAGGACAAGGAGAGAGCAGGGGGATGAGGGGGGTCGGTGACACCCTCCTGTTCCCGGCAGTTCTCGGGGACACCGCAAACCCCAAAGCCACCGTGGGGGGATGGGTGGGGGCCCGGTGTCTGTCCCCAGCCCTGCCCCCCCTTCCTGTCCCTGCTTTCCCCCCACGAAGCCACAAACCCTCATCACCCCGTCTCCCCCCACCTTCCCATGCGGCAGCGAGGGGACACGGGGTGGCGGGGGGCCGGGGGGGGCAGGGCAGAGCCCCCCACCCCGCCCTGGGGGAGGAGCCCGTCCCACAGCACCCCAATGCACCCCAATGCACTCCGTGCCCCCCCCACCCCCCTGGCCCCGGGCTCACGCAACCCCCCCACTCCACCCCCAGTGTCCCCAGTATCCCCAGTATCCCCCATTGCCTCCAGTACCGCTGGTATCCCCCCAATATCCCCCAGAACACCCAGTACCCCCAGTATCCCCCCCAGTACCCCCACTGTCCCCCAGTACCCCCCATACACCCGATATTCCCCACACCCTTCAGTACCGCCAGTATCCTCCCCAGTACGCCCAGTAGCTCCCACTGTCCTCCATTACCTCCAGTGCACCCAGAACCCCCAGTATCCCCCAGTAACATCCAGTATCCCCCAGTCCCCCCGGTGTTCCCCATTACCCCCAGTGCACCTCAGTTCCCCCAGTATCCCCCATTATCTCCAGTATTCCCCAGTACCCCCCGTAACCCCCAGTATACCCTCCCATTACCCCCATTATCCCCAGTACCCTCCAGTGCCCCCAGTGTTCCCAGTATCCCCCCCATACCCTCATCACCCCCAGTGTCCCCATTATCCCCAGTATCCCCCATTATCTCCAGTGTTCCCAGTATCCCCCCCAGTACTGCCATTATGCCCAGTATCCACCAGTACCCGCAGTGTTCCCAGTATCCCCCCCATACCCTCACCACCCCCAGTATCCCCTGGTACTCCCAGTATCCCCCCCAGTACCCCCATTATCCCCAGTATCCCCCAGTACCCCCATTATCCCCAGTATCCCTCCCAGTACCCCCAGTATCCCCCAGTACCCACAGTGTTCCCAGTATCCCCCCCATACCCTCACCACCCCCAGTACCCCCATTACCCCCAGTATCCCCCCCAGTACCCCCATTATCCCCAGTATCCCTCAGTACCCCCATTACCCCCAGTATTCCCAGTAGCCCCAGTGTTCCCAGTATCCCCCCCAGTACCCCCATTATCCCCAGTATCACCCAGTATCACCCCCCCAGTTCCCCCAGTATCTCCCATTATCTCCAGTATCCCCCAGTACCCCCAGTTACGCCCAGTATCCCCCAGTACCCCCCGTGTTCCCAGTATCCCCCCCATACCCTCACCACCCCAGTACCCCCAGTACCCCCAGTTCCCCCAGTATCTCCCATTATCTCCAGCATCCCCCAGTACCCCCAGTTACCCCCAGTATCCCCCAGTACCCTCCGTGTTCCCAGTATCCCCCCCATACCCTCACCACCCCCAGTACCCCCAGTTCCCCCAGTATCTCCCATTATCTCCAGCATCCCCCAGTACCCCCCGTGTTCCCAGTATCCCCCTCATACCCTCACCACCCCCAGTACCCCCAGTACCCCCAGTTCCCCCAGTATCTCCCATTATCTCCAGCATCCCCCCGTACCCCCCGTGTTCCCAGTATCCCCCTCATACCCTCACCACCCCCAGTATCCCTCTTACTCTCAGTTTCCTCGGTATCCCCCCGGTTTCCCCAGTCCCCCCAGTATCCCCAGTATCCCCCCAGTCCCCCGATGACCCCAGCGACCCCCGCCCCCCCCGCGGCCTCCCGCCGCCAGGGGGCGCTGTCCCGCCCCGCTCCGCCACAAGATGGCGGCGGCGGCTGCGCGCGCGCTGCGGGTGAGGGACGGGACGGGGGGACACGGGGGGACCGGGAATGGGGGGGACCGGGGGCTCCAGGCCGCGGGGTGAGGCGGGATGTGGGCGTGGGGGGCTCTGGGGACACCGGGCGCGGGAGACACCGGCTATGGGGGGGCACCAGGGACACTGGATATGGGGGACACCGGGTGTGGGGGACACAGGGGACACCGGATGGAGGGGACACTGGGTATGGGAGGCATGGGGGACACCAGGGACTCCAGGCATGGAGGGGGTATGGGCTGGGGGGAATGTGGCATGGGGGGCTCCGGGGACGCTGGGTGTGGGGGACAGCGGGTACAGGGGACACCAGGGACACTGGGTATAGGGGACACCCGGTATGGGGGGACACAGGGGACACTGGATACAGGGGACACCAGGTGTGGGGGGGTCGCCGGTCGCAGGAGGCTACGGGGGGGGTGGTGCTCCAGCAGTGGTGTCTCCGCTCCGGGGACAGCAAGCATGGGGTCACAGGGCAGGGGGGCTCCAGGCATGTGGCACCCGGGGGACACTGGGCGCTGGGGGCACCGGGGACTGGGCAGGGCCAGCCCCCAGCTGCTGGGGGTGCCCGCTGTCCCTCACCCTCGTCACCTTCCCAGGCCGTGCCCTGCATACGCCCTGTCCCCGAGGCTGCCCGGCACCTCCACACCACCCCAGCCTGCCTCAAGGTAAGCCCGGGGGGGCCCCTCATCCCCTGTCCCTCGGGGCCCCCAAACCTCTGACCCCCCCTGTCCCCACAGACGCGGGCGGCGCGGGTGCGTGTGGGCAGAGGGGACAAGCCAGTGACCTACGAGCAGGCGCACGCCCCCCCACTACATCGCCCACCGCAAGGGCTGGCTGTCCCTGCACACCGGTGGGTCACCCCACACCGCCACGCCGGGACATATGGGACATATGGGGCACGAGGGCATCACGGGGATGGGCTGTAGGGTGTTGTGGGGACAGGGACGTGTGGGGCACACGGGAGTCATGGGGACAGGGATGTGTGGGGCACATGGGCGCGGCAGGGATGGGGCACACAGGGACAGGGACACATGGGGCACCAGGGCATCTGTGGGGCTGGGCCACGGGTTATGGTGGGGAGAGGGATATGTGGGGCACATGGATATCGGGGTGGACAGGGACACGTGGGGGACATGGGCATATTGTGTGGGCAATATGTGGGCAATATCCCTGTGCCCATGGATGTCATGGAGGTGGGACACACGGGTATGGTGGGGACAGGGATGTGTGGGGCACATGGGCATTGCAGGGATGGGACGTACAGGGACAGGGCTGGATGGGGCACAGAGGGACAGGGCCACATGGGGCACGAGGGCGCTGTGGGGATGGGCCACGGGGCATGGTGGGGATGGTGACATGTGGGGCACATGGACACCATGGGAATGGGACACATGGGCATTGTGGGGACGGGGTTGTGTGGGGCACATGGGCACGGTGGGGACAGGGATGCGTGGGGCACACGGGCATCATGTGGACAGGAGCTTGTGGGGCACACGGGCGTCATGGGGATGGGGCACATGGGCATGGTGGGGATGGACGTGGGGGGCACATGGGTGTCGTGGGGGTGGGACATATAGTCGTGCTGTGGCGGGGGTTGCGTGGGGCAGGCGGCGGTGCTGGGGCCAGTGTCCCCAGGCAGGGTGCGGGGACGCGGGGGCCCACACTGGCGGTGCCCGCAGGGAACCTGTGCGGGGAGGCGGGTGCGGCAGAGCGGGCGCTGGAGGACGCCTTCCTGCGCCGGTTCCTGCACGGCACCTTCCCGGGGCTGCTGGCCGACGCCGCCGTGCTCAAGCGCCGCGCCAACCTGCTGGTGGTCTGCGTCCTGCTGGCGCGGGGGCTGGCACCCGCCAAGCTCCACTTCCTGGGGGGCTACGCCGAGACCCTTCTCACTCACTTCTACAAGTGCCCCGTGCGCCTGGAACTGCAGACGGTGCCCGCCAAGGTGCCCTACAAGTACCTCTAGTGCCCCACGGCGCCACCCGGGCGCGGGGGGGAATAAAGTGGAGGCTGTGCCCACCCTGCCCCAGCTACGGGTCTTGGGGGAGTTGGGGGGCACCTCAGCACCGTGCGGGCTGGGCACTCCATGGCCCTGTGCCCTGTGGGGCTCCATCCTGCTGATGGCCACGTGCCCTGTGGGACTGTCCCCACCGCACCCATGTGCCCCACATGTCCCTGTCCCCATGATACCCCTGTGCCCCACAGGGCCCTGTCCCTGCATGCCCCATCCCTGTGTGCCCCACATATCCCTGTCCCCATCATGTCCACGTGCCCACAGGGCTCTGTCCCTCTGATGTCCTCGTGCCCCACAGGACCCTGTCCCTGTGTGCCCCAGCCTGTGATGCCCGTGTACCCCACATGTCCATGTCCCCATGATACCTGTGTGCCCTGCATGTCCATGTCCCCACGGTGCTCTTGTGCCCCACACATCCCTGTTCCTGTGATGCCTGTGTGCCCCACAGGGCTCTGTCCCCACAGCGCCCAGTGTCTTGTCCCCACACGTCCTGTCCCCGCATCCGTGTCCCTGCACAGACCCCATGATGCTGCAGAGCCAAGATGCAGTTTCTGTATAAGGTGCCCCCAGCCCCCTCCCAGCCCGTCCCAGTTAAACCCAGTCCCAAATCTGAGAAAACCTGTTTAAATACGACAGCAGTGAACAAAGTGGGGGTGGGAGGGGGTGGTGGGGGCAGCAGGGCTCAGCCCTGCCCAGGGACTGTCCCTTGTCTTTGTCCTTGTCCTTGAAGCAGGGGTTGCTGAGGGCCACCCCGCACCCTGCTCCGCGCTGGTGGCTGTGTCCCCTGCTGGCATCATGGGCTGGGACGATAGGGGACAGTGCCAGGCTGCCATCCTCCTCCTGGAGGGGACGTCAGGGACAGGTCAGTGTCCCCAGGGGGGACAGGGGAGGCCGTAGGCCAGTCCCACCAGCGTGACGATGAGGTTGAGGCAGAAGATGATGTGGATGAAGGCCAGCACCATGAGGCCAGGGAGGTTGGTTACACCAGCCACCACCTGCGCCTGCGATGGTGTCACCCTGTCCCTCCTGTCCCAGAGGAGGGGCCTCGTGGCTGTCCACCCCCGTCGGTGCCACCGGGCTGGGCTGGGTGCTGTGGGCGAAGGCGCAGGTGAGGTGGGACACGAATGTCACTGGGATGCCCATGGCCTGTGGGGACGGGGCTGTCACCCAGGGGCTCGTGTGTCCCAGTCCCTGTGCCACCCAGCGTGCCCAGGCTGGTGCCACCTGCTCATTGCCTGGCTCTGCCTGTGCTGCCCTCACACCTGCTGCCTGTCAGCGCTTCGTTAGCTGGGGCTTAATTTCCTGTCCCCTCCCTCTGTGAGCAGAGAGCTTTGGGGGGGTGCTTCCTCCTGGGTGCTCCCTGTGCGTGAGCAGGGTGGGGTGCTCCCTGGGCCACCCAGGATCGTCCCACCCTGTCTTCTGGCACCTGGAAGTTGAAATATCCGCCCTGAGGGGAGCAACTGGGGTGGTGGGAGTGAGTTAAAATCACAACTTGCCTTAATATCCACCCCAAAAAAACTGTTTACAGGGGTGGGAGGGCTTTGGGGTTTCTCTGAGGGCTTTTGGGGTGTGCTGGGGAGGGGGGGGCAAGCAAGACACCACCCCCTCCCCCCGTGTCCCCATGGTGCTGCTGCCAGTGGCTGAGATGCTTTATGGACAGAGGCTTGTTTCTCCAAGGAATGGTGATCCCGCAGCGTGTCAGCAGCCCTGGATCCATGGGGCAGGCTGGGGGGTGGCTGCTGGGTGGACATGGGATGGGGGTCCGGGGTGACATGGGACGGAGGGATGTGGGGTCCAGGGTGATGTGGGATGGGTGGGCATGGTCTGGAGCCAAAAGCCGTCTCCTGTCTGGCACGACGGCAGGAGGGGCAGCCCCACCGTGACCTGCTGGACTCGTAGCCAGCCGTTTGCCACGTCTGATGCTGGTGGGAGCTTTCGGAGCGGCTCTGGATGCTGGCACGCACCTTCCCTGAGTCCAGGTGGGTCTTTCAGTGGTCATTAGATGATCTACTCATCCTGGTGGCAGAGCTAAACGAGGAAGCAGAAAGGCTACAGAGCATCAGGGAGTGTGAGAAATAAACAGATTGGTGGAATCAGGCTCTGACCTCCTGAGAGAAACCAGAACAGCCACCAAAAACACCCCCAAGATGAAGGAGATCCTGTACCCTCCCCCTGCCAGACTGAAGGCAGCGGCCAAATGTTGAGCTGTGAATGGAGGCAAGTCTGTGCTCAGGGCGGCAAGTGAACCCCGCGAACCCCCTACTTGCCCACCTCCCATAACCGCGTGCCTCTGTACGATGGGCTCGAGGCCCTGGATGAGGTGGGCAGCCCATGGGTGGTGTGGAGGGTGGTCTGACTGCACCAGAAGAGTTGCCAGGACCAGAAAGGCCTACCCCCGGTTTAATGACTGCCTCCACGAGGAAGAAGAGGTGGGTTGTGGTTGTGGTGACTGCCTTCTGAGGGGAAGGGAGGGTGCGATGTGTGGGGCAGACCCCTCGTGGGGCAGTCCGCGGCTTCCCTGGGGTCTGGGTCAGGGGCATCGCCAGGAAACTTCCCAGCCTGGTTCGGGCCTCGGGCCGTTACCCACTGTTGCTCTTTCATGTGGGTGGTGATGAGGTGGCAACACGTAGCCCAAGGGTAATTAAAAGACACTTCAGGGCCTTGGGAAGGTTAATAAGGGAACCTGGGGTGCAGGTTCTTTTCTTCCCTTCTCCCAGTTATCGGCAGTGACTCTGAAAGCAGCAGATGTGCTCAGGCGGTCAATACATGGCTCCGTGGCTGGTGTCACTGCCACAATTTTGGTTTTTTTGACAATGGGATGGCCTACATGGCACCAGGTGCTGGATGGGGTTCATCTTTCTGAAGGGGGCAGAGGGTGTTTGCTCATGAGCAAGTGGGGCTCATTGGCTGAGCATTAAACTAGACGTGATGGTGGAGCGGGGTGTTATCAGGCTTCCTCGGGACAAGCTGAGGGACGGTACTCCAAGGTCTGAGGGATGGCTCGCTGGCGAAGGCCCTCAACCTGCTGCTCTGGGATGTGCTGGGTACGCTGCAGCCCCCTCGAAGTCTCATGGAGATGAGCCAGGGGCTCCTGAGGAGCCAACGGGGAGTCACGGGTAAAACACCTCCAAGGTCCCAAGGGATCTTTAAGGTCCCTTCCAACCTGAACCATTCTGTGATTCTATGAAAATCCTCAGGGGCTCAGCCCCCCACTGCACCCCCGGGCTGAGGCAGACAGGGACCCGCTGGTCCAGCACGGGGGGGGTGGAGGGGCTGGGGCTTCATGTTAGAGACGATGGTCTCTTGCAGAGGGAGCCAGGGCTGTCCCTGGCAACACAGACAGCGTGGGGGGGGGGGGGGGGTGTCACTGTGTATGAAGCTGGTGCTGTTTCACTATTTCTGGTGGGGGGAACGGAATGATGGGACCAAGCTTGGCCCTGCAGCGCCCACAGATGGGGCACGAGAGGCAAAGGGCACACAGTGAAGCACCGGACTCCAAATACGAGAAAATATTTTACTATGAAGGTGACAGAATGTTGGCAGCGCTCTGCCAGGCAGCTGCTGGAGCCTCCAGGAGTGGAGATATTCAGAAACTGAGCAGGATGGGGGTGTGCTTGAAGAACACAGCCCCCAGAATCCTGTGCCCTCTCCTTCCCACCCGTGCAGGCAAAGCCCGAGCCCCTGGTGCTCCGCATCCCCCAGGATCTTCCCTGGGGGAGCACGTGGCAGGGGCTGCCCAGCTCCCCTGCGGGCTTGGACAGGGAGAGCCCTTGGCACGGAGGTGACGGCAGGCTGCTCTGGAGGGGAAAACTCAGCAGCAAGGAAAAGATTCCCAGCGCTGCTCTGGTTTCCAGCAGCTTTTCCCCTTGCTGCAGCTGAGCGGGCAGCAGGGGAGCCCTGGGGCAGAGGACAGGAGCTGAGCGGGACACGGGGCGATTGCACGGGGCTCGGTGTCTGGCCGTCTCTCCCGGCGTTTAGCAGAGCACAGGAGCAGCACAGGTCTGGGCCGCAGGAATAAACCCAGCCCCGGCAGTGCCAAGGCTCAAAGCTGACGCGTCGTTCCCTGATCGAGGGGACGGTCCAGCACGCGGTGCTGGCACATGTCACGCTGCTTTACCCTCTCTCCTGCGCCAGCACGGAGGGTAAAGCCAGGCTTGAGCACGGGCTGCGGGCTCCCTGCGGAGTTAAACACACCTCAGCAGTGCTGCGGGGGCGCAGGGGGCTGCCTCTGTTGCAGCCAGAGCTCGGGGCCACCAGAACCGTCTCCATGTCTGTCCCCACTGCTCCCGGCTGAACATCAGCGCAGGCAGAGGCAAAGCAGCTCCCTCCAGCCTGCGCTGGGTGGGAATCACTGTGTGAGCAGCTCTGGAGTCACAGAGTCCTGGGGAAGACTCCACAAGTGAGGATAAAGCCAGATACTCAAACCAGGCCAGAAGCTGGAGCAAAAGCTGAGACCACAGGGGAGAAGAAAGAAATAGAAGTGGGAGAAGAAATGGAAGAGAAATGAGAGTGAACCTTATCCCCCCCACACCCTTTCCCTCCCCACAGCCGTTATCCACAAGGACACCCTTCCCCCGGTCACCTTCTCCGAGTACACGAGGCACATCACCGATGTCCTGCAGCTCGCGCAGATCTTCTGTCCGCCCCAGGCAAAGGGGGGAGGCAGCTCCCCACCCCCCCTGCCCCTTAACTCAGCCCCTCCCTCGCAGGTTCGTCCAGGTGGGACCTATGAGCCCTTCGGGGGGCCGCGGGGCGGAGGTGGGGAGCATCCAGGTGCCTGGAGAAGCAGCCGGGCTGGAGAATCCCCCGGAGCTCAAGACCTTCCACAATGTGGGGCAAGGTGGGACCCCCCCCCACCCCACCTGGGCAGCCCCAGCCCCTGCTGGGCTAGGATCTCCAGGGACCAGGAGAGGACCCCCCACCCCAGCAGACTCTCCCCCCGGTGCAGGAGCCGCAGCCTGGAGCAAGACCCCTGTGGGAGCTGCAGAGCATGGCAGGGGGTGGGAAGGGGGCCACCCCCTGGCCCAGCAATTCTTCTCAGTGCTGCATTGCTCCTCCCTGCCTGGGACTAGGGGGTCCCAGCAAGGAGGGCCCCCCCAGAGGCCAGTCCCCAGGCACAAGGGGCCTGCCAGGGGTCCCCAGCAGTAAAGGACCCCCTCCTTGCTCCTTCCCACACACAGGCCCTCCCCACGCCCCCGCTCAGGGCGTCGCTTCTGTGTGTTTTCCAGGCTTTCCCACGAAGCACCAGCAGCCTTGTAACTAGTGATGGTGAGTCCTGATGTGGTTTTGGTGAGTTGTTGCTTCCATCACGTCCCTTGTCCGTAACCTACAGTGTGTCATTTTGACGTTGGTTGGAAAGAGATTTTCCAAAAGGGAAATGTTTTTCATTCAAAGCAGTTGCCTTTTATGAAGTTCCTGTTAGAGCGGCTCTTCAGAGATGATGTGCTCGGCAGTAGAAGTCATCAGCAACAAGCCTTTGCGCTCTCTTTTTTAAAAAAAAAAAAAAAGAATAAAAATTTCCTTCCAAAGGCCCAAGCACAGCACATCTTCCAACAGTTGCTGGCACGGCTGGTCTTTGGGTTCTCAGTTGTAACAGTCGAGGTGTCGCAAAAACACGTTCCTCTGCACGTTCAGCACAGCCAAAAGCGTTCGCCAATCTGCTGGTCTTGTTTGGTAGCCTGATGGATTGCAGCACCGGGATTTGATTTCCCTCCCCTAAAAGTAAAATCACTTGGGGGATCTTTTGTCTGGCTGATTTTTCTATGCTAAGTTACTATGCTAAGTTTTTAAAGTTTCATTAACTTTAAAAAAAGTTAAAATTGTATAATTTACAAGCTGACCTGCATGGTTTAAACTGTAACTGCCAGTACAGCCGTAGGATACAAATCATTAGGTGTACTTAGGCAGTTAGGTATTTGTTCTAAATCTTTAAAAAGAGAGTCAACTGAATGTAATGTGTTTTGGTTTTTTTCCCCTGATATTTACACAGTGTGCTCTGAAGTACTTTATTTCTGTCTGGCTTTCAGTGGCGCATTTCCCTGGCAGCCCGGTAGCCCGTAGCATCTCTCTCAGGCAATGCTGCTGGCCAGATGTCCCTCCTCGGGTGGCACGCAAAAAACCCCATAGTCAAATTATAGCTGTGTATTTAGAATCATAGAATTGTTAGGGCTGGAAGGGACCTTAAAGACCATCTAGTTCCAATCCCCTGCCCTGGGCAGGGACACCTCCCGCTAGACCAGGCTGCTCAGAGCCCCGTCCAGCCTGGCCTTATACACCTCCAGGGATGGGGCTTCCACCATCCTCTCTGGGCAACCTGTTCCAGTGTCTCACCACCCTCGTGGTGAAGAACTTCTTCCTACTGTCCAGTCTGAATCGACCCATCTCTAGTTTTGATCCATTCCCTCTGGTCCTACCATTACCCGACATCCTAGAAAGTCCCTCCCCAGCTTTCTTGTAGGGCCCTTCAGATACTGGTAGGCCACTGTAAGGTCTCCTCGGAGCCTTCTCTTCTCCAGACTGAACAACCCCAACTCTCTCAGTCTGTCCTCACAGGAGAGGGGCTCCAGCCCTCTGATCATCCTTGTGGCCCTTCTCTGGACACGTTACAGCACATCCATATCTTTCTTGTAGTAGGGGCTCCAGAGCTGGATGCAGTACTCCAGGAGGGGTCTCATGAGAGTGGAGTAGAGGGGAGAATCACCTCCCTCGACCTGCTGGCCACGCTTCTCCTGATGCAGCCCAGGATACGATTGACTTTCTGGGCTGCTGGTGCCCACTGATGGCTCATGTTGAGCCTCTCGTCCCCCAGCACCCCCAAGTCCTTTTCTTCAGGGCTGCTCTGAGCCAGTCGCTGCCCAGCCTATATCGGTGCTTGGGATTGCCCCGACCCAGATGGAGGACCTTGCACTTGGCCTGGCTGAACTTCATGAGGTTGGCATGGGCCCACCTCTCCAGCCTGTCAGGGTCCCTCTGGATGGCATCCCTTCCCTCCAGCGTGTCAGCTGCCCCACACAGCTTGGTGTCGTCGGCAAACTTGCTGAGGGTGCACTCAGTGCCACTGTCCATGTCGCTGACGAAGATGTTAAACAAGACCAGTCCCAGTACTGATCCTTGAGGGACTCCATTTGTCACTGGCCTCCACTTGGACATGGACCCATTGACAGCCGCTCTTTGGGTGCGGCCGTCAAGCCAGTTCATTATCCACTGAATTGTCCATCCATCAGACCCATATTTTATCAGCTTGGAGACCAGGATGTCATGCGGGACAGTGTCAAAGGCTTTGCTCAGGTCCACGTAAATGACGTCAGTTGCTCTCCCCGTGTCTGTTGATGTTGTGACCTTCTCATAGAAGGCCACCAGGTTTGTCAGGCACAATTTGCCCTTGGTGGAGCCGTGTTGATTGTACCCAATCACCTCTTCGTTATTCTTCTGCCTCAGCAGTGCCTTCAGGGGGATCTGCTCCTTAATCTTACCAGGCACGGAGAGAGATAATGTAATGGTATCAATTCACAGCTGTTACGCTAACAACGTGTTCAAAATGGCAACGGTTAGCCTTCATCCTGACTTTAAGAGTTGAGCTGGCTCCGGCTTTTGGAGGCTGGGCTCTATTTGAGCTGAGCTGTTTCCCCAGAATCCTCCTGTAGCTCAGCTCCTGTCCCATCCCTCGGTCTGACGGAATTCCTCTACTCTGTGCTATTTTTTTTTAGCACAATGAACCATAATGGGGGATTTTTGTTTTCCAGGTGCCTCGTTGTCGGTGTCTCGTGCTGCTCGAGAGATGCCCCAGCCCAGGTTTGCAGCCGGTGGTGGAGCCCCCTGAGGGGAAGGGGCCAGCCCCGGGTCTGGCTGTTGTGTGCCTTTTTTTGGGATGAGCAAAAAGGGGGGATGGATGTTGGGGGGTGGTGATGTTATTTGGCGCACCCCCAACGTCACCGGTGGGACGATGATGTGGCGGAGGAGCAGGTGAGGTGGGGGGTGTGGGGTCACGTGGGGTTCCCCCAGAAAGAGGTGGGTCACGGCCCAAAATGTCTGAAAATTCATGGGGGGGATTAAAAAAATATTAAAACCTGTAAATATGGGTGTGAGGCATTGAAATAGGAAAAAACCCCACACCTCTAATTTTTATATATATTGAAAACCTATTAATTTATGTATATAAAAGGAGTTCCAAATAAAAACCTGTATTCTAAAGATTCTATTTTATAAGGGATTTTAGAATATAAAAATATTTTTAAAAGATTTATTATAAAGAGATATTTAAGTGTAAAATATATGTCCTAAACAGATAGCTAGACTAATTAGATGTTCTATATAATATGTTAATATATGTCTGAATAGATCTAAGTCTAAAGATCGTCACCTCCCACATCCCCTTCCCTGTGTCATCACATGTGTCGTCACATGTCAGTACTTGGGTCCCCCTGCTCCCCCAGGTCCCCCAGCTCCCCCTTTTCCTCCAGGCCACTGTGTGTTGTCACATGTTGTCACGTGTCATCACATGCCATGTGTCACCTCCCACATCCCCGTCCCTGTTTCATCACAGGTGTCACCATGACCCCTTCATTCCCCGTGGCATCACATGTGGCCGCCATCTCCCCTTGTCACCTCCGTGTCATGACATGTCTCAGTACGTGTCCCCGTGACATCATACATGACTTGGGCTGTCATTGTGTGTCACTGGTTGGGTCCCCTGCATCATCACTCATGCCATCGAGTGCCCCTGTGACATCACGTGTGGGACCTCCAAAGTTGCCCCCCTCCCAGTGACATCACATATGTCCTTGCATGTCATCATGCGTGTCATCTGCCACCACCATGTCATCACGTATGTCATCATGTACCATGTCATCACGTGTCAGCCTGTGACACTCCCCACCTGTTGCTTCATGTCATTGTGCATCCCCTCGCCCCCCCCCCCCCCAATAACTGCCTCCACCCGCATTGACCCAAACCAGCCCCAAAACGGGGCGGGGGAGGGGGTGAAAAGACCATTTGTCCACAGCAGGTCCAAAACACACCGGTTTTGGGTCCTTGGTAAAAATGGGCTATTTTCTGACAAGGTGCTGTCCCAATGGTTTGGAGGGTTTTGAGGTGGTTTGGGGTGATTTGGGGCATTTTGGAGGATTTGGTGTTCCCAGGGCAATTCTGGGGTCCCTGGGGCAGTTCTGGGTTGCCTGGAGTGGTTTTGAGGGAGCAACGCTTGGGGTCCCCTGGGGCCGCTTTCGTATCTATTCCATTATTTCCTTTTTTAATTTTATTATTAATAGTTCACTGAAGTAGTTTAGTTCCTTCTAAGCTCCTCCTTCCTCTCCTCGCAGCGAGGGGTAGGGGAGAGCAGAGTCGTTGTCCAGTCCGGCCCAAACCACGACACGTCCTCCAAGTGTTGATGCAGGAAGGTCAGTTCCTGCTGGTCAGACGTTCCCTGCAGTGGCCACCTTTCTGCTGGATTGCCCTCGGGTAAGAAGTGGTCAGTCCTCTTGGCTTAATGCTACTGATCTCTTTTCCCTATTCCTTTGGTACTGTACATTTTACGCCAGTTTTCCAGTACTTCATCTAAGGCTGTCCCCTTTTCTATGCCAAAAGTATTTCCCATTCTAAATGGAATTTTGAAGTGCGAATTTAAGACTCACCAGGTCTGGTGCCTCCTGCTGCTGAAGATTCCAGGTGAAGTCACGCATTGGTGCCAATCGGAGGTTTGAAGATGAGAGGTTCCAATGGTGGTTGCCCAGGGTCCCCTCTGGGGTGCCAGATTGTTATGGATTTACACACGCCGGCCACCATAACAGGGTCCAACCCTAGGGTCCTGCAGAAAATGCGAGGTCTGAGTGAAGGCTTCCAATTCCTCGTCTATTAGTTCTCAGGTGACAGGTTGAGCTGGGTGCCTCCGTAGAGGGACCCCTACCCCAGATCCTGCCTCTCAGTTATACTCGTACCACCCAGCACTCGATCCCCAGGATCCCCACTTAATTCTGGTCGGTGGTCTCTCGATTTCTTACTGGTCTTCACTGTTGCTGGGCTGGCCTTCTTCTGAAGTTACCTCATTCTCTTGGAATTGCCTCCTTGGTCCTTATCTTCTTCATTCTGTTCATATCTGTCAGATTCAGCTACTTCTTTGTTAGCAGCATTAGTTTTATCAGAAAGTTTACTCTTGGTCAGCTCTTACAGCCTAAGGCTTCAACTACTTTAGCTACTAGTGCTCGTGCTAAGCTACTGGTGCTAAACAAGACTGTTCAGAGAGAAGAATACAGTTAATCAAATTTCTTCTAGAACAGCAAGAGGGGATGGGCAGCAAGAGGTGCATTTGCTAGTGGGCTGATTCTCTGGCTCATCAACCTTCAGGCACCCTTGGCCGCATGGTCCTACCCCACAACAGGCTCCCTCTTTGGGGAGCATGTGGTGGGTCAGCATCAAAGCCCCAGTTCTCTGGCCTTGTTCCTACCACCCCCTTGGGCGAGGCCATCGTATCTGGCTTCTTCTTGCTGACGTTGGGAGCCCCCACGTCACTGTGGAGAGGAGGTGGGAGATGGTGTGGGGAGGAGAGGGGAGATGTGGGGCCGGGGCTGGGTGTAGGGGTTCAGTGGGTCAGGGAGTGGATGGAGCTGCTGTGGGGGAGGCTGGAACTCTAGAAGGGGTCTGGAGATGGGGATGGGGGAAGCAGGAGTGGGCCACGAGTGGCATTTGTGCTGGGGAAGATGGACGGGGCATGAGGAAGTGCTGGGGAGTAGGGGCACGGGCAGAGGCTCCTCGTGACCCCCGAGATGCTGCTGCGAGGGGTCTCGATGCCAAAGCAGGGGCGGTGTGGGCAGGAAGGAGGACAGGAGATGGGCAGGCAGAGGTCTCCAACCCAATGGGGACACAGCTGTGGAGTGCTCCCCTCCTTCGGTGCCCCAAGATCCCATCGCCCCAGACATCCTGCTGCAGCTGCTCAGTGTCCCTCGATCCCCTGTTGTCCTTGCAGGGCGCACTGGCGCACCACAAACCAGTGACATAAGGTCATGTCAGGTGACATCACTCCGACTCTGGTGTCACCTTGCTGCCACACAGTCACCATCCCGGCTGCTGGCCACAGTCAGGGCCTCGCTGCCTCCCCTGCTGGCCCAGCACTGCCGTGTTGAGGACAGATCTTGGTGGCCAAACCCACCACCGTCCGTGTCCTTGGGGTCCTGAAGAGCTGTGCCCCCATGCTGGGTCCCGAACAGGCTGGTGGACGGGCAAGTCCATGAGCAGCCGAGGGCCACAGCGGGGCTGCTCACTGTGGGCTGCTCAGCACCGCCTTCCTCACTCTTCTCACTGGAGTGGACACTGTCTTTTGCTCCACCACCTCCACCATGCCTGTGCCTGTGAGAGGGGCTTAGGGGTGCCCAACAGGGACGTCGATGGCCAGATCCCTCTGGTCATCTGTCCTGGCCCAGGGTGTCCTGCCAGGCATGTGGAGCTCTGCTGCAAAGGTTTTTCCTGCCTTCAGGTGGTTGTCGCACACTGTTGGTGTGCAAGCTCCAAAATCCCTTGAGGCTGCTTTGTCTTTGGAGCTGTGGAACCGGGATTTACAGGAGAGACCAGCAGGGACGTGTTGAGGTTCCAGGTACACGGTGTGGCGTGTTGGTGCAAGAGCAGAGCCTGGGGGTGGTGAGGGGCTGAGAGGTCACATGTGGCTGCCAGGTGCTCTGAAAAGCTACCGGATTCTGCTGTGCAACATCTCCTCAGTCCACATTAAGAGGAGGGAGATGAGCTGTGATGTCTGACAGGCCCTGTCAGGCTCTCAGGGGAAAAAATACTGTCAGAGCATTCGTATCCTGAGTCTCTCTTCCCAGCCTGGATCTGCAGGGGCTCTGCAGGGATGCTGCCAAGCCCACTAGTCTCTCTGGGATAAATCTCAGTCTCTCCCTTTTTCATCTGCTCCCTTGGCCAGGGCACTGCAGGGGTGGAGGAGATGTGGACAGTGGGCACGTCTGGTAGAGCTCTTTCTAATTCTGCTGCATGTGTTTGCCCGGGGGCTCCTGAGAAGCCGTGCTGCTACAGCATGCAGCTGTCCTGGGTGCAGCTGTGAGCCTCTTTGGAGAAGGGTGAGGCACGTCCCTTGAGGATTGGCTTTGGAAGGTGATAGTCTTGCCCCTGGTTTTGACCAGTCCTGCTTGGGCCTCTTTGCAGGATGTCTTCTTATTTCTCCAGCGGTTCCCCAAACTGCTGCAAACCGGACGGCAGAGCCCAGGGCATGGGCGTCTGCTGTCTAACCACAGGGGCAAGGCTGATGTCAGGAGCCTGCGACGGGTGTGATGCTGCAGTGACGCAGGATTTTCTGCTCTCAGGAGAAGGGCTGAGGGCAGCTCTCGATGCTGGTGGCTTGCGGCCATGAGCTCGGCAGCAGCAGGTGCCCTGTGTGCGGCACACTGATCCCAGCGGCCCTCCCTGTTTGCAGCTCCGCTGGGCCGGCAGACGTTTCCATTTGAAGCAGAGCTACATAAGTTGGCACCAAAAGAGCCTAGCTGGGGACCAAAAGCAGTCTAGGTTTTGGACCATCAGGTAGGTAGGCCAGACAAATACCTCGGAAGTTTTTCAGGTTATTATGGGAAATGTTGTTAGATATGAGATGTGTAGAATTTCTTGGTGATCCTCTTCTGCAAGATTACACCTAACCATTCAATTTTTCCTCAAGCTTAAAGCTTAGAGACCAGCAGCCTCATAGGCTGGAAAGAGCTTCTCTTCTGCCTCTCAAACATGCTGGTTTTATGGCTAAACTGTCCTGTCTGCACAGGTATTTGTAAACAACCGCCAGTTCTGTGTGCCACAGAGCACCTGGAGCACCGAGGCTGTCCCTCACCCGCATCCCAACACCACACAAAGCACTGGCAAGCTTCACTGGTGTCCTACTGTAATGCCTGGTGCCAAAACACTTTTATTACTCACTGTACATCTGTTCCAAAGTACCAAATAAATCATTACAAGGTCAAGTATTTTGGTGACTATTAACAGAAATGTGTGCCCTTTCTTAGAGGTGAATAATTTCTCTCTTACAGCCGATGTCTTGCCCTTATTTCTGCTGTACAGTGGCTTTGTAAAGCTACAAAGAGAACCTCTCTCCCGAGAGCAGAAACTCTCTTCACCCGTTTCTGGGGACACAGCTTGTCTTTCACTAATGAAGGACGCGCTTTTGTCCTTCACGCCGAGCCCTTAGTTAGAAGATGAGAAACGTGGGCTCAGTTCTTGAGCCTCTCCCTTCTCTTGGACAGGTCACATCCATTTGCTGTGTCTCACTTTCCCCACTTGTAAAACAGAGCCGAGGATGCTGTGCTTTGCCCCTGCAGCGCTGTGAGAGGTGAAGGAGGGACTGAGAGCTCCTGTTACTGTAACAGGGAATACCCACTTGTAGAGCTGGAGCCTTGGAGATGGGCAAAACCAGAGGATGGAAACACAGTCAGGGTGTGCTGGTGGTCCTGGGGGACCTTTGCTGATTTTTGTTTGCCTGTTTGTTTGGCTTTCTGCATCTGGTATTAAGACGTTGGAAGTAGCTTTGACCTTCCTGTTAATTTCCCGGTAGCCACAACAACTCTGTGGTCTTTGAGTTTCTGCTCTTGAATGTGTTACGGGGTGTGGGGAAGCACGTGCTCCCTGGAGGCCTGTTACGTGGTGCCCTGAACCTGTAGCCCCGGCAGCTCTGGTTGTATTTTCCTGCCCTGCCTTTCTCACTGATTTCCCGTGGATGGCGCATGATCCATGTGGAGCGTAGGAAGGCTGACTTCCAGGCCTCCGCGCATCCCCAGACGCAAACAGGAGAGCAGGCGTGAGGATGCTGGTTATTTCTCTCTGGCCTTCCCTTGCTCATCCCTGTGGGACAGCTCGAACTCCAGCCCAGCAGCTTACTTTGCTTAAAGCAGATTTTGCCCAACTTATAGAAAAGTGGTCACAGCTCCTGGACTTGCTCTGAGTTTAGGCTCCAAAGGCTTTCAAATATTTCTGAGGTCGTGCCATGTTCCTTCAGAGTCCGGCAGTTGTATTAATGTAATTATCCCCGCCGGCTCATCCGTTACCAGCAGCCAAAGCTTGGCTGGGTTATTTAGCAGCAGGAAGGGACAGAGCTTTCGCCTCCATTAGCAGCAGTCAAGACCAAGTGGAAAGCAATATCATTGTCCTCTCCTTCTGGGGAGCCAGGGCTGTGCAAGGTGGGATCTGCATGTCCTACAGCTTTGCTTCAAAGCTGAGAGCTGCAAGCCAAATCATTAATTCTTCTCCTCACTTTGCTGAAAAAATCCAAGCATGTGCAGGGGGGATTGGCTGACAGAGGACTGAAGTAGGGTTTGATATATTGAAGCTCTAAACTAATTGAAGTAAGGTCTTAATATATTAGAACTGTAAATTAGAGTAGGAGCTTAATTTAGGAGACTGGGCACCTTAAGGCTGCACAAAGAGCAGATGCAACAGTTGTAGTACTAAATGTCAGAACCTATCTCCTATTTTTTAAGAAAGAATGCTTTAGGACAATAGAGCCCTGTAGGAGAAGCTTATCTCTCAAAAGGAGGGGCCCAGGATTACTGAGGAATGCAGAGACTAGTCAGAGCTAACACTTTTGATGCTCCAGCAAGAATAAAGGAGTGGAGCAGAGGCCTGCAGTTCACCCAGAAGTCACAACGATGAAGAGGAGTGGAGGAAGTAAACGACCACCAGATGTCTCTGAAGACCACCGAGAGACTCTAGTGCGCATGCGGGAGTGGGCAGTAATCAGTAATAATGAGTTAATGAATAAGTAATCATTTCTTGGCAAACTAGGGAATATGCAGACAGAGGATGTATTTAAACTGTACATCTAAACCAGTCGGTGCGCACATTAGGTGGACCAGTCCCCTGTGCGCCCGGCGCTGCAATAAAGAATACCTGCTAGTCACCAAGGCTACTGAGTCTTAACTTTGGCATTTCACTGCATCTGGACCCAGCTACAAAATGAAAGAAAGCAAAACTGTAGTATTTTGGACACTTCTCTGATGCCAATGATAGCACAGTAGGATGCAGTAATGTGGTGAATGCTGCTCGTGTTTGGCTGCTGTGCTCACCTGTACTTTTGCATCATGAGGAAGCAGCACAAAAGACAATACTTCAGGGAGCAAAGAGCTGGTGTTTCCATGAATGCGCAAGCAGCTGCGTGACTCCTCTACAGGCCAGAAGCACCGTGTGCATGACTGGGGCCTGCACGGTTGCCTTACTGTAATGCCAGATAAAAACAGGGTGGCAGGCAGAAATGATGGCCAAACAGTAATGGAAAAAAAAAAATCCACCAAATTTTCAAATAAGGCTGGAGACTTTCATGCCTCAGGGCTCAGTTAGATAGACCTTGACAGAGCTGATGTTTGGCAGAAGTCAACCCATATCTCCACCAACCAGGCAGTTTTGCATCCTCCTTGTTTAGCGGCAGTCATTTCTGAAATCACAAGTCACTCTTGAAAGCTGGAGCCTGTTGACGCGGAAGCTTCGGACAATAACACGCAGACCAATATGATCAGGTTAATGCCAATTTATTGCGCAGATAGCTTAGCTTATATACCTTCAACATACAATGACTTCATCATTCAATTATTGCTATTGGTTACCTACATCCACTCGTCAAATACCTATTGGCTAAATATTCGTGTTTCTTATTCTTACAGCTAATTAAAACTTGTTCCCTGTGTTGCTAACTTCCTACTGAGTTAGTTCCGCTTAGCATTAACAGTTCCTACTGACAACCAATCGCGCTGGAGTGTTCACAGGGTGACTATTTAAGTCTAAATATTCTGCCACAATTCCCCCTTCTTGTTTTTGAACACTCCAGTTGTCGTCCCTGGTCAGCGGAGTTTGATTATACCATATTCTTCATACCATACGCTCTAATGCCTTCTGCAAGCATTGAAAAAGACAGGGAACAAATAATGCAACAATAATAACAATTAAGATTATTAACAACCCTGCTTTAACAAAGGAAGTCAACCACCCCGTAATTCCCCAAGAACTTAGCCAAGACTCCAACCAAGATGCCTGATCCAGCTCAAATATCTTGTTTGTCTCAGCATTCTCAAATTGCAACGATGCTCCTCTCATAACTTTCAAGGCCTGTTACAGCCTATACTGTTGTTAACAAATCTTCGGTGCTTGGAATGTTCACAGGGTGCCCATTTTGTGCAAAAAATCCTTCCACAAATCCCCCTTTTTGTTTTTGAACAATCCAAGCACCGGAAAACAATTTTTCCATCGAAGCCTCGAGCGATTTACGAATACAGGCAAGTAAACAAGGCAATACAGATAAAACAACCAACATAATAATCAAAACCAAAAGGCTATGCTCTATAAAGTCTTTTAACCAACCGCCTATTCCCCAAGAGTTAAAGAACTGATCTAGCCAAGATGTTTCAACAGTTAGTTTATGCATATTTTTCTGCAACTGATCTAACTTAGAATGAATAGACTGAGAATGATCAGATAAATTCAAACAACACATCCCTTCAAAATCTTCACACCCATGACCTTGTGCTAATAACAAAAAATCAATGGCAGCACGATTCTGCAACACAGCATGTCTTATACTGCCAACATCTGTCAATAAGGCAGAAATCACTTCAGAAGTAAGGTTAAATTGTTTCATACTCCAACATGCCAATTTTTCAATATTTGACACGGCATTTGCAGCAGCAACACCAGGAGCAAGCAAAGCGGCAAAAAATCTTGCTGTTGGACTCCAAAGGGCTATGTTGTCCTTACAATTGGGGGTAAAATAAGATATGGATCGTTTTTGCCTTTTACGATCCCCTGAAGGGTGAATTCGTAATTCGTTAAGTAAGTTTTCCTAAATAACATGGACCTCCTACCACATGACTAGGTATTCCTCCCAAGCTCGATCCCCACATATTAGAAAGTATCCAGGGGGAAGTGCCTTAGGGGAGGATCCGTTATTCCAGATTCCTTTCCATTGAAGCAGACCCCCGTAACTAGCACCTCCAGGCTGGCAATAATTAGTGCTTTTGCTAAGACTATCAGTGAGGGTAACATTCTGCCATCTGATAAAAGTGGTCATATTCCATCCATAGTATGCATATAATACTGCTTTCTGCCTGCCAAATTCTATACAGCCTAAACTAAAATTCCCTGCATGTCTATTGTTCTCATTTGGTGAAAGTGACCCTAACAAGTTTAACTCTTGCAGAGGGATGGGTAATGTTTGGTTTAAGTTATTAATGATAGCACCTTGAAGGTAAGGTCCAACTCCATGAGGACACCAGTTTTGCTTTTGCTCGTCTGTGCCCTGATACAGGTTATAGCAGGTCTCACCAACTTGCCCAGACTCTAACAGTGAACTCTTTGTCAGATTATGTAATGACACGTAGCCAATGAAATCTTCAAGCCGTAGATATGGCACCCCAATCAAACAAGTGCGAAACGGATCAGAAGGAGTTGCCATGGATAAGCAAAAGGATGGAGTCCCTGTTTGATTGGCCCACGTCACCCACATATTTTGTCTGGGTGAGATATTCGTGATGCTACTACCTATTTCACCCAGCACCCCAGTGGTTACCAGTGCCGCCCACCACCTCATACTGTACACGTCAACAGTCCTGGCACTTTCCACAAGTCGGACAGGTAATCTGCAGCTGATCCAGCGTGGCAATTTCTGCTCTTACGGCTCCGCGCCAGCCGTCTCACCGCCGCCTTGTAGCCCAACCGGTTCGTTCTCAAGTTCCTTCCACGGTTTAACCCAACGGGCCGGCACCCATCTTGGACCTTGATGGCCTTCTCCTCAGGTTTTCCTCGTCCAATGTCCATGGCCAGCAAGACGTCCGGAGCGCCGGTAGAGCCAAATCCTCCATCTCCTCTAGCGGTGGTCTTTGCCCTCGGAACACAAGCTCGAAAAGGTATAAGCTGAGCAATCTTTGACTGGCTGGGAATAGTTACAGGGGGATTCAAAGTATAAACCATAATTTTAATAACACCCGTATAGTCTGCATCAATTAAGCCTGGTATAACAAAAATGCCTTGTCGTGAAACTGAAGACCGTCCTATTAGCAAAGCACTGAGCCCATGGCCTAATTCATCTACATATGCACAGCAAGTGTCGTTAATAAGAGTACATACCCTGCCTGCATTTGCAGTAAGGATATCCAGTGCCTCACGATTTTGCCAAACAACCTTTTTCAATGACTGAATTTCGGTTTGCAGTCCTAAAATAGCATCAGCAGTGGTATTAGCAATATTTTCCATCTCTGCAGAGAAATTAACTATTGCTTTTTTTTTTTCAATTGTGCAATGTGCACGTTCCACAATGCCTTGGCCTTGTGGGGAGTGGGGAATACCGGTGACCTGCTTAATACCTCATGTCGGCAAAGAGGCCTGCATTTTAGCAGGCACAGAAGCTGGTCTGTTATCAGTTTACAGTTTTCGGTACTTCCATGACTGCAATGCATTGCAACCAATGTCGAATAACACCACGAGCCTTCTCTCCTGTGTGAGCAGTAGCTACAACCAGGTGAGAAAACAAATTAACTGAAACATGTACATAACACAAACATCCAAATTCCACAATGTGCGTAACATTGGATTACCAAAGTCCATCAGGTGTAAGCCCTCATGGGTTAACCCCCGCAAATGATGGCAGATCCTGCGAAATGAATCGTGCTAACATTTCAATCATCATAGTTACTGTTTTTGAGAAGGTATGTGGCAAAAATACCCACTCTAATGCAGTCAGGCTCTTTGCGAGTGCATCATCCCACTGTCCTAACAGGGCGTAAGGTTGAAATTCTTGATATGTCATAAACAAATCTGCAATGTGCTGTAATGCCTTCTGAGCTGTTGGGGTTAATGAACGTGAAACCTACAGGGGAGGGGGGGCAGACACAGCGCTTCAGGGCGTCCCCTGTATCTGCAAAGTGCGCTCATGTCTCTCCTCCTCTCTCCGACCCAAGACAGCTCCCTCATATCCTGCACCGGATTGAGTGGAAAAGTACAGGCTAGAGTCGCTACATGCGTGGCCAGCGCATGCAGCGAGCCTCACCAGACTCATGATCCAGCTTTGCTAACAGCAGGTGTCTGATACGTGACTACACTGTTGTACTCCCTTCTTGTTCTCTTCTTCTTTGAAGGTCAGGTTCTCATGGATACACACATAGTTTTTGCAGAAACAGTACTGAGCCCCTTTTTCCCAACATAGTATATTGGGTTTGGTTCAACTAGTAATTTTCTGTCGTGTCTTACTCGGACCATCCTCTATTATCCCTTACACATGCCGCTCTGTGGTCTGTAGATGGGACATGATGGTATTCTATAACTCGTACAAGGGTACAATGCAAAGTGACATCTACAATTGATCGTATAATGCTTATTAAACACAGCAGACAGCATACTAAACATAACAGACAAATTCCTTCCACACAGGCAATGAGTATAATTTGCTTCAACCAACCCCACCCCCAAGTCTATCCAGCAAAGAAATTTCACCCAGGGGTCTCCACAAGTTGCTGGTTCGGTCGGTGCAGTTCTTGCAACTGGGCATGGATGGATTTGGAGTGGTCACTTGGATTCATACAACACAGTCCTTCTTTAAAATCTTGACAACCGTGTCCGTGAGCTAAAAGCAAAAAGTCAATAGCAGCTCTGTTTTGCAGCGTCGCATGTTGAAATAACTCAGAAATAGCTGTAATAGTAGCATTACTAAACTTATTGTTGGCAGCGAGGGAGTCCTTGTTTTCAAGAATCCCTGGCAGCGAAAGAGTCCTTGTTAGCAAGGATCCTTGGCAGAGGAAGAGTCCTTGTTAGCAAGAATCCTTGGCAGCGAAAGAGTCCTTGTTAGCAAGAGCGCATGCGGACTCCCCTGTTCTTGCTGGTACTGTGCTGTGATCTTCTTCAACAACAGGCCAAGATTCTCAAGCAGCTAGATAAGGTGTCCTTGAGTCCATTACAGACTTATATCATCTAAGTGTTTTTCTTGCAAGCACCCGAGACTGAATAACAATTAGTGTGATATATGTGTTTTCCAGCACCCAGGTGCGAGTCTCTTGAGCGTATTTACAATCCTCCTCGCCAATCTTCCGTTGCTTTCCCATATTCCACCCCCCGCTCAAGAGACCGCTTCTGCTGGGGTTCTTTTAGTCTCGCAAGGTATAACACAGTAATTTACAAAGGCATGCAATAACGTATATACATATAGGAAAAAAAAACCAAAACCATATCTCTATAGTACTGCTTTGAATCGGATGTCTTATTTCTCTTTTTCTGCCGCTTTCTCGTACCACATATGGCATACTTTTGTGCTAACACGGCACATTTCCCTTCTAATTGTTCCTGTATATATTTTTCCTTTTTTTTCTTTTTCCCCCCCTTTTTTCCTTTTTTTCTTTTTTTTCTCTTTTTTTTTCTTTTTTTTTTTTTCCATCACTTACAGCTGACATAAAGGTCTGCCTTTGCAAGAAGAGCTCACCCTTAAGTTTCTCATTTTTCTACAGAGCATCTTATAGATCTTACAGGCAAACAACAAAGAACTAGCTATACACGTTGCATGGATAAGCTGTTCTTGAGAGCGTAAGCATGTCGGCTGGTGAAAACTCTCCCAATATTTCAGGACTTCTATCAGTTCTACAGCCCATCCCGGTCTATCTCCCTGGGGCACGCTCACCTTACGCCTAAACATTATATACATACAAACTTCTTCGCTTGACGGAGTGTCAGCCCTAGTCGCGTATGAGAACAGTACCACACCGGGCAGAACACCTGCTCAAGCGGAGTCACCGAACGACACTGGACACAACAACAAACAAACAGTAGCACAGATGCTGATCAGCAGGTATAAACTGGCGCCCACACACACTTACACAGCAGACATACAAAACCAGCACTTCTATCTCAGGGAGACAGCTGGGGAGGGGAGGGGGTGAGGCGGGCGGCAGCGGGCGCGAAGCGGCTCTGGCTCCGGCTCTGTCCTTCTCTGCGGACATTCTGACAATACACTGCAATACCCCGATTCCGGCTGCGCACGGATAAGCGGTTGAGAAGGAGGAACAGACGCGATACCTGGTGCAAATGAAAGAAGGTTAAGAACGACTTTCGTCTCTGTTGCTGTGAAATCTCCTCCGCAGTTGGAGCAGATGCAGCCATAGCTTTAATTGGGGTTAAAGGTGGACATAAATCAGGTTCAGTCTCTGGATTTATTGGACCAGGATCAAAGGGATCTTCTGACTCTTCGCCTCCCGAATTCTGCTTTTGGTAATGTTCTTCAGGGCTGAGAATCTGAGCATATTCAGGTTGAGGGTCTGCAACTGGGGGTATCATTTCAAATGACCGAGGTTCCTCTGGAGGTGGAGGGGGAAAGTCGTTCTCCTTCTCCAGTTCGCAGTTCTTAGCCGGCGTCCCCAGGTGGTTTGTCGCAGGGACAAATTGCTGCTGTGAACGAGCCGCGTTGGCCGCATTGTTCCCTTGTGCCATTCCAGAACCCCGAGGCGGAGGAGCAACGGCTTCTGGCGACTCTCCGAAGGACAGACCTGTGGGGGAGATATTCTCACCTCCGGGCGTTAACGCCGCAAACGCTGATGCAGCAGCCAAGCGCTCTGCTTGCATTTCTTTTAATGTCTCTGTAATCAGCCTTCACACCATGGAGAGTTTTTGCGCCTCCTTGGATCCCTTACTCACTTCATCCCACATTCCTATCTTAGCCCATGTGTCCTGTGCAAAGGCAACAGCAGCAGTGGGGATCAGTTCTCTATCTTGCGCCCATGCCAGGAGCGCCTTCAAGGTAGGCGTATCATAATTCAGTCCTCTCTTAGAGAGCATATGTTGGAGGAGTTTCACCACTGCCTCTTCTTCCTTTGAGAGTGTGGACCCCATCTCCTCCCGGCCGCTCGCCTGGCCAGAGCGAGTTTCCCTTCTTTCCTGCGCGCACTTTTTCCCGATCCTCCCGCAAGGCACGGGGGATCCCGAGTGCCGGGGCAGCACTCACCTTTCGACCGCTTTTCCGTCCCCTCTCTTGGTCGGGTGTCCGTCAGGAGATGAGTCCTAACCCCGATCCGAGGGTCCCTGTTCGGGCGCCACTTGTTGACGCGGAAGCTTCGGACAATAACACGCAGACCAATATGATCAGGTTAATGCCAATTTATTGCGCAGATAGCTTAGCTTATATACCTTCAACATACAATGACTTCATCATTCAATTATTGCTATTGGTTACCTACATCCACTCGTCAAATACCTATTGGCTAAATATTCGTGTTTCTTATTCTTACAGCTAATTAAAACTTGTTCCCTGTGTTGCTAACTCCCTACTGAGTTAGTTCCGCTTAGCATTAACAGTTCCTACTGACAACCAATCGCGCTGGAGTGTTCACAGGGTGACTATTTAAGTCTAAATATTCTGCCACAGGAGCCAGGAAAGCCAAATAGCTTTTTCCAAGTGTGGGGCAAGCTTTAGCCATTTCCATGCACAAGGTTGAGTCAGTTAAGTCTATATGGATAACAGATGTGAGAAAAACCCACCTTTTCTGCTCTTGGCATGTAAGGAAAGAGGTGGCCAATCCTTCCTACCTGCCCATAGTCTGGGTCTGGGCTACTGTACAAGCACTTGCAGTGTAGGTACTTTTGCCTAATGCAGTTGAATATACAGCCTCATGAATATTCAGGCAGGTGATTTGAAAAATTCATCGTTCATGTGCACTTTGGTGCTCACCTGAACGTGCTTGGGAAGCAGACAGCAAAGGGGACCCAGCACAGCACACTCCTCAGCACCATTATATAAGTATTTCCTGCAGGAATGGGAGCCACTGGGAAGTAATGTCACTTATCCTCTCACTGTGAGGCTGCCTGGTGACAGCATCCTGGGATGGTCCCATCCCAGCACTGTGTGCAGCTGCTTCTCTGCCCAGGGACAGCACTGCCATCGCGGGGGCTCATTCCCCTCATTCCCCTGACACCAAATCCTCCCGTAAAAGGAGTGGAGACCCACCAGCATCTGCCTGGAAGATGGCAGCTCTTGGAGCATTGTTGGCCCTGCCCAGGACTCGCTGCCCACAAATTCACTTGAACCAGGAAAATCCTCATGCTTCCAGAGCTCCTGGGCAAAGGGGAGGCTTCGGCTCCGTGCCTGCGCATGTGTCGTTATCAAGGAGCTGCTGTGCCTGCCAGAAAGGGGCTGTTTTTCTGGACTGTCTGCTTGCGTCACTCAAGGAGGGCAAATTAAGGCATAGATTTACAGTGTTCAGCCAAACCCCTTTGTCTGCTCTTGGAAAACTGCTGAGCATGTGCATGTGTTGAAGCCTTGGAGCTGTGCAAGTTAGCGTGAGCAGGACTAAAGCACATCACACCACGCTAGGCATTGCTCTTCTTCACTCCAAGGAAGGGAAACTACTGATAATTCTTTCACCAGGTGATAGAAATTTGCGTATGACATTTTAAAAAAGCTTAGTCCTTTAAGCACTTCCAAAGGAAGATGACGGTATTTGTGCGTGAGCATTGTTTGTGTGGGCAAAAGTCTGCCGCCTTGCATCTTTGCTTGCAAACCCCAATTCAGGTGCCTCAAGGTCTCCGTTTGCCTTCATGTCCCCTTGGGACTTCCCTGTTGCCCTCCAGTGTGTCCTCCCATGTCAGACACCCTGGCAACAGAAAAGGAGGCCCCTTTTCCTTTTGGTGTACTCCAGAGCCTCGCCCCTCCCCCTCGGAAAAGCAAAATATGTAAGACTTACTCCAGCTTAATGGAAATCTTATTTGTTGGTATAACGTATGCCTGGCCCCCACAGCCATTCTACGTCATGCTCAGTATAAATGCTGAGGGTCAGCTCTCTTTCTTCAAGGGCTGGTGTCCAAGGAGGACGGTCTGTTCATCTGCCTTTGGTCCCAATCCGTGTGTTCCCGAATCCAGATCTGGAATCCAGTTCCCATCTATCACAGGAAGGGTGCTGAGAAGAGTAGACTTCTCACAACCTAAAGATTTCAGCAAATCTGTCTACTCACGCAAGGAGAGCTAAGCAAGCAGCACAAGTCACACCAATTTATTCAACTTAAAATTTCTTATTTACGCTAAACAATCAACATCCCTCAACAGCTGTCCTGCAGGCAGCAGTAGAGGCCAGGAACTGTCGGCGCGGAAGCTTCGGACAATAACACGCAGACCAATGTGATCAGGTTAATGCCACTTTATTGCGCAGATAGCTCAGTTATTATAGGTATTCTAGTTCCGTGTACTACGAAGACAAATTCTTGATTGGTTACTCGCATTAAGCAAATCATACATGGTATAATATAATTGGTTAAAATCATTTGCACACACAAACGTCCCCCCCTCCTTTAACTTGCTTTTTGCTCCGCTTTTCCCATCACTTGCTTCCCCGTATTTCGTTTGTCTCAGCATTCTCAAATTGCAACAATGCTCCTCCCATAACTTTCAAGGCCTGTTACAGCCTATACTGTTGTTAACAAATCTTCGGTGCTTGGAATGTTCACAGGGTGCCCATTTTGTGCAAAAAATCCTTCCACAAATCCCCCTTTTTGTTTTTGAACAATCCAAGCACTGGAAAACAATTTCTCCATCGAAGCCTCGAGCGATTTACGAATACAGGCAAGTAAACAAGGCAATACAGATAAAACAACCAACATAATAATCAAAACCAAAAGGCTATGCTCTATAAAGTCTTTTAACCGACCGCCTATTCCCCAAGAGTTAAAGAACTGATCTAGCCAAGATGTTTCAACAGTTAGTTTATGCATATTTTTCCGCAACTGATCTAACTTAGAATGAATAGACTGAGAATGATCAGATAAATTCAAACAACACATCCCTTCAAAATCTTCACACCCATGACCTTGCTCCAGGCTGGCAATAATTAGTGCTTTTGCTAAGACTATCAGTGGGGGTAACATCCTGCCATGCAACAGCCCAGCATTTGTCCTGATGTTGGCCGCTTCCTTGGTGTTTCCAGGATCGGCAAGATCTGAGCTGCCAGGGACCGGACTGAGGGTTCTGTGTCATCCACCAAGGGCTGGAGGGCTGTGCCAGAAACAGAGCAGTGGTGAAACCGCGCTGTCTGGAGAGACCCTCCTGTGCCAGCCCCATCCGTCTCTTTCGCTGGCCAGGAGGAGCAGGTGAGACCAACAGATCAGCTGGAAGCTGCTGCTCAGGAATGCTCCCAGTGCCCCTGGGGCATTCCTCGGTCCCTGAAGCGGTTCCCTGGAGCGGGGCAAGGCATGGCAGCACCCTGCCCAGGCTCTGTCCCCTGCCCACCAGCCCCAGCCAGCACAGCACTGCCCCTACTCACCACCACAGATATCCTGCCGCTCCTTCTCATTTTGGTCGCTCAGGTGCCGCGCAGCGAGCCCTAGGCACAGAGCTTCGTCAGACCCCCTGCTCCCCAGCACACCCCGGCAGCACGGCCCCCGGCCCTGCCAGCCCGGCTGCGCGCCCCCTTGCCCCTCAGCAGGGAAGGAGAGTCCCCGAGGGCAGTGGGACGGATGAAGGCTCCCAGCGAGCCCACCTGAGCGGGCAGGGCTGGGAGAGGGGGGCCAAGGTCCTGCACGAGGCAGCCAGGCGCTGGCAGCCACGGGGCTGCCCCTCCCTGCCGGTGCAGCAGCGGGGACTGGGGCCAGGCTGCCAGAAGAAGGACCCGGGGGCTGGCTCACCGATGAACCTGACGGCTGCCTCTCGCAAGGTGCTCTGAGCATTCTTCAAGTAGGGCAGGCTCTGCTCCAAGTATTCTTCCACCCTCCTCCTGTCCCGCACCAGCTGGAGAGGGCACAGTGGTATGGCATGTCACCGTCCCTCCCCAGTTATCCGGACACGTCCCTCCTCCCAGCACCCCTGCTGCTGAGACCCTTCCCTCCCGCTGGGCGGAGGGAGGGCAGAGGGACCTGGAGAAGATCCCTTTGGGGCTCTGTTCTTGAGGACAGGGAACAAGGATGCAGGTCCAGGCTGTGGGCTCCGGCAGAGGCAGAGCTGCACAGCCCACACCCCAGGCCCGGGAGGCAGACCCCCTCGTCCAGCCTGGGCCCCGGGGCTTGTCCTCACCAAGGCCTCGACAGTCCTCCATGTCTGCTGTGGCTGCACCAGGTCTTTGAGTTCTTTCCTCTTGAGGTGCTCTGCTGCAGCAAGAAGGGCTTCCCTGGAGGCCTGCAGAGCAGCGAAAGCTGGGACGTGGCTCCACAGTCTGGAGACCTGGCATCCCCCTCCTCTTGCCTTTGCTCCTGGCGGGATCCTGCCCATGGGGAGCTGGGACATGCCCTGGCCTAAACATCTGGGACTCCAGCACCCCATCCACTGCTGCAGCGAGAGGCACTGGGGGATGGGGGAGGCGGTGGTGGGACCGGTGCAGGGAAGGAGGGGAGCTCTGCCCTGTCCTCAGTGAGTCGGGCAGGGGGACCCCGAGGTGACAGACACTTCCACAGTCCGACTGCCAGCAGCTCTTGCCCTCATGCCCAGGGGCTCTGCATGCCCTTCCCTGCGTCACTGGCCAGCTTTGAAATCTGTACCTTGGACACGCTGTCTGTCTCATCCCGTGTGTGAAAGAAGAGCGGGAGCAGGCCCCTTTGCACTTCTTTCTCCACCCTCCTCTTGTCGTTTCCCACCACAGTCTCCACCAGATCTCTGAAGAGGCTGATGGAGAGCTCTCGCAGCTGGCTGGACTCCTGGTAGGGAGAAGGAGAGGAGGACTTGAGAGACAGCCGCTCCCTGCTTACTGTGAGCATGACCCAAGGGCGTGAGCATGGCACACGTGAGGGGAGATGCTCCGGGGTCAGATTCTGCAGGAGGAGAAGCCGTGCTGGGCTGCAAAGCCCAGAAGCCATCCCACCAGAGCCCAGGGCAGCAGACCCTGCTCCGAGTGCTGCCCACAGGGCTGGGCTGCAGGGCAGCTCTCACTGCAGAGTGCCCATCTGCAGGGCTCAGTCTCCCACATCAGTCTTACAGCATCAAAGAGGGGCAGGAGCTTCTCTGCAAGCTGCACCGCAGTGGGGCTGGCCTCCTTCCTCTCCAGGTGACCCATCACGTTTCTGAAGATGACCAGGACATTGATCTTGATATTGGTGGGGCCGTCCTGGAGCAACTCCATAATGTGTGGCAGGAGGACCTGCATTTTTCTTGCCTGCACAAAAGACAGGTTTCTTTTTTGAGAAACCGTCACAGACCACCCTGGCAAAAATGCTCTGGTCACTAAGCACCAGCCTCCCGTCCAGCATCCCGGCAGGTACTGGCACAGGCATCTCTGCGGCAGCCTCCTGCTGGGTGGTGGCCGTGGGCACACTGATGGGGACGCGGGAGAGCAGAGGGAGGGCAGGAAAGCAAAGACTCCCCATCCCCTGCTCAGCCACCCCCTTTTCCCACAGGCCCGAAGGGGCAGATGGCTTGGTAACCCTTCGTGCCTGGAAAGCCCCCCAGGCAGCCGCCAGGCCCCACCATGGCAGGGGTAGGGCATTTGGAGCAGTCACCCCACTGCCCGTCTCCCAGCCACGGCCAAGCCACCACCTCACCCACTGCCCCAGCCCCCGGCAGCCAGCGTGCCTCCCCTAACAACGCCCTGCTCACCGTGTCAGGTCTCTCCGACAGCGGGATGAAGCATCTGAGCAACACAGAGACTACCACCACGCTTGAATGCCCCTGACAGGCGTCACCAAAATCCTCGGACTGAAACTCAGTGGAGACCATCAGCTGAAACAAACGCAGCAGTGAGATACTGGCAGAGCCCGCAGGGCTTGCTGAAGGTGAGCAAGGCCTTTTCACTTTTGTCAAGGTAACTCACAGCCAAGTGAGTGATGCAGGTGTTCTCTACGGCCGAGGTGACCAGGCTGTGTGATTTCATGGCCTGGAATTTGCGGAGGAGCTCCTTTAGGACCTTCTCCAAAGTCTGGGGGATGGAAAGCATCACCTCCCACATCGCCATGCCATTGCTGCAAGCCAGAGCACTCTGTCAGCGGGGCCACCTCAGCCACAGCAGCATGGCTGGGGACAGCCCCACATAACACAGACCCTGCCCCTCGGTTGGGATGCCCTGGGCAGCAGGAGAGGGCTGAGCTCCCTGTGGGGAAGAGCGTGCTGGATTTGGGCTGGCTTGGCCAACTCTGGCTGCTGCAGGCCTGGCTGACCCACCAGGGCTGGAAAGCATGGTGGGATGAAGGGCCACGCTCCTCGGGGATGTCCTGTGCTAGTCCTTGGGTCTGAGAGCCAGAGAGTCTCTGGATCCCTCTCCCACAGGGAACAAGCCTTCATGGCTTTTGGGGTCAGTACCTGTCTCCTGTTGGAGAGAACTTCAGCAGGCTCAGGACCACTTCGGTGGGGTCCATGTTGGTCAGCATGCGAAGTAGTGACGCCACGCTCTGCCGGGCTGACTCCATGGTGATACGTTCCAGGTTTTCATGGATGCAGCTCATGATCTTTGGCACCTGGAGGGGACACAGGTGAGGATGGTGCTGCCACTGGAGCACAGACATTTCCTCAGCTGCCCTCTCCATCCCCCTCTGCTGGCTTAAGGTGGCTTCAGGCACCCGAGACACCTGGGTTTTGGAGGGAGGGAGGAACAAGGCCTGACAGGGCTCAAGGGCAGGGCAATCCAGCCACAGGTCACTTACATCCACCATCCAGAAGCCGGGGTAACCCATGACCAGATCCAGCACGTCTCCTGCCACCCCCTTGTCAAAGATGCTGGAGTCTCTCATTGCCTCGATGGCCACAAGAATGAAGTCTGTCATTTCATAACGTGTGAGGTTTTCTGCAAACTCCTATGGGAGGAAGGAAGGGAGCGAAGACATGTCACACCGAGTCCCCTGATGGTGCTGCTTAGCTGGGCAGAGTGAGCAGCCCTGGCAAGAGATGCCCGGCAGTGCCGGCAGCAGTGCCCGCAGGAAAGGTGGCAGCAGGGGCTGCAGTCTCTGCAGGGCAGAGGATGAGAGCAGAGGGTCCCCAGGGTGAGGGAGGAGGCTTGGGCTCATGGGCACAGCGTGCTGGCCCGACAGAGAACCTGAGCTTGCTGGTAGCCAGGAGGGCTGGAGCTGCCGCTGGGACACTGGTGTGCAGCCTTCACATCATCCCTGCCTGGGGACAGCAGGAACCCTCTCACCGGGGACAGTGAGGCCACGCCACCCCACTGATTCTGGATGCCTTTGCTCACTCAAGTCCTGTCTTGGTGCCTCAGATAAGAGTCCCAGCAAGGGGGGAGCTCATTACCTTGGCAAAGTCTCTGGCGGTGGGTGAACACGCGTAGCAGTTGCTCTCAGGTTTCCAGCGGAGCTTTGGTGCTTTATCCTTTGCCACCGACCTGCCTAAATAGCAGAGGAAACACAGAAGAGTCAATAAGACACGGCAGTTGCTGTTGGTAAGCACAGCAAGCTTACCAAACTGCCCTGAGGTCCGCTTGCAAGACGGCAGGACGCAAGTGGCCAAAAAGATTTCTGGAGGGCAGCAGGAAAAGCTTCTTGCTACAGACGCTGGAGACACCAGCCGGGGTGATGCACAGGTGGATCTGCTCTTCACTAACAGGGAAGACGTGGCTTTGGGACATGATAATCAATGGCAGCTTTAGCTGTGGGGACCACAAAACAGTAAGCGGGGTTCAAGATGCTGAAAGGAGGGAGGAAGGAGAGTAGCAGAGGACAGATCCTGGACATCAGGAGAGCACTCAGCTTCTGCAGCAAAATGACAGCTGGGATGCTGTGGGAAGCAGCTGTGGGGGGCAAAGGAGGTCAGGAAGAGAGGTAGAGCTACCAGATGTCTGTGTGCAGAGGGATGAAGCCCACCGTCGTGGGTTGTTTCTCTTACTTTTTTGGCTATGGATGAATCTGTGGAGAGCATAAAGAGCATCCAAAGCTGGAAAGCGTGTCTCTTCATTGGAAGAATAGAAAAGGAAGAGACGTCCCAGCAGCTGTCCCAGGATTGGGATCTGTAGGTCTGCATAGCAGACGGGGCCATACATGTCTCTTCCAAAGCCGTCACAGACCTGGGCGAGGGAAGTAGAAGGGTTGAGGGCAGGCAGCTGATGCCAAAGCCCTGAACCCAAGAGCGTGCCCAGAGATGGATCCCTGGTGAGTCTGGGCTTTGCAGGGCTGTGTCGGCCGCGGCTCCCAAAGCAGCGGGCTGGGCAGCGGCCCCACGCAGGGAGAGCTGCGGGCTGCTCTGGTGCACAGGAGGGGGAGATGGCCTGGCTGGAGGGTGCCTGGCTTCTTACCTCCAGGGTGGCATGGTCGGCCACCACACCGCTCAGCATCTTAATCCTGTCCAGGGCCCTCACCTGCACAGCTACTGTCTCAGAGTCAGTGAAGTTCAGCAGCATCTGGGAAGAGAGAAGCTGCTGGTGTGCCCTGGCAGCAGACACCTGCTCCAGCAGAAGCAGCACTGCTGAACTGCTGGGATGGACTTGCACAGCCCATTAAGGCTTCCTCTGATCTGGAGGAAAGCCTGTAGTGGGGTTCTTGCCTTGGAGGAGCTCACAGGCTTGGGACAAATGCCCAGGGCCAACCTTGTGGCCAGGCAGGAAGGCAGATGCCACCCTCTGCAGCCACTGTGCTCCAGAGGAGCCTGTTGGGCAGCCCCTGGTTGCCCAAAGGAGGTGAGCCCCCTCCCTGCGGTGTGCTGTCTCTGCATGGCACTGGGGCAGGAGCAGCCCACTCAAGAGCGGACACCCCCTTCCCTGCAGGGTGAGGAACAGCCCTTGTGAAGCCCAGTCTTTGCACATGCCAGACCTGGAAGATATTCTGCAGCACCTCGCTGACTCTGGGGAGAGGACAGTTGAGCACCAACGTCTCCAGCATGGTGTCCATGGCGTTCAGGGTCTGCAAGGAGGGCAAAGAGTTGTGCCAGTGATTCTGCTGTCCCTCTCACCCCCAGGAGACTGCTCTGAGCTCCCAGAGCCAAGGGAGGACTCCCCTGCTGCCTCGTGGTGCCCGAGGGAGAACCAAGGGCACACAATCTGCCACATGCAGAGCAGGCCGCGGCACTGGACGTGGCCAGGCCTACGGGAAGGGGACAAAGGGATGAGGGTGGCAAAGCAAAGCCAAGACCCTGCCCTGCCTTTGATCTCTGGTCATATCGCAGCACAGGGTGGCCAGGGAGCAGCCCAGAGGGATTGCAGGCTCCTGGAGCTCACCCAGCACTTACCCTGGAATAGAGGTCAGTGTCCAGGCCCTGCATTTCCTCTTCGGGAGGAAGGGACAAGACCCTCGAGAAGCAGGCTTGAAGGAGGCTTTTCTCTTTGCCCTCCAGCGCTCTCTCCACTGAGCTGCAGAGAGACAGGGGCCAGTGGGACACTGGTGCTGGGAGCAGCGCCTTGAGGCCTCGTGCAGGTGGGCACGGACTCTGGGGCAGGGACGGGCAGGTACCTCAGCTTAGCGATGGCAAGCATGGCTTTCCACCACACTGCTGTGTGCAGTTGGTCCCTGGGCTCCTTTTCCAGCAGCACCTGCAGGAGACAACCAGGATGGGACCTGGCAGCTGCCAGCTCCCAGTGCCGCCAGACTCTCGCCCTGCCCAAGCACTGTCCTCACAGGGTGCCGGTGCCGGGGGCCCTTCTCCAGAGCCACCCGGTGTGCTCTCACCTTGATATTCTCAGCCAGCTCGTATGTGTGGCAGAAGACATCTAGGCCCTGTGACAAGCGACAGCCCTTGGCTGTTCTGCACAGCACGCAGATGCTGTCGAGAAACTTCATCTTCTTGTCCTCGTTCTGGCAGCCATGGGGACAGAGACAGACAGAGCGTGAGAGGGGGGCCACACGGCCAGCGGGACCGGAGCCCTGGGGGTGCGGTGCCGTGCGGGAGAGCTGGGAGAAGCAGCTCTGCCCAGCCAGCACACCTCCAGCAGCCTGGCAGTAGAGCCCATGTCAGCAGACGCTGGCGCAGCTGCCGTTAAAATGGCCGCAGTTACCTCTTCCGGTCTGCAGACAAAAGCCTGGATAAAGTCCACGGTTTCCTTTTCCACTCTGTAGGCCGGTAACCATCCAGCATCTAAGAAAGGAGGAGAGCAGGGAGGGCTGTAGAGGGGCTGCTGGCAGGAGAGCAGAGGAAGGAGATCTGCCCTCCGTCCAGCCCCGTGCCCGCTCCCCTGGCGAGTTCTTCCCTTGTGTGTCAGGGCCGGAGGGTGCCCGGCCAACGGGCTGCCACGTTGGAGCACGGCGCAGCAGGGAAAGCCCCCAGTGCCCCGGGCTGAGGAACTCGCTTGCAGACGGGCAGGAAAGGTCCCTGTCCCCCAGCATCGCTGCCTCCTGCCCGTGCCCTGGAGCAGGAGCTGGTCTCTCCCTCCTTGGGAGAGGCTGTGCTGGGGCCAGCTCCCAGCCCTGAGCAGCCCCGGCCTTCAGGCAGCATCATGCCCACCACCCATGGGACGCCCACCGCCAGCGTGCCAGGAAAACGCGATCCTGGCGTCGAGCAGGGTGCGCTCGCTGGCCCCAGCCCTGCCCAGACCAACAGGGCCCCTCACTCACCTATCTGCAGTGGATGGACCTTGGCCATCCTGGAGGACTTCTGTGCAGAGCCGCGCTTCCAGGGAGCAGCCACCTGCTCCCAGGCCACCCTGGGGCGTCTGGGGGGTCTCTCTGCCACCCTGTGGGATGGAGCAAAGGGGTGGGGAAGGAGGAAGCTTTGGCGAAACGCCTCGGCACAGTGGGGCTGCTGGGAAAGACGTGGGCTGTGCTCAGGGGCTGCTCGCCGGCTCCGTGCTCCTGCCCTGTCCCACCGCTGTCCTGCCGGACACTGCGGGAGGGGGCCCGCAGCCACGCTGACCGCATGCAGAGCAGTGGCGTGTCACCAGGTGAGGTCACAAAGGGCCCCCCTGTGACCTGCTGCCCAGACAGGGAGGGGCAGGGTGCTGCCTGGGGGGGCATGAAAGATGTGGAAGTGGAGCAATAGGAAAAAGGGGAAAAGAGGGACTAGAAGGTGCAGCTAGGAATGAGCCGGGGACACCTGGGGGTCCCAGTCCAGCAGCCCTGCAGCTCCAAGGAGAGGAAGAAGAGAGACCGAGTTATGCGTTTAAAAAAAACTAAACTACTTTAATGAAATATTAATAATAACATGAAAAAGGAAGTAATGAAAGAGATACAATATCTCCGGGCGCAGAGGAGACGAGCTGTGGCAGAATATTTAGACTTAAATAGTCACCCTGTGAACACTCCAGCATGATTGGTTGCTGAGTAGGGAACAAGTTTTAATTAGCTGTAAGAATAAGAAACACGAATATTTAGCCAATAGGTATTTGACGAGTGGATGTAGGTAACCAATTATATTATGCCATGTATGATTTGCTTAATGTGAGTAACCAATCAAGAATTTGTCTTCGTAGTACACGGAACTACAATACCTATAATAACTGAGCTATCTGCGCAATAAAGTGGCATTAACCTGATCACATTGGTCTGCGTGTTATTGTCCGAAGCTTCCACGTCAACAAGTGGCGCCCGAACAGGGACCCTCGGATCGGGGTTAGGACTCATCTCCTGACGGACACCCGACCAAGAGAGGGGACGGAAAAGCGGTCGAAAGGTGAGTGCTGCCCCGGCACTCGGGATCCCCGTGCCTTGCGGGAGGATCGGGAAAAAGTGCGCGCAGGAAAGAAGGGAAACTCGCTCTGGCCAGGCGAGCGGCCGGGAGGAGATGGGGTCCACACTCTCAAAGGAAGAAGAGGCAGTGGTGAAACTCCTCCAACATATGCTCTCTAAGAGAGGACTGAATTATGATACGCCTACCTTGAAGGCGCTCCTGGCATGGGCGCAAGATAGAGAACTGATCCCCACTGCTGCTGTTGCCTTTGCACAGGATACATGGGCTAAGATAGGAATGTGGGATGAAGTGAGTAAGGGATCCAAGGAGGCGCAAAAACTCTCCACGGTGTGGAGGCTGATTACAGAGACATTAAAAGAAATGCAAGCAGAGCGCCTGGCTGCTGCATCAGCGTTTGCGGCGTTAACGCCCGGAGGTGAGAATATCTCCCTCACAGGTCTGTCCTTCGGAGAGTCGCCAGAAGCCGTTGCTCCTCTGCCTCGGGGTTCTGGAACGGCACAAGGGAACAATGCGGCCAACGCGGCTCGTTCACAGCAGCAATTTGTCCCTGCGACAAACCACCTGAGGACGCTGGCTAAGAACTGCGAAATGAAGAAGGAGAACGACTTTCCCCCTCCACCTCCAGAGGAACCTCGGTCATTTGAAATGATACCCTCAGTTGCAGACCCTCAACAACATTACCAAAAGCAGAATTCGGGAGGCGAAGAGCCAGAAGATCCCTATGATCCTGGTCCAATAAATCCAGAGACTGAACCTGATTTATGTCCACCTTTAACCCCAATTAAAGCTATGGCTGCATCTGCTCCAACTGCGAAGGAGACTTTACAGAACAGAGACGAAAGTCATTCTTAACCTTCCTCCATTTGTACCAGGTATCGCGTCGTGCGCAGCCGGAATCGGGGTATTGCAGTGTATTGTCAGAATGTCGGCGGAGAAGGACGGAGCCCGAGCCGGAGCCGCTTTGCTCCCGCTGCCGCCCGCCTCACCCCCTCCCCTTCCCAGCCGTCTCCCTGAGATAGAAGTGCTGGTTTTGTATGTCTGCTGTGTAAGTGTGTGTGGGCGCCAGTTTATACCTGTTGATCAACATCTGTGCTACTGTTTGTTTGTTGTTGTGTGCGGTGTCGTTCAGTGACTCCGCTTGAGCAGGTGTTCTGCCCGGTGTGGTACTGTTCTCATACGCGACTAGGGCTGACACTCCATCAAGCGAAGAAGTTTGTATGTATACAATGTTTAGACGTAAGGCGAGCGTACCCCAGGGAGATGGACCGGGATGGGCTGTAGAACTGATAGAAGTCCTGAAATATTGGGAGAGTTTTCACCAGCCGACATGCTTACGCTCTTGAAAACAGCTTATCCATGCAAGGCGTATGGCTGGTTGTTTGTTGTTTGCCTGTAAGATCATGGTTGATTGGGAAAAGGAGTTGAGCCGAAATCTATAGGATGCTCTGTAGGAAAATGAGAAACTTAAGGGTGAGCTCTTCTTGCAAAGGCAGACCTTTATGTCAGCTGTAAGTGATGGAAAGGAAAAAAAAAAACAAAAAAACACAGAGAAAAAAAGGAAAAATATATACAGGAACAATTAGAAGGGAAATGTGCCGTGTTAGCACAAAAGTATGCCATATGTGGTACGAGAAAGCGGCAGAAAAAGAGAAATAAGACATCTGATTCAAAGCAGTACTATAGAGATATGGTTTTGGTTTTTTCCTATATGTATATACGTTATTGCATGCCTTTGTAAATTACTGTGTTATACCTTGCGAGACTAAAAGAACCCCAGCAGAAGCGGTCTCTTGAGCGGGGGGTGGAATATGGGAAAGCAACGGAAGATTGGCGAGGAGGATTGTAAATACGCTCAAGAGACTCGCACCTGGGTGCTGGAAAACACATATATCACACTAATTGTTATTCAGTCTCGGGTGCTTGCAAGAAAAACACTTAGATGATATAAGTCTGTAATGGACTCAAGGACACCTTATCTAGCTGCTTGAGAATCTTGGCCTGTTGTTGAAGAAGATCACAGCACAGTACCAGCAAGAACAGGGGAGTCCGCATGCGCTCTTGCTAACAAGGACTCTTCCTCTGCCAAGGATCCTTGCTAACAAGGACTCTTTCGCTGCCAAGGATTCTTGCTAACAAGGACTCTTTCGCTGCCAGGGATTCTTGAAAACAAGGACTCCCTCGCTGCCAACAATAAGTTTAGTAATGCTACTATTACAGCTATTTCTGAGTTATTTCAACATGCGACGCTGCAAAACAGAGCTGCTATTGACTTTTTGCTTTTAGCTCACGGACACGGTTGTCAAGATTTTAAAGAAGGACTGTGTTGTATGAATCCAAGTGACCACTCCAAATCCATCCATGCCCAGTTGCAAGAACTGCACCGACCGAACCAGCAACTTGTGGAGACCCCTGGGTGAAATTTCTTTGCTGGATAGACTTGGGGGTGGGGTTGGTTGAAGCAAATTATACTCATTGCCTGTGTGGAAGGAATTTGTCTGTTATGTTTAGTATGCTGTCTGCTGTGTTTAATAAGCATTATACGATCAATTGTAGATGTCACTTTGCATTGTACCCTTGTACGAGTTATAGAATACCATCATGTCCCATCTACAGACCACAGAGCGGCATGTGTAAGGGATAATAGAGGATGGTCCGAGTAAGACACGACAGAAAATTACTAGTTGAACCAAACCCAATATATATGTTGGGAAAAAGGGGCTCAGTACTGCTTCTGCAAAAACTATGTGTGTATCCATGAGAACCTGACCTTCAAAGAAGAAGAGAACAAGAAGGGAGTACAACAGTGTAGTCACGTATCAGACACCTGCTGTCAGCAAAAGCTGGATCGTGAGTCTGGTGAGGCTCGCTGCATGCGCTGGCCACGCATGTAGCGACTCTAGCCTGTACTTTTCCACTCAATCCGGTGCAGGATATGAGGGAGCTGTCTTGGGTCGGAGAGAGGAGGAGAGACATGAGCGCACTTTGCAGATACAGGGGACGCCCTGAAGCGCTGTGTCTGCCCCCCCTCCCCTGTAGGTTTCACGTTCATTAACCCCAACAGCTCAGAAGGCATTACAGCACATTGCAGATTTGTTTATGACATATCAAGAATTTCAACCTTACGCCCTGATAGGACAGTGGGATGATGCACTCGCAAAGAGCCTGACTGCATGAGAGTGGGTATTTTTGCCACATACCTTCTCAAAAACAGTAACTATAATGATTGAAATGTCAGCACGATTCATTTCGCAGGATCGCTTGCGCTGACAGCAGCTGGCTCCTCTGCCATCATTTGCGGGGGTTAACCCACGAGGGCTCACACCTGATGGACTTTGGCAATCCGATGTTACGCACATTATGGAATTTGGATGTTTGTGTTATGTACATGTTTCAGTTGATTTGTTTTCTCACCTTGTTGTAGCTACTGCTCACACAGGAGAGAAGGCTCGTGGTGTTATTCGACATTGGTTGCAATGCATTGCAGTCATAGAAGTACCGAAAACTGTAAAAACTAATAACAGACCAGCTTATGTGTCTGCTAAAATGCAGGCCTCTTTGCCGACATGAGGTATTAAACAGGTCACCGGTATTCCCCACTCCCCACAAGGCCAAGGCATTGTGGAACGTGCACATTGCACACTTAAAGAGATGCTAGAAAAAAAAAAAAAAAAAAAAGGGGGGGGGGGAGATGTGGGAGACGATGGTGCACGAAAGGCATGAGCTGTGTTAGCATGAGTAGGCCCGAAGTAGGCCTGCCTTTACGTGAGGGTAAGAAAGCTAAGAAGGTTCCTACCGGTCAGAGGATAAGGGAGTGCTGTACTAACCAGAAGAAAGTTGCTGAGTGCAGAAAAGAGAAGAAACAAAGAAACCTTGAAGCAGCATACGTCAAGGAAGGTCGAATGACAAAAAGGGTAAAGGCGCGTGGACGAATTTATCTGATCATTCTCAGTCTATTCATTCTAAGTTAGATCACTTGCAGAAAAATATGCATAAACTAACTGTTGAAACATCTTGGCTAGATCAGTTCTTTAACTCTTGGGGAATAGGCGGTCGGTTAAAAGACTTTATAGAGCATAGCCTTTTGGTTTTGATTATTATGTTGGTTGTTTTATCTGTATTGCCTTGTTTACTTGCCTGTATTCGTAAATCGCTCGAGGCTTCGATGGAGAAATTGTTTTCCGGTGCTTGGATTGTTCAAAAACAAAAAGGGGGATTTGTGGAAGGATTTTTGGTACAGAAGGGGCACCCTGTGAACATTCCAAGCACCGGTAATTTATTAACAACAGTGTAGGCTGTAACAGGCCTTGAAAGTTATGAGAGGAGCATTGTTGCAATTTGAGAATGCTGAGACAAACAAGATATTTGAGCTGGATCAGGCATCTTGGTTGGAGTTTTGGCTAAGTTCTTGGGGAATTACAGGGTGGTTGGCTTCCTTTGTTAAAGCAGGGTTGTTAATAATCTTAATTGTTATTATTGTTGCATTATTTGTTCCCTGTCTTTTTCAATGCTTGCAGAAGGCATTAGAGCGTATGGTATGAAGAATATGGTATAATCAAACTCCGCTGACCAGGGACGACAACTGGAGTGTTCAAAAACAAGAAGGGGGAATTGTGGCAGAATATTTAGACTTAAATAGTCACCCTGTGAACACTCCAGCGCGATTGGTTGCTGAGTAGGAAGTTAGCAACACAGGGAACAAGTTTTAATTAGCTGTAAGAATAAGAAACACGAATATTTAGCCAATAGGTATTTGACGAGTGGATGTAGGTAACCAATTATATTATGCCATGTATGATTTGCTTAATGTGAGTAACCAATCAAGAATTTGTCTTCGTAGTACACGGAACTACAATACCTATAATAACTGAGCTATCTGCGCAATAAAGTGGCATTAACCTGATCATATTGGTCTGCGTGTTATTGTCCGAAGCTTCCGCGTCAACAACGAGCCACGGGCAGGCGAGCGGAGCCCCAGCCCAGGGGTGCGTGGAGCCCCGTTTTTCTGCACGGAGCTCCCCACGTGCAGCCGGATGCCCTCACCCCGCGGGTCGCCCGGTGCTGTCCCGCACCCTCGCACCCGCCCGGCACCACAGCCGCCTCACAGCCTCAGCAGCCTCCTCTCTCCGCAGGCGCCTCTCCGCAGCTTCTGGAGCCCAGCCCAACCCCAGCAGCTACCCCTCGTGCCCGGACAGCCGCACCACCCGTCCCAGCACCTCTGAGAGCCGGCCCCAACCCCAGCAACCATCGTCTGTGCCTGGGAAACCAGCCCACTGCCAGAGAGCACCCAGAAACGGGCCCCCAACAGCCTGGACATCCGTCTGGTCTTCCCGACCCCACCCCTGCCTCCCCCCCTGCCGACAGTGGTACGGGTTTGGGATATCAGAAGACTCCTGACTGAGCTGCAGGGGTCGACCATTCTGATTTCAGAATAAAGGCGTAGCCATAAATACAGACCAGTCGCGCCGTTGTCAGCGTCATAACGGCAGCAATGCCAGGAATTTGGCAACTCTGGGCCCAACTTCATATCGGGGCAGGCAGGGACGAGGATGCCCACGGTGTCAGCAGGCAGGGAGCTGGGCACGGGACCCACCGACGGGCTCCCTGCGGGTCCCTGCTGCTGCCCCGGCCTGTCCCGGCCTCAGAAAAACTCGGGAAAAGCGCCTTTTCACCGCGATCGCCCAGCTCCGCTGCCGACGTGCCAGCACTGGAGCTGTTTGTCTCGGCTTCATACGAAGCCTTGCACAAGGATTCATACGAGGGTTCATAGAAGGGGCTTGGGGAGGGGGGAGGGGGGGTGGCAGGTTTGATATGAGGGGATTTTGCACAAGGATTCGCACGAGGTTGCACCGGGGGGGATGGGGTCATGATTACACGTGTGATGGCCCGGGGAGTGGGATGTGGGAGCTGACACACGACACCTGATGACATGTGATGCCATGTAACAACATGTGACGCCATGTAACAACGTGACGACACATGATGGCTGGAGGAAAAGAGGGATTCGGGGGGACCTGGGGGGCAGGGTGACCCAAGTACTGACACGCATGATGACACAGGGAAGGGGATGTGAGAGATGGCATGTGACAACATATGATGATACGTGATGACACATGATGACATGTGACGGCACATGATGGCTGGCGGAAAAAGGGGGTTGTGGGAATGACCCAAGTACTGACACACAATGACACAGGTGATGACACGCACCATGCAGGAAGGCAGGGCCCAGTGTGCCCCTGAGGGGGGAGCTCTCGGCCACAGCCCCGCATGGCACTGTCCCCCATGCCGGCGGGACACACACATGGGGACACCTTGTGTTGCGTGAAAGGGGGGGCAAAGCGGTTTTGGCAGAAGATAAACCCCCTTGCGTTCTAACACTCCTCACCGAGGTGGGAGGCTAGGTGCGGCTGGGTTTAAATTCTGAGTGATGCCCAATTCAGCACTATCAGTCCATTCATGTTTAATATGTATTAAACTATTACGATTTGGATACACTAATAGTGGACGGCACCTTCAGTCTAGTCGTGCTCATGAATTAGCACGGCCGCTCTTGAATCTTTGGTCGCGTTCACTGAGGAACCGAACCAACTTCCTACTTAGTGCAGTTTATTTAAACAATAGATATATAGGTTCTTAGGATTGCCGGTGATAAATACACTGTCTACAAAGCAGTGCAAATGAAAGTATTATTACATATATCAAGCGCGCGACAAAGTTACAAATGATACAGCCTGGCTATAAATGTAAGATAGAGATTCTCTAGAGAAATTTCTAAGTTTCCCGAGAAAGCACTCGATATAATCTAAGTCTCACCCAAAGGCGTCCCTGTGCGGCGGGGAAGAAAGGCTCAGCCCGTCGGCTGATCCCGGAAGTCAGTGATGGAGTTCTCCTCGCCTTGTTCGCGATGGTGTCTTCCCTGATATTCCCCCTCTCTCGGGCTACTTTCTGCTATATACCGACACCTTGGGGGCGGGTAGCCTCCTGGGATGGAGGTGTGTTTTGATACATTGTGATGAGCAAAGTTTGCACAAAGGACAGCATTTCATCAACATTTGATGAAATGTTGGCTCGGGTAGCAAGTAGGACCGCTTATCTGTTTCATAGTAAGCAAGTGGGCACTTATCTGTTCCGTATACCATCTCCTTCCCATATCTGCCATTCGTCACAAGGGAAAGGCCACGGAACAATCGTGTTCTGTTCCATCCCTCGTGTAGTTTCGCAAAAAACCTTGTACAGGGAATCGCAGAATGTTGCAACTCTGCGTCCCAGCAGAGGCTGTATTCTACCTCAGAAGCCTCTTGATTTTATGCCTTTCCTTTATGTGTGAACAATGCCTGTACTTTTGTATTCTTGGCCAATTTAGTAATTATTCCATACCTTGTTACTGCCCTGGGGACCCAAAATTGCCCCAGGGGACCCAAAAATTACCCCAGTAGACCACCAAAATTATTCCAGGGAATAATAACCCTAATAACAATAATAACTCTAATTAATCATCTTAACAATACTAACCCTAAATTTGCCACAGGGGACCCCAAAGTTGCCCCAGGGACCCCAGAACTGCCCTAGGGACCTTAGATTTGCCCTTGGGGGCCTCCAAACCCACCCTGGGGACCCCAAAGCTGTACCAGGGACCCCCCCAAAATTGCCCTGGAAACTGCAAAAATTACCCAGGGACCCCCAAAACTCCCCCAGGAACCCCCAAAAGTTGCCCTGGTGACCTCAAAGCGGCCCCAAGGGACGTCGTGGCATGTG